>OW679202.1:11804804-12139805 GCA_940337035.1 Agriotes lineatus
GATCAGGACAACACTCCACGAAAGGAAACTTACTATTACCAACTTTCAAATTCAGTTCTTCTTTTACTGGTACTACAATAATTGCCTGCTGAATACACTCGAGCATTTTCTGACCATGGTGGCTGCTGAGTCATGAATCCTGTTTGTTAATGTCTCTCTGCTTTCTACTGGAGGTAACTAGACTATTTTGTTAATGTCTCCTGAAGAAGTCTAGTTGATTCAACTCGGGACTTCTTGGGAGCCATGCTGTTGGGCCTCTACGACCAAGCCAATTATTTTGATAATGTTCATCGAGCTACTTATTTCGCATTATGGGATGGGGCACCGTCAGGCAACATTCACGTATCACGTCTTACCAGTAGGAATTTCACCAAAGAACTCTCAAAGAATTTTGTTTAGAAAATACAAGTGATTTTCTGCGTTTAGTCTGTTTTGAAGTAGAAACGGTCCATCTTCTTCTTCTTCTTTGTCTTTTCCTTTCTGCCATTACAGCGTTGGGGCCTCCATCCATCTCCTAAAGTTGTTCCTGCTTCTAGCCATTTCTTCCACTTCTCTTATAGTGTCTTCCCTCTTCTTGACGCTATTTCTGTTATTGTGTCTTTCTAGGTCTTCCGCTCGGTCGCCTTCTTTCTATTCTTGCTTCATAAGCCCGTTTCGGTATTCTATTATTTTCCATCCGCACTACGTCCTAGCCATTTGAGTAGTCTATTGCCAATTGTGTGTACCGGGATTCCTGTTCAAGTTGTTCTCTGATGACCTGGTTTCTGATTCGGTCTCGTCTCGTTTTGCAACATTTTATATTTCTGCATTTACTTAGTATGCCATGATTTTGTTTTGACACGGAAGGCAGCATCAAATGTCTTCTTGATTTAAACAACGTTTCTGTCGTTCATTCATTGTAGAGATCTCAATAGTGGCATGTTCCATTTGCAAACACACTGTCCAGAGATGCAACATTCAATTATGATCGCATAATACTGCAACTATAAAATACTGTAGATTATTTAATCTTTTGTCGTTTTATTCACTGTAATTTGTTGATTTTTAGATACTGTGTCCAATGGTGTACAGGCATAACCGTGGATTTTCCAAATATAAACGTATGTACGGAGAGATAAAAAATCCTGGAAAGTTATTGCATTGCTCGAAATTTTGCTACTGCATAATGGTACATGCATGTAATTTACCAACGCCAAGCATTTTAACACACGCAAATACGTTTTAGATGATATGGGATGCCCATAATACAAAATTAATCAGGTTACTTGCATTGTTTCATATTGTAGATTTTACAGAAATGTTTACATCGCGCTATGAGTATTTTACGCTGACCAGTAGCCGAATAATTATACTCGGAACGCATTCCGTTAAGTCCACAAATCCACAACGTGTTGTGGATATAAATTTCGGGCACTACTCTTCTAACGAATTCAGTAGTATTACCGGGTCAAATTGAAAGTCTTTGTTAATTTTAATTTTGGTAGATCTTATATTTTCTTCCCATTTATTTTATCCCAGTGCTACGAATGGATAAATTTGTGTTGAATTTATTAAAGGAAAGTTTGGGTATTTTGATGCCTTTCTAAAAGAGTTCTCAAAGTTAAGTGGGATGCTTGAAAACTTCTTAAACGACTACTTCTTTTCGATACAATGACAATTAAGATTATTAAGATTATGTCATTTCCGATTTTAAAGCGAAAACTTTTTATTTCTTACCGACTGGAGCTTTTTATCCGATGGCTTACAAAAGACGTGTTTAACTCAATACCTTTTGAGCTCCACTAGATAAATAATGCAATTATTATTCGGCATTTCGGTATATTCCTGGCTTACGTTAAAAACGAAGTTTCCAAAGAAAATTCTCGTTTTTTGTCACTTCTTTTGTAGTCGAATTGCTTGAGAAATTTCTAGAAGCGGCTTCTTTTGTATTCTTTATTTCTTATGATAGGCATTAGCAGCGAGATACTCTAATTAAAAATATTGAGTATCGAACCCCACGTTAAATGGAAATTCACAATATAAGATATGTAGATCTATTCAATGTGTCTGGTAGTGGAACCTGGGGAAAGTCCAATGGCAAATTTAGCTAAGAATCACCGTAGTCCTTGCATGATCTGTGCTGCGCAGCATGCACTTGTCAAGCCTGTGCGCGTAAAACTTATTCAGATATGTCGTCCTGCTCAAGTTATTTGTCAACATATATTACTCAATTCGTTTTTGCTTACAGTGCCCTTTGACTTTTATTTATATGAAAAATTAACGAATTTCCCTATTGCGATTGTCGTCAAACAGGCTGTATATTTTAATTAATTAGATGTGTTGTTCTAAATAACAAAGAACATAAGTTGTATACAGCTATTTTTAGAAAAATGTACATTAGTGTTTAGAGTTCCAACTATATTTTGCAGGTTGAAATTTAATACCGGTGTAGGCCGTCCACGATTTTTTATTTTAACCTTCCCAGTTAACAGTAGTCTTTTAAAATGAATATTGAGGGTCTTATTTAGTTATGCTATTCTCTGACTTCTTTTGAAGAAAACTGCATGAAACAACCAATATCACCCAAGATACATAAGCACGCTGCAAGTGCAACCGAATTATGTCTATAAACACGGTCCACAAGGATACAAATATGTTTTTTGCTGTATTAGAATTTCTTTATAATGTTGAAGCTTGCACCAGATTTCCAAGAAGCCAGGTTATTGACGGATCGCATTACATTTCGAGAGTTTGAGGCGGTTTCGGCTCCAACATCATATGCCCTCGCGTTACATTAAAAGATCTCTAGCACTTTTCGGAATGTATATTTTACATGTTAGTATTTTTCCCGCTTCAAACTAGGCCCAAATTGATAGTGTAGCTTTGCTTTAAAACCCAATTTCGTTCACGTCAAATGCTAGCGTCTCCCGGCTCATGTTATGATCGTCGATTTAAATTTAGATATGCTTGCTTGCCGCATGAATGATGTTTCACTCTTAATTGCTTTTTGGTTCCAGAGCTTCGGCCGTTTCGTACAGGCATAGACTTGTTTGTCGCTTTGGACGCGCAAGTGGTTGCAGCAACTGGTGCAATAAAGACGTTTTCATGCTAGTCTGAGAGAGAGAGAGTGAGAGACAGTTCCCTTTGGCTTCGACATTCAACCGCTTGACTTGGAGGAAGCAACAAGTCTGATCGTTTGTTCCAATACGGCGGAGGCTTGAAGCCTGCGCCGGGTGACGTCGAAATTAAGTTAAACTGTGAACGCGTGTTATCGGTCAAGTTTTTGGTCATTTGAAAGGCGTTTGGTGCAGTTATTAGCCGAGGATTTCTCATATCGCAGAGGGCAAGTGCCGATTGACGCCTTTCAGTTAGTTGTGCTTTTCTATAGTGGATTTATGACATTTGCATGTTATTTTGTTACGTAAAAGAGTTTAGACAGCTGCAGGAAAATGCAAGCAATGTAAGTTCAACGCAGATGTAAGTGGATCGTCGCCCGAATACTGAAAAGGTTGTATGGGAAAGGTTGGTTCACCGCTTCCACTTTCTCGGTGAGCCCATCTATGTTTTTATCGATATGGTAAAGTGGTGGCGTCTGGCCATTAACACCCTTATTTCGTTTACCGGGTCGTTGCCCTAATTAAATCGTAATGAATCTCCCATTCCCCTTCTGAGTCTTAGTCAGAAACTTTTGTTAGAGCCCATCGTAAAACAATTGGGGCAACGGAACCGAGAATTTTGCGATTTGTGTCGTTTTATCGGGTACCTGGATGACAAATTCATGTCTTAACGACGTTTTCGTGACGTAACAAGTTGGAAGCTTTGTTTCAGAGATCCCTGGACAGCTGCCAGCTGCTTGGTGCATATGATACGATCGATTATGTTGCCATATAAGGCATGTGATCTCCGGATCTCATTACTTAAACCTTTTAAGCTGTCTTATCACGGCGCGGAGCTCGCCGAGTTTTTACCTGCTTTTGGAAAGCCTCGCGCCGTGGGAAGGGAGTAGCTCGAGGCGCGTTGGAGCGACTCGGGCTTCCCATTGACTTGCGGTAAATTTTGCACGAGTCAAAGGAAACGCGCCTCGACCCTTTTGCCCGCTTTGGCTCGGCTGGTGCTAGCGTTCCAACAATACGTACTTTCTTCAACATGTTTGTGGCCCGGAACTACTACAACATAAGCTGGCTATGATTTCGAGGGGTGTATACATCTCCTGAGAATTTTCCACATAATTAGTAAAAATACTTTGTCCCTCATTTAAATAATTATGTATGTGCTATGCCACAACAAAAACTAGGACAATTTCTAAATCCATTAGCAATACAATTTTATTATTTTAGTTGATTCAATTACTATTATTGGCGTTTTCACATAAAAATAATTTTAAATTTATTCACATCTCAGTTGCCAATTAAAAATTCTGTTTCACACAGCTTAAAAAGCTTGGTCCTAGTTTTTTTTTTGACATAGCAGGATAAGGTATGTACTTGTAGATGATAATTATTAATATAATAATAATTATTTATTAATATAGTGTAACATACACAACATTTCATATACATTTTTGTTTTTGTTGGTTTTCGATTTTTAACTGAGCAAATTAGCCTTTACAATCACTGGTATATACCTGGCAGGCTCGGGTTGACATGCCCGAGTCTTTCCACATTCAAAATACGCGCACGATTCGGCGCGTCGTGGGAATGATCGAAGCACGCTCGACGTGGGATGGCCAACCACCAGCTGCTCACCAAACCAGACGTCGCGCCGTGGGAAGCCGGCATTATATCATAACGGTGGGGTGAGTGAAATTCAATTATAAACTAACTACTTTTTTCTAATGGCAGATAGGTTGTTGACGGCTGAGAAGTTTAAGCCCCTGACCAGTAAGGAGCAGCCGCCACTGATAACAGGAGCAATATTTGCGAAGGTTGTAACTCTCCGTGATTCTGCACTAATAATTATATCGTATAACAAATCGTGTGTTTTCTAGTGTAACATCACACTGTTCAAGCAGATACCGCTATGGAACTGTGTCGCTTTGTAGCTCTGTACTGCATTTATTTCCATTGAAAAAGTTTGATCCTATAGAGAAGTTCTGCAGTTATTGTAAGTGTTGTTTCAACATGTGTGAATAATAAAGAACTTTAACAATGGATTTCGCGGATATAGAAGCGCAGGTTGTCACGTTTTATTGTGAGCGAAAATATAACTCCAACATTGTAAGCTGAAACCCTGCTGTACGCTATTTATACTGAGGTAATTAGCAATTTTTAACTTTAAGTACATAAAAATAACAGACAATTTCTAACTTTATTGTATATCCTGTGACACAAGCGTTATATGTAGGTCATATGGGTTTCTATCAAAAACAATTGCTTGTTGATAAAACAATATAAAATATAAAAATAGCCTCCGTTTATTTTACATGGGATAGAAGCATACATCCAAAAAGTGTTTTCATGCAACTTATACAGGGTAGGTCACGAAACTTGGAGCTTCTTTCAGTTTGGGACTGTATAATACGGAGCTGTGCCTTTATGACATTAAAGCAATTGATGATATTAAATAAGCATAGTTAAGTCGACATTAATTTAGTGCATGATGCATGCCGTAGAGATGCATATGCAGCGTTATTCTCTATTGATTGAATGAGTACGAAAGTTTCAGTAATAACTCTGATCAATATATCTTTTGATACATATTGAGTATTTGCGCATGCATGATATGTGTACGTTGTATTGCAGTGCCGTAAGACAACATATATACCAACTAGGGTTTAAACCTCAATATGCTTTTAGTTGGCAAAGCTACACCTGTTAAAAGAAAACAACACTTGGCCACCATAGTTTATGGATAGTTAAATAATTACTAAGTACCTTTACCATCTACGAATCGCTACGAAAAATGTTTAAAGCTGCGAATAATACCTACGCACTAAAATGCAAGGCAAGGACAGTGATTAAGCAGAGCCGAACAAAAGCATAAAACAAGCAAAATGTAAGGGCAAAAGGATATTTTTTGTTTGGCAACGGTTTAAACTCGTATAGACAGTGTTTTATACACACCACGAGACTAAATCAACAGCGATGTATTTATTATGCGATTTACGCAATTGAAAACATCGGGTTGGCAATAAATGAGATTTTAAATCATTTGGCTTAAAGCGTTAGCACCCATATCACGCATTGATTTAATTTGGTAGGGTTGATGCGTATTTACAAACTTCACATCTCGATACGCGGTACAAAAAGAATACTTAGTTAGCATACATACAAAAGGCTAATATGTATAATACGCTGTTCTTATAATCAAATTATTTCGAAATTGTCAAAATCCAGAAATTGCTATTTTTCAGAAATTAAGTAAGATTTCAATGAGATTTTCTTAGCGAACTGAACAATCTCAAGGCCAGAAAACACCTATTTTTTTTAAATTGTTTCTAAAAATTTATTTTTCAACTTTTTATATATTTTTCAAAATGTCTCATACCAAGACTTTAAAGATTTATAATTGGAAATATATTAATTACTTCTTTAGATTTTTTATTATTTTCCGAAAAGAAGTGTTTGCATAATTTTTACGTTTTCTATGCAAGGACCGTTTTACGAGAAATATTTCTCCATTCTAATTAATATATCTATTTAAATGGCTTCTAGAGACTGTAATCTAGCCCTGTTACTGAATTACTGTTACAAAAATCCTGTAAATGTTCTTTTACAGTTGTGTGAAATTTTTTAGAAAATGTAAATTGGATAAAGAAATATCTCCTCATTTAGGCAACTGTAAAGGAACATTTACAAGATTTTTGTAACAATACTTTATTGACAGGGATAGATTAGAGTTTCTAGAAACCATTTAAATAGAGATTAATTAATTGAAAACTATTTCTATTAAAAAGCGCCTTGCATAAAAAACGTAAAAAGTATGCAAACATACTACTTTTCGGTAAATAATAAAAAATCTAAAAAACTAATTAACATTTTATATAATTTTTTCGATTTATAAATCTCTAGTCTTCACATAAAAAAATTGAAATTTAATGTTGTCTTCGTATGTAAAATTAAAAAAAAAATTATAAAATTGAAAAAGTAATTTTTAGCAAAAGTTACAAAAAGTTAGGTGTTTTCTGGCCTTGAGATTGTTCAGTTAGCTAAAGATAACACACTCTAAGAAAATCTCATTGAAATCTTACTTAATTTCCGAAAAATAGCACTTTTTAGATTTTGACAATTTCGAAAAACCCCATTTTCTAAATAATTAAAAATCACTCGGTATATATGATAAAGGCTAAATAGGTTTTTAGACAAGCACAAATTATTGACGCAAAAAGTTTTTTTGAAAAATCAAAAATAAAAATTTTTCCCATATTATGCCGACTTTTTGGCGGACACTGTATATATATTGGAATGCATAAATAAGCACCACAGTTGTATTACTTTTTAATATGCAATAGCTCTTATTAATGTAATATAACAGGCAAACACATTTTGTACTATTTTAAAATTATGTATTACAATTAAGACTCTCGTTAGAGCGGGTTCATTAATCAAGTCATCTATTTTTATATATTCAAATTTTTTTAAATGAATTGTCAATTCAATGAATGATATTAAATGTCAATTTGACTTTTAACCAGTATAATAGCACAATACTTTCAAAATAGACAAATATACTTTCCCTTTTACAATTCAACAATTATTTCACCAAATTAAGTATTGTTATTAAGTTATTTTGCTCAATTAATTGTTTCTTTATTCCCTATTAAGTATAACTATCACAAACCTGACTTCCTTACACTTTTTCAGCTACTCACATCAAACACCAATGATCCTGATGATTCTCAGCCATGGTCAATGTCAGCTTATCCTTAATGCACCTTCAATCAACTAAATAACTTCCCAAAAGTCAAAATTACAGGCTCCTGCAGATCCAACCTCACTCCTAGAACTTCTAGTATGGAGTTGCAGCACTCATCCCTCTGGTAATTTCCAACTAGCAATAATTCCCAAACTAACCTCCTTTGCCACAGCCCTTTCCTGTAGCAACCACAACCAAATCAACCCAGCACACCTCAGCAAACTACTTCCAGTCTTCTATAGAATTCCAAACTCCAATAATGATTGTTAATTACCTCTTGTACTACTCTTCAATAAATTCAAATCTATCCAAATGTTGTCGTTTCCTTCTTCTTTGTATTTAATTAAATTGTATACCACAATCTCTTCACTGATTGTTTACTCACGTCAATTCTATTTTATCTTCTCACTTATATTCGTTTATAAACTTATTAAATACCTTTTTATTTGTATCAGGCCAATTATTTACAATATTAAAGTCGAAATTTATAGGTTTTTATTAATTTTTACTGGATTTTTCAAAAATACATCTGTTCATAATCTAATTTTGTTATTCAATTCTGTTTTTAAACAAAATTTTTCTTATCTAGATACGATTATTATTGCCCACTTCTTAAATTACCTAATCTGAAGTATACATACTACAATTATAGTTTTGCAGAGCAAGTATATTTGTCTCACATTAACATTATCTTTTCTACCAACCACCAATATGAAATACTCAAATGTTATACCTTTTCAAGATAAAATTACAATTTACTTTAATTATTTAATCTGCATTTCCAAATTTAAATCAGCCAACAAATCTTTTTAAATTTTTCTAAATTTTATTGTATTAATATACCCATTTTTCGGTTGCACCCACGCTTACAGATGATTTGAAGTTAATCTTCTATATTCCCTAGCTTCTACGCTGTAGTCAGCAATCAAATAGAACCGTCCAAATCAAGCAGCTCCACCGGCAACTCCCGTCAAATAATCAACACATCCTCCGTACAATAACCAAATCCAGTACTTAATGTAACTTATTATTCCTTGTAGTCATTAAATAATCCAATTCCATTTAAATATTATTATTTTCTTCTTACTTGTATCTAGTTAAACCATATTCCATAATCTCTTCAATAACTGTATACTTGCACTAATTCATGTTCATATTTTAACCTTGTTTTCACCTCGCAGATTTGTTAACACATTATTTAATGTATTATACCAAATTAGCAATACAAATAAAGGTAAAATTTCCAGTTTTTTATTAAATTCGAAAGAATATTTTCAAAATACGTCTACATTTTAAGTTTGTTATTTTTACAATAATCCCAAACAAAATCCCCCTTTATGCTAGCTACAATTATTCATACACTCTTTAAAATTAAATAATATGATTTCTACCTACTATATTCTAATTTTCTAATAGAAAGCATATTTGTCACATGTAAAATTATCTTATATTTCCTTATTAAATTTCAACACCATGATAGAATACTCAATTGCTATTACTTTTCAAATTAAACTGTAAATTGTATCAAATTAGTTATTTTCAAATAAACAAACAATTTTTTTTTAAACTTTTCCAAGTTGATTGTATTAATCTCCCAAATTTATATTTACTTTAATTTTTTTTTCAAAAACCTGATTTTTACGTATCATAACAATATATATTGTTATGATACGTGAGGCAGTGAAATCAATTTAAATACAGAAATATTTGAAGCAAATAAGCTTGGAAGAATGATATAATTAAATCTTGATTGGGGTTAAAAAATTTCAAACATTATTAAATAAATTTAATTGAGACAATGAGAGAAGAGATTTTGGTATTGATTGAATGTTAATTTAATGGTTACATAAAATTTTAATAAAATATAAGCCAAGGTAACGATTGACAAATGTGTTATAATAATAATGTGAATTGTTAAATTGTAAATAATGGATAATTTAAAATATGTAAGGGTGCAGTAAGAATAGTATCCAACCAGAACAAGTTTTTGTTTAAAAATTAGTTACAGAAAACAACTCATAAAAACATGTATGTATTTTAGATATGATAATTTTGGAAGAATAAAAAATCTGCCTTAATTTATGTAATTTTTGTACTTACAAATTAGGAAAAGGCTTAAAACCAATCTCCGAGGTGAAGATCAAATGAAATATTTAAAATTGGAAAGAATATTGTGATATTGTGTAATAAGAAGAGCTACAGATACAAGTAATTGGAAATGGAATAAAGGACTTAATACTAGTTAATGGAATTTGGATTTATTCATACGTACAAGACATAAGAAGAGGTATTTTACAATTTATAATTTGATTTGGATAGTTGGTGTATGTTGCTTGAGACATTAAAGTATCTGCAAATAAATGGAACAAAGTTAGAATTGGAATTTATCAAAAGAAATAAACTTACCAGGATTTGCATCGTGTGTTGGAGACATCTAAGAGGGACGACAGCTGTGACTTGGACATCTAGAAGGAGCAGTAACATTTGGGAGGAACAGTGCTTTCCAGTAGGAGCCAGGACAGGATTTTGATGCCAGGGTAGTTAACATGACTTAACAGAACCAGAGGGAGGTTGCAGGAACTAGGATCGTACGGTGGTGACATCCAGGAGGTGACAGGACTGGAATTGGAGATTTAAGCAGTTGGTTTGACAGATCGAAGGAAATTGAAAGGATTCATGTACCATCAAAGGGGTTGCTGTTAGTGAATGGTACATTGAGTGCTGCAGACTATTGAAGATAGGGTCCAGTGTTGGTTGGTGTTTGCAGTGAAAGCGTAAGCAGCTATTAAGGTTGTTAAGATAAGTTGACAAAGAATTTTAACTGTCAATTTTAAAAGTGACAACATAAAGTTGAGTAAGTACTTACATAGGTAATTTTGAATGGTAGTAAATGTTAATGTAAGATACAGTTGTCAGTTTACCTGGTTTGTTGAGATTTAGAAATCATTTTGACATTAAACGTCATTAATTAAAATACTGACATTCAATTAATAGATAGAGATCTTGATTTGGCGAACCACCTGAGATAAGAGAATTTGATTTATTATTATTAAGAATTATTATTGAATTTAAAAGGGCAAGATTTTAATAAAAAGTATAGCTTTATATAGCCACATTCATAATAATATATATATATATATATATCTGTGTGTGTGTATACATATTAATAATATGAACGTTCTAAGAAGACACGGATCGAATTTGTAATCCGTTACCAGATAATCATTATTCAATTGTACAGCGAGTTCAAAATTAAATTTTTCATCGCAGCCTTAATGCTTAAAAGTTCTGCTAAGGTAGCTTCAATCCTCTATAATTTTTATTTTGCTTCACACAATAGAATATTTTCGTGAAGTAACCGCAACTTACTACCTAAAATTACAATATTTGTGTGCTAGATATGTACCAAGTGGGGGACGAATGTACGTCACTTGTTACGTGCTAAAAGCATATGATATTAATACTAGTAATCTACGGTATATAAGTGTTGAATAAGAGATCAAGTGGGATTAACGCGATAATAACTCATAAAAATTAATATCAGATTGGCATTGGTCGTTACTAGAGGAAAAAGATGAACAACGGTTTTTGTTTTGAAAAAAACGTGTGACAGCATTTGAAAGTGCAAGGGGTTTCGTGGTATATAAGTGATAATCTCGCCATTGCATATGGTTTAGCTATAGTAGGGAATGTTACTGGCTAGCCATCCTGGTAGGAGATTTAAGAAGCGAGTATCATTTTTCCGACGAATGTAAATTCGAGTTTAGAAGCGATTTTGGAAACCACGGAATAACGTTTGCAAAGTTTATTGCCTGTTTAACAGGAAAAAAGTGTAGGCGTGAAAACCTACCGAAAATTTAGTCTGCTGGAAGTCACCAAGCAGTTTTGAGGCCTACTTGCCGAATATGATAGCTGACAATTGGGAGCTGTCAAGCTGACATTTAATCTGATTCATTAAACGTCTACAAGTGTAACCACGAACAGATAAGTGATTTTGATGATATTTTGCATATGAAAACGCTGTGTAAACATTAGAAAGACTAGTAGTTTAAGTTAAGAGGGGTACCCCGCCCCGTTCAAATAGTAGAGTAATTGAGTAATGGACAACATCTGAGTAACAATTACCCCATCCCGTTCATATAATAGGCTAATTTTGGATGTCTCAAGTTTTGAGTGATAATAAAACTAGTTAAGGGTATTGCTCTCTTTCATTTTAGTTACAAGCATTGAGTTCAATAATTGTTTATTTAGATATACAGTGAAGTTACAAGTTTCTTGACATATATCAGTGTACCTGAGTATTAACTTGTTGGCGCTCCCTTTAACATCTTAATTAAAGAATCCGCGACGTCTTCACTCTTGCTAGTAGACGGGCCTCTAGTACACTTATATAATGTTCAATTGTTGAGTTAAATAATTAAAGAGCGACGACCTACAGGTAAGTAAAAAGCTAACACACTGTTCTTTTGTTCATTTTTGGCCCAAAAGGTTTTGAGTAATTGTAGTTTACAGTTTTCTTAATGTTATTTGAGTTGAACTATATTTTTTTTTTTTCAGTGAAGGTTTATAAAGGATATCAAAGACTACTAATCTACTTTTTGCCCCAAAACTGTTTTATGATATGCCAATAATTACTGAGGTACAAATGTATTCCGCTTGGTAGCTACCAGTAGGGATGGGCGCGTGACGTGAAAACAGTCGTGTACTTCGGGTCACGGCGTGTCAAGTCGTGAACGTGAATAATATTTGAAAATCGTGACGTGAACGTGAGTGAAAATTTCCAAGGCGTGATTCACGTTTCACGTTAAATATTTAGTAACAAATAAAAAACTGCAGGGTGCCCCGGGTGAACCTATTTTTAGAAAAAGTAATTTTTCGTTTTGTATACTCGACTTAACACTGAAAATGTTGATTACGTTTTATTTTTAAACCAATTTATTGTGTCGATGTGTAGATGAACTTATTATTCTAATAAAAGTAATGTTTTCTTTTGTATACTCGCCTTAAGGCTGTAAATGTTGATCCTTGTACGTAAAAGTACTTTTAAACCTACGAATTAATAGTGTTGCCTAGCAACATATACCTTCTATAGTTATACCAATATGGGAAACGTCAATTCCAATGACAGCTTTTGGTATTAAAAGTAGTGTCTTTGAAGACAGCTGCAAGAAAGGTATTTGCCAGAAATCAGTATTGATCCCTTGTCGTAAGTTATTGTAGTCAATTTTAATGTTTTTCTTTTTGTGTCAAGTATTCTGATTGCAATATATTACGTAAATTATAGTTCTGTTTATTTTCATTGATTTTAAATTTTGAAATAAAAGTGCCGTGTCACACCGTGAACGTGAGTGAACGTGAGCATGAACGTGCGTAAACGTGAGTGTTTAAAGCAAGCGCATCCATCTCTAGTTAGCAGTTGTTAAATTTCGGAAGGTTTTTAAATTTTTGTTCAATAGGAGTTTAAATATAGATTATAGCTGACTACTAATACCTTGTACTTTGTTATTTCACTAAAACCGATCGAAATAAAATTGGCACTAAAATTATCTTAGAATATGCCAAAAATAACTGGGGTGTCAGCATACCTTGCTTCGTAGTGGGCAGTGTTACATTTTAGGGAGTTCTTTCGTTTTTGTTTCGTAAGAATTCCATAAAGGATATCGAAGACTATTAATCACCTTTGTTATTTAAATAGAACCCATCTAAATACAATTTGCACCAACACTGTCTTAGAATATGACAAAAATTACCGGGGAACTAATGTACCCCGCTTTGTAGTCGGCGGTTGTTAAATATTGGGTTTTTTCTGGTTTTTGTTCAGTAAAAGCCCAAATAAAGGACACAGAAGACTACGAATTTACTTTGTTCAGTAGAACCCATATAAATAAAATTTGCCCTCAACTGTATCAAAAAAAGTCCAGAAATTAATAGGGTGCAAGTATACCCCGCTTGGTAGTTGGTAGTTGCTAAATTTCGAAAAATGTATTTGTTTTTATTAAATAAGGGTTTAAATAATGATTAGAGATGACTAGGTACTAATATCTCGTAGTTTGTTACTTAACTAGAACCTATCTAAATAAAATTTGCACCAAAATTATCTGTGGTCGGATATAAAATTTCTGTTTTTACTTGTTTTTGCTTCCTTCATCTAAAAGATGAAGACAGTATTGCAATCA
Source organism: Agriotes lineatus (assembly GCA_940337035.1). NCBI lineage: Eukaryota > Metazoa > Arthropoda > Insecta > Coleoptera > Elateridae > Agriotes > Agriotes lineatus. The sequence goes on from OW679202.1 coordinate 11,818,814, forward strand.
TGAAATAACCACCTTCCGAGACTTCTTTAGATCTTCACGTTCTTCTGTCTTTCTGTCCATCTGTCTGTATATTTGCCTGCCCGTCCGTCTGTCTGTCGGCCTAAAAGCTATTGGTTGGAAAAGTCGATATTTTGATTGCGGATTGTCTACCTGGTTTAAAACCGAATATACCTTAGGTCAAATATATACGTACAACCAGAGTAACCTAAAACATAAAATGTCTATTGTGGCTTTAACTGAGCAGTATATAAAAGTAATAATTTGCACATAACGCAGGATTTACACTTGACGAAAGTGGGACGCAACATGTGCAAGGTAAATGTTCTAAAAGTGACAAAATAGGCAACGATAAGCGTGTAGCATATAATCGAGCTGCGAGGCCAAATGCGAGGAGTACCCGAATAGGACTACGAAGCAGGGTGCCCCTGGGATGATGCCAAGCGTTCAAATGGTCCAATTCCACCGCCCTAAATGTTTCTTCAGCTGAAAATTAATGTAGCTTGCATTACCAAGTGTTTGCTTTTAATGTATCAGTATTATTAATAACATTACGATATTTTTACCTTTAGTTTCCTTTGATTTTTAAAAATGTTTAGTGTCATAGCTTCCAGGTGCGAGTAAATCTCTGAGTAAAGTCTTTGTAGATTTTTTCTCAGGAAGAGTTTAAATAAAGGTTATAGATTACTACTAATATACTTTGCTATTCAACTAAAACCCATCAAAATAAAATTTTCACCAAAATTGTCTTGAAATATGCCAAAAATTACGAGGTACAAATGTAGTCCTCTTGGTAGCGAACATTAGAAACAAAATGGCATTAGAAGGGTGTCTGGAGAAGGTATTGTCTAAATAAAATATAGACGAGGTTACTACTTCATATGTTGCAGCGACAGGTGAATATGTTTATTTGTATAATTATACAGTGTATTCACTTAATGCGCCGATCGCCGATTACGCCTTTACTCTTTTTCCGATGAAAAGTTTGATTAAATCAATCTTAATGGGGTTGGAGAAGGCACATTTCAAAATTACTTTGACGTAGGTATACAAAGTGTAACAAAAAAATTGGCTAGTTTGGCTTTTTTCAGATATGTAACTTTGCAATGCCAGTATATTCACTGTATCGTCATTTCTATTATTCATAAAAACGCACTGTGCTTTCTAAGAAGATTTGAAGTTGATCTATAACAGAGACGTTTGACACTAACAATATATGTTTTACAGTAATTTATTGCAAATATTAATGGTATTATGGTACTGTAATCTATTGAACAAATGTATTTAATAATATACTAATAGCTGTGAAGAGCTTCTTCAACTATTTTATTAAACTTATGAATATAATTTTTCTCTGTAAAAACTTGCTTGTATGTTTTTTAGATACTAGATTCAAGTATTGCTCTCTTTTTATTTATACAGGCAGACGTCGCCGTTCGCGGGGGCTACGTTCCAGAAGAATGCCGCGAGGCGCAAAACCGCGATGGGCAAGTAAACACATAAATGATAAAAACGGAGTTAGGTTCCATAAACTAGATTTATTTATACTGTTCAACTTCAAAAAATTTAAAAATTTTCTGCAGAAACGCTCGAGAAGACAGTAACGCTTGAACCAAAATTCCATACGTAACATAAGTCTGCCACGTGAATCTGGAGCTCGAGTGTCCATTTGTTTATTCAAGTTATAATTTTACAATTTATTTCAAGTCCAATTTGGTAATAAGAGATTCAAAGGAATAGGCTCGATAAGTGTGTTTACAAGTTTCTGATAATGTTATTTAGGTGTTCATGGCATAAACCGCATACGACTGCTTTATTTACTTAGTGTGTGAAAGTTGAAACAATTTACGTTGGCAATTTCATCCGCGAACGCGCGAACGACAAAGCAATCCGCGAACGTCAAAGAAAAGCGAGCAGATAAGTACCGCGCGTAAAATCAAATCAGCGAAACGCAAATCTGAGAACGGCAATATCTGCCTGTTAACCGCGCTCTAACGCTATTCTTCTTTTACGGTGTTAGAAGATGGATATAAAAAACATGGAAGAAAGCATGTTTGTAAGTTTACACTTAAAATTGTTTGGCAGCCGAATAAAGACAACCTTAGAATTCTGGTATAAAAGTTTTCTCTTGTAACACCTGCGCCTTCGATTCTTTATGTTATAGTTGATATGTGTATTAATTAATAAAAGGATGTTACCTACAAAAAGCGACTTTACGATTCATTCGGGTAATTTTCACGCTGCCCCAACCCCTTTACGATGGTCGGTAACAAAAAATTCCTTCTTGAAACGCTCAGGGAGAAGAGCTGGTTTTTTACTATTTTAGGATTAAGGCAGAGATCCATTAAACGAGCTAAAAGTGGTTAAATATTGGAGCGCCACCACTTTTGTTGGTACACCCGTTCACTCCAACAGTGGAAACCAATGAACGGGACTTACGGGGTGTTTGCAGTGCTCAATTTCAACCAGCGGCAGCATCAGCAAACTTATCTGTAGTTCATTTTTCTCCAAAACTCCCCTATATTCCTTACACAAAAAAATCAGAACACAAATTCGCATGCAACAGTCGAGAAATTAAATAATAAAAGGAAAAATACTTAATTAAATGCAATCTATTAAGTTAAAAACTTGAAATGATTGTACAAGTATGAAGACTAAATGAAAGGGTTAGGAAACATTTAAAATCACTTAGCGAAAACAAAGTTCATCGACAATAATAGCATCAAAAATCATGAGTTTGACAACAACATCAATTTGCAATCATGGCCTCATTAATAGTGAATTTGACAACAACAAGAATTTTCTACGGCGATATTTATTAAATTTTCATTAAAAGTGACACAACCAATCTCAAGTTAGGTGCGCAACAACGGTGGCTTAAATTACACACGCACATATTTGGAACAACGTCGCACAAAAGGTTTAAAATGCACCATAAATAACTAGGAACAAATACTTGGTTTGCGGAAGCCAGGAGCCTTCGTTGATATCCGCTAAAGCTGCCGACGACCGGTGAAGCAGCTGCTGCATAAAAGGGCGTTTGCGGGATGCGGGAACAGGGCTTCAAGACGATGTTTGCCACAGTCAGGTGTTGAAACGGTAATAATTCCCTCAACGGGTGAATAGACAACGTACGAAACTTCCAATAAAGGAACGACGGAATGAGACTTCAACGTGCGAGATCAAAACGACGTCTTGGTTAAGCTAGAGCTGGTACCTTTACGAATCCGGTAAATAATCTGCTGCGGCAGTGTATGGAGGCCTCGCAACGCCTCGGTAAAGACTCCTGACCATAACCAACTTATTTAACGTCACTTCAACTCCGAGACTCATTTTCACAGAGCAACAAAGTGTTACCACGGAACGAAAGCAGCTCACAACCCCAATAGGCACAAGAATTGACGAAAAGCACGCAGGTAACTTCAACAAAATACTTCACAGCGCGTCCCAACAGCCGAGGCCGCTGGCGCTGCCGGGGACGCGAAATCGACACCGTATTCTTTTCTCTTAAGACAGAAGAGGGGATCAAAATGAATCGCTTCGGGAGGAGCTTCTACAACCAAATGAAAAGCGCATGCGCTACTTAAAATCGTTCTCTCCTTGACTTATGCCGACCGCTCGGAAAAATCTCACTCACGATGAGGAACTCCTAAATCAGCAGTTAGCATGGAAACTCAGAGAAGTTTTGGCCTGCCTGAACGAAAAAATTGCAGAAAAAGGACCGTCAGGCAACGACAACATTCTGAAAAGACGATAAGGCACATTGGCATGCGAGGGCAATGCTAAATTTAGATTTCAACGAACATAATAATTAAGCTGTGACGCTGAGCTTCAAAACGGAATAAAGTATCATACGAAATAAACTTTTGGCTACGGCAATAAACTATGAATTTGGCTAAAATGAACCGGGAAAATGATAATATTTGAGGTACAAATGCGGGTAACGCTAGATTCGAAAAATTGTCTCACAAGAAGCTCAATATTTTTTCATCATCGACACAAATGAACACAAACGAGTTGTAACCTCATTGGAATTTTATTTAAACACTACTCTGTCAGCGTATTATTTTTTATTATTTACTTCTGTTAACAACACAAGTTAGCACTATTTGATCCAAGTAAAAAAGTTATAATTTTAAAGTTGAAGTTGCAACTTTTCATATGCCAATAGAGGTCCTAGAAAACAAACGGGTGTAGCTACAATGATTCTAACACGTAGTTTGTCAGTTCTAGTTTTTAGGTGTGTAAAATGTTTTTTATTATTAATGGAGTTTTAGATATTTCATTTATTCCTCGCGCACTGCGTTGTAAGAAAATGAATCACTAGAGGAACTTCATAAGTTAGGATGCTCTCTCCCTGAGGAAGAAGCTTGTTATGATCTAAATAAAGAAGGAGGTGTTCAAACTATGTTTGATCATGGGTTTTAAGTAAATAGTGTGAAATAAACTGTAATCAAGTAAACACAAAAGTTCACGCAATTAGTCCACAAAAACTCCATAACTTGCGCCAGATAAGATATGTGTCAAGTTTCTGTGTCGTGATAACAATCAAATGTAAGCGACACATGCAATCAAGCGCCAGTTCCGTATTTACAAACAGACGTTGCACCTTTTACATGTGTAGTATATCATATGTCAAAAGCACAACGCTGCTATTCTGCAATGCTAGTGAGTCAACATAACAACTCATGCATTCAGAATTACGTTAGTTTAGACATATATGATTGTAATTTTTAATAATAGGTAATAAACACGGCATACATTTATTGTATATATAGTTCTGTGATACGTCTTAAGAATTCAATATACCTTTAACCACGATCGTATATTCATTGATGGGGACGAACACAGACTTCAAATGTTCGTAAAGAGTTGCCATGGCCTGGCCTTCTCACCCTGTCTCTTAACAACAACCTAAGCTCCACATCTGTCAAAAAACTAAACTGGTTTTACAACAAACATAAAAGGTGCTAAGTTCCAATTAATTTTGGCTACCATCTTTTACATTGGTCCTTCGAGCCAACATCTCGCCGATTACGAAGAAGCCGGAATTTGGAGAAGACATTGGTCTTACAAGCCAACAACTACCCGGTCAAGGGGAAACTGGATTTTTTGGGTAAAAATCCTCAAGCCAACCAATTGGAGGCTGAAAAGAAGTTAGTGCAACAATCAAGAGTCCTGGACACGCGGAACAGATTCGAAACTCTGGGCAAGTAACCAACTGGACCGGATCTGCCATATCCGTAGGAAAATTTTGGAGGACTCGCAACAAGATTGGTATGTACTTTTCTGTGTAAAGATTGGGGAGAAGTTCAAATTAAGCCGTCGCCAAGTAGAAAACGTCCTACGACTAAATCAAAGGAATTCCGCCACAGGAAAAGGCGAGAATTAGTGATAACAGCATAAGTCCTGCTAATAATTTCCAAGGGCTTCCGGGTGCAGCGAGAAGAATCTTCAGCGGCAATCAACCCGCTAAGAACTTGGAAAGTACGTAAAGTGGTAAGATACTACTTATTAAGCCAGTTTTAGTACCAAAGCCAATAAAAAGGCAGCATCAACATGGAGTCAATTATAAAGGAGCAGAACCAGCTAGCGGAAAAAATATGCCAACTGCTCACAAATATGAAGAAGGATTCCGGAAGCAGAAAGAATCAGATGTACAGTTACGGACACCTCAAAGTGCACGGTTTTTTGTTACTATGGTTATTTTTGCGATTTTTCGGCTTATTAAATGGGGGTTTCTCCAGTGGCGTTGCTTGTGATTATATGAATAGGTATTACTTTTTTAATGTTTGTATTTTAGCAAAGTTTTACAAATAAACAAACTATATAATAATATGTATTTAATAAATATGTATCAGTAATCAATTGCTACTACGCTTTGCAGTTTGTTTCGCATAGAGTTGACCAATGTTTCCATATTGTGTCCTTCTCTCAGTTCCTTCCAAGCATTTCTTATTCTTTCCCATAATTCATCGGTTTTGTTTGGTGCAAAATCCCTGGTATAAATTTTTGTAGTTAAATAGCCCCAAACATTTTCGATGGGATTCAAGTCCGGACTTCTTGCAGGCCATGGTAATAAATTTATATTATTCTCATCAAACCATCAATGAACAACCCCTGCTGTATGCACAGGACAGTTATCCTGTGAAAATAATGTTATCAATTACGTTAACATAAACAAAATTAATTAATTAGGTAATATCTTGCCCGTTAAAAATTAAATTAATTAGGAAATACCTCCCTTTTGCAAACTGTTGCGATAATTTTCAGCATTCGGTCGACCATTAATTCTATAGCATGCCCGTGATCCGTGAGCATTGATCAATCCCCATACATTTACAGAGAATCGTCCACTGCTCCTTAAGGGTTGAACATAATATTGCTCCTCAAATCTTGAATTTTGTGGTCTACACACCCTTAATTGTCAATTGGTAAATGATTGAAATACCTTTTCACCTGAGAAAACAGTCTTGTTCCAAAAGTCGTCGATTTCATTCAAATAGTCGGTTGCAAATTGTACTCTTCATTCTTTGTTCTCTGGTGTTAAAAAAACTTTTCTTGCAGAAGTCTCTGCTGCCAACCATTTTTAATTTTGAAAGTGCAGCTCTTGCTTACATGCAAATCTGTTGCGACTCGACTCAGAGACCAGTTCTCTTCCAGTTTTGTAATACCTCGCATATTCTCTGCTTCTGACAAATGTCTGGGAACTTTCCGAGTTTTCAGTTCTATGACAGTTGATGACAAACATAAACGTCAAAACTCGACGTCTATGATTAGAATATCGTATTACAAGCTAAAAATCTGCCGTGCACTTTGAGTTGGCCGCAACGGTACGTAGCCAAGAACGAGGATGAATTTGAAGGATTGTGGAAGGCATTTGAGAGCGGTGATCTGGACCTACGAAAACGACTTCCAGCAGATCATGAATACATTAAAAAGAATTTCTACAGCCAGGTGAAAGAAAGATTTCAAGTAATTACAGATTACATACACGAATGGCAGGAAAAGCTATATCCAGCCAGTGAGGAGAGTAACGGCTTAGAAACCGAGAAATTGGAAAACCCCATCGAACAAGGAGGCAGACTTAAGAAGCAAGAAATTAAAATGCGGTTATTTAGCGAAGTATTGGATGAAGCAGTGTCAGCATTAGAACAACCCCAGGCGAAAATGGTCTACGAACATAAGGCGAGCAAAATATGCGAGCAGTGGGAAAACATCACGAGTCTTCATGAGGAGATTCTCGGAGGGGAGCAAGAATTTGCAGAGGATTACTTCTCGCACGAAATTTACAATCAGATGTGAGAGCGTTATAACCAGGTAACAGCTCAAATATTTAACAAAATAAGCAGCATCCCGAGAAGTGAGCAGCCACGAGCACGAGAATAATTGGCCATCCCACTGCCCAAATCACAATGCCAATGTTCGAAGGAAGTTATGAAAATTGGACCACGTTCCACGACATTTTTGGGCGACTTATCAACAACAAAGCCACATTAGGCAAGGCAGAGAAAATGCAGTACCTCAAAACTTATCTCAGAGGCGAGGCGAGTAAATTACTAAAACATCTCGACACATCGGACGCTAACTATGAAACCGCATGGGACCTACTAAAAAGCAGGTATAATAACAAAAGAATTTTGTTTTCCAAATTTTTAGACAACGTGTTAGAACTGCCCAATTTGAACTGTGAATCAGCAGCTAGCCTGAAACAGCTGCATGATACCACATTGGAAAGTTTACGTGCCATATCCAACATGGGCGTGAATACTGAGTCGTGGGGACCAATGATAGCACATCTGCTGGTCAAGAAGCTAGACAAGGATACAAAGAAGTTATATGAACAGTGGCTGACTAATTCTCGAGAAATCCAGGAGCTGGCAAACATGTTAAAGTTTTTGGAAAAAACATTCCAATCACTTGAGGCAATTCAAGATTAAAAAAGGAAGCTGGAAATCGCAAACCCAATTAAAATGTTAGAGTCAACAAGGAAACCATGGCCAGTAAGGAGTTACCAAGCAAGCAACAGTAGATGTCGGATCTGCAACAACAGCCACAAGATCACACAGTGCCCAAAATTCATTTCCATGAACAGTGACGATCGATACCAAACCATCAGCTATAATTCGAACAAATGCCAAAACTGCGACAAATGGCACCATACTATGCTGCATAAGGAATGGAGCAACACTCCGGTAAGATGTCCTCAACAGGTAATAGCAAAACCTCAACAGGAGCCAAATAGGAAATCCCAAGTGGCCTACACCTCCGGAAAAACAGTGGAAGAAGTAAGCAGCCTAGTTAGCAGGAAATCTAAAAATCCCAACCAGAAGGGTGTTCTGCTAGCCACGGAATTTTTAAAAATAAAGGCAGCCGGAGGACATTATGAACTGTTGAGAGCTTTGGTCGATCCAGAATCACAGGCATCATTTATAACCGAAGAAGCAGCGCAATTATTAGCATTACTAAGTACAAAAATCCAAGCAGACATGAGAGGGTTAGGAAAAAGCGAAGCGGGGAAATCCAAAAAAAAAGAAGTAGAAATGAGACCACGATTTTCCAGCAACTTCCGAATGTATGGGGATCTGCTTATAATGGCAAGATTGACAGGGACGTTGCCAAGAAAAACAATCATGGCAAAGGAGAAGGACGCATGGGAACATTGCCTAGTGGCCGATCCTACCTACAACATGCTAGGTCCAGTAGACATTCTGATAGGAGCCGATCTATACAAGGATATACTCCTAGAAGGGGTTAAGAAGACAAAACAAGGGATGATGGCGCAAAGTAGAGAATTAGGATGGATCCTATCTGGGGCAGTAGAGGCAACAAAGCAATCCAACATGAGAGTGGTGAGCATGGTATCTAACCTGGAAGATCACCAACTCAGGAAATTCTGGGAGATAGAAGAGGTCTCAAGAGAGAAACCTATCTCTCAGGAAGATCAAGACTGTGAACAGCAGCTCGAGGAATCCCATTTTCGGAAGCAAGATGGAACCTATGTGGTAAAAATACCATTCAAGGAGGACCCAAGTCATTTGGGCGAGTCAAGTAGTTGCCAGAATGCTGCAAATGGAGAGACGATTCGAGGCTAACAGAAAATTGGAGTCCGAATATAAAGAGTTCATGAGGGAATACATTTCCTTAGGTGACATGAGGAAAATGGATCAAGATGATGATCCGAGAAGAGGATACTCACCAAGCTGTCATAAAGGAGGACAGTGATACAACCAAGTTAAGAGTAGTCTTTGACGCTTCATCCAAGCCATCAAATGGGAAAAGCCTGAACCAAATGATGCACACTGGGCCAAGGCTACAGCAAGATTTAACAGATATCCTTCTGAGATGGAGGAAATACGAGTTTGCACTAACCGCAGACATTGAGAAGATGTATAGACAAATACAGATAGGTGAGGATGATCAGCACTTCCAGAAAATTGTGTGGAGGTTCTCGGAAAGAGAACCACTCCAAGAGTATCAGCTAACCACAGTGAGTTATGGCACAACCGCAGCTCCTTACCTGGCAGTTCGGACCTTGCAAGAGTTGGCCAAAGATGACCAAGACCGATTCCGAAGAGGTTCTCAGATTGCCATGAGGGACTTCTACGTAGACGATCTTTTAACAGGAGCCAGTTCTAAAGAAGACGCAAGGAGCATCCAAGACGAACTAATCAAGATGGAGGGTTCAATCTCAGAAAATGGACTAGTAACCTACCAGAAGCTGAAGAAAGTACCAACATCATAATAGGGGACAAGGAGGATGCTACTGGGAAAACACTGGGAGTACATTGGTCACCAACACTTGACGTACTGCAATACAAAGTCAAACAGCAACCAGAAAGCGAAGTAACGAAAAGGAAGATCCTATCAGAGATAGCACAAATTTTTGACCCATTAGGACTGCTAGCACCAGTTATCGTAACTGCTAAGTTATTAATACAAGAATTATGGGTCGGACACTATTCATGAGATGAAGAATTACCCAAGGATATACAAGATAGATGGTCAAGATTCAGGCAAGAAGTACCGAAGGTAGAAGAAGTGCACATCCCAAGATGGAGAAATTATGAAGAGGATGGCCACACAGAGGTGTATGGTTTCTGTGATTCCTCAGAGCGAGCTTATGGGGCGGCGATCTACATTAAAAAGTCTTCACCATCAGGGACCACGACAGTGACGTTACTCACAGCCAAGTCAAAAGTGGCACCCCTCAAGATGAAGACGACACTGCCAAAGCTAGAATTATGTTCGGTTGAATTACTAGCCAAACTAGTAAAGAAGACCATTTCAACCATAGAGTTAGACAACATTGAAATTTATGCCTGGACAGAGTCCAGAGAATTGGAAGAATTTTGTAGCAAATCGGGTTGCTACAATTCACTAGTGCATCTGCAAGCAGTGCTGGAATCACGTCAAGTCGGAAGACAACCCAGCAGACCTGGTCACAAGAGGAGTACAACCGTCCAGATTAGGTGACCACGCGTTATGGTTCCACGGCCCTGAATGGTTATCAAAGGAAGATACCCAGGAACGAATAAAGGCCCAAACAACAGTAGTGAGTGCTACTGAAGCAGAAAGAAGAAAACCTCGGCAGGTAGCAGTGCATGCAGCAATCAGTGAGGCGACTGATGAAATGGAAAGATTCTCATCATTCAGCAAAATGATAAGAGTAATCGCTTACTGTAAGCGGTTCATGAAGAAATTTAGGAAGGAAGTCGTAGCGATCTAGCAACTATACACCACCGAGCTACGTGATAGCCTAAAATGCATCATCAAATCAGCACAAAAGCATGGCTTCCTTAGAGAACATCATCTCCTACAGCAAGGCAAAATGGTAGACAGTAACAGTACATTATTCAATGTGTACCCATTCCTAGATGGAGATGGAATTCTTCGAGTGTGAGGAAGGATACAGCACTCGCTGTTACCTTACGATGAGAAACACCCCATCATAATAGCCAGCAACAGCCATATAGCCAAGCTGATCATCAGGGACGCGCATCACCAAACGTTACATGGAGGTAATCAAGCCACGTTAGCCTTCATAAGAAGAAAGTACTGAATAGTACGAGCCAAGCAGGCTATTTCCAAACTCATCTACAGATGCATGACGTGCGCAAGAGCTAAGACAGCACCTATGCATTAGCTAATGGGACAAATGCCCCCTGCACGAGTGACACCGTCCATTCCATTTACACACACTGGACTGGACTACGCTGGACCAATCCAAATTCGAGTATCCAAAGGAAGAGGCAACAAGTCCTACAAAGGATACATCGCCATTTTTATTTGTTTGACCACAAAGGCCATACACATTGAAGCAGTGAGAGACATGACTGCTAATGCCTTCATAGCAGCATTCAGAAGGTTCACTGCAAGAAGAGGAAAGTGCGCCCACATTTACAGTGACAACGGTACCAACTTTGTGGGAGCAAGTAAGTTATTGGACACCCAAATGCAGGACAAATTGGGCACCGAAGCAGTCCAGTGGCATTTCATCCCCCCGGCAAACCCCCACATGGGTGAAATCTGGGAAGCAGGGGTGAAGTCAATCAAGTACCACATCAAACGGGTCATCGGAGACAATACACTCACCTTCAAAGAGATGACAACCCTGTTGTATCAAATTGAGGCTTGTATGAACTCAAGGCCACTGATACCAATGAATAACGATGCAAACGACATGTCAGCAATTACCCCAGGACACTTCCTGATCGGACAAGCACTCATCACACCAGCCGAACCAGACGACATCATAGTCACTGACAATCATTTAAGCAGATGGAAACTGCTACAGAAAATAAAAAAGGATGTCTGGAAAGCATGGTCAACAGAATACCTATCCAGGTTACAGCAACATGGAAAATGGAAGACTCCGAGACAGAACATAGAATTAGGGCATTTGGTACTCCTCAAGGAAGACAGATGTGGAATATTCGATCTCTGCCTTCATCACGGACGGACATGGGTTTAACGCTACCGCTAAATAATTCAAACAATTATGCGACAACAGCAACGAGATGACGGAAGACCAGTTTTGCAAAGAACTCATGCACCACATAATGGAACAACAAAACAACATCCTGTGGGACATGAGGAGCATCCGGACAATAGCTACACACCGAACACGAAGAGGACTACTAGGAAAGTTCCTGACGTCAGTGTTTGGAGTAAACGAAGAAGTGGTATAAGGGCATCGCTGATCTAGACAAGAATCATCAGGTATTAATCGACGCTTCCGGTCACCAAGCAAAGTTGATGTTAGCGGCAGTAACTACGGTGAACAAAACAGAGAGCAGTATCACAACAAAGTTAGAAAACTTCCGGATAAAATTCATCCAAGGAATTCACCTTATTAACAAAATGAAGGCCTGGTACAGATCCATCGACGCCAGTAAACTAAATGTTCACGTGTTATCAGCATATCAAATGGCCAGCAACTATTTGCAAAAAGTGGCAGAAAAATACAAGAAGTTGCTTGACGCAGTGTTTAAGCGGAGCCATTTATTTGAGTTTGTATCACCAGCTCAATAGGAACAATAATAAGGCAGCTGTCTTTGAAGCTACCATCAAACTTACGAATATTGCCATCGCCAGTGTACAAGATGGAGGTGGGACAAACCAAGGAAGCCATTAAGATATTTGGATACTTCCATATCACTGAAGTAACCGAATATGAAGTCATCAAGGTCACCGCCATCCCTAGGAAAATTAAAAGCGGAGAGTATGCAACAATAGCAGTCAACCGTACTTCTTAGCTGTGGACTACAACCATCAGCAGTACTTCAGCATACCGCCATCCAAGTTCGAGGTCAGCATTCCAATAAAGGAGCACACCTATTTATGTACACCTACTGTCATAAATAGAGTCGAGAAAACCCCCAACTGCATCATCGACGAGATGTATCAACGCTTGGAAAAGGTGCCATGTAGCACACAACGCTACAACGTCACCACAATAAGATAGAAAGAGCTGTACAAGGCGAATACATGGATGTTTATAGCCAACAAAGCCAGCAGTGCAGCAATCATCTGTAACGACATACGAGAGGAAGAGAGGAAGTGACTCTTGAAGATACCGGAGTCATCCAGATCGCTCCAGAGTGCTATATCCACACAGGACAACACATTCTGTACGCACGATCACTTAGTACGATCAAGTGCCAGTTCCGTATTCACAAACAGACGTTGCACTTTTTACATGTGTAGTATATCATATGTCAAAAGCACAACGCTGCGATTCTTCAATGCTAGTGGGTCAACATAACAACTCAAGCATTCAGAATTACGTTAGTTTACACATATATGTACATTTTTAATAATAGGTCGTAAACACGGCATACATTTATTGTATATATAGCTCTGTGATAAGTCTTAAGATTCAATATACATTTAACCACGATCGTATATTCATTGATGGGGACGAACACAGGCTTCAAATTTTCGTAAAGAGTTGGCATGGCCTGGCCTTCTCACCCTGTCTCTTAACAACAATCTAAGCTCCACATCTCCGGTCAAAAAACTAAACTGGTTTTACAACAAACATAAAAGGTGCTAAGTTCCAATTAATTTTGGCTACCATCTTTACAGGAGGAAATAGCTTTTACAGTTCTGAATGATGTTTAATTACGTCAGTTTCTCCAAATACTACTATTATTTACACTTATTAGTTACTGAAATTTTATTTAATAAAAACCAACTACTAAATATGAAGAGGTTGAAGTATGCCTAAGGAACAAAAATAATACAGGCCAGTAATTTATATTCGTCGTTTACAAATCCATTTAACGACAGAATCCTTATCAGTTCATATAGTTTAGAATCTTAAAATTTAAGTACCTACCTTATATAGAATTCAAGATAACTTAACTGACAGAATATCTTTAGCGTAAACGCCTGTTTTATAGCACAGGTGTTATTAACTGCTTTAACGTAGATAACAATTGACATTGAAAAGATCCGTTTATTCTAAATTTTATGAGAAACGTCGGAACAAGTTGAATTTTAATAATTAAATTCAATTCACCGAACCTTAAAATTATGTATGTTGAATAATAGTAGGAACACATTTTTTTGTATACGAGATGTAATGAATTCCTTGTTTTCCAATAATACCAGTTAAATAAAGCTTAAATGAAAGCCTTCTTTGTTTCCGTTCCAGGAAATGGAAAATCGTAAACGTAAGCAAATAAAATCCCTGCGGTACGTAAATACATTGTACATTTTATGTATCTTTTTGATTTTCTTTTTACATCTGTAGCACAGTGTCATAGCTTTATTTGTTTTGGAGCCTATATATTTGCATCATAGTTCAATTTAATATGTTCTGAAAGAAGTAATTTAGAATCAATTGTTTTATAGTTAATAATTGTAAATACTGTTACATAGGTTGGGGCTCAAATGACAGTTATTACAGTACACCCGGCTGTTATACGGCTGTTCAGCAAATGGCTTCACAACAGATTTATCAAAAGAAATGCTATTAGGTAGACGTTCAGACACGTTCGTAAAGTTAGAAAGTCATATGAAAAATATTAAGTCAAATTGGTTGGCTTCTCCAATTTCACTTTGAGAAGACGATAATAAAATATGGAAAAAATTATATGGCACTAATTTTGTGCACATGTTTTGCTGGAAAGTCTTAGGCACAAAATTCGTTTTAATAATATGGCATTTGTTCTGTTTATGTTATAACCTATTGAATGTTTTAAAAAGTTCCTCAACTGAACTAATAACCAATGCAAATCCGAAGAGACCAATCAAGTGTCGTCCGAAGGTTTACTACCACTTACAATACATTTTTAAGTGGAGTAACAGCGTCAACAATAAAAATTCAAATAAATGAGTCGCTGGCTATAATCGCTAATTACCAATTTATTTACTTTATTTTTTATTTCTACATATTAAAACCAGTGAAAAGTAAAAGAGAAACTTTAAACAAATAAGTAAACAATTTTATAGATATTTAGATATTGTTCTGCACAATATGATTTGGTTTGCAACAATGTATTTAGAATATATTATTTAAGCAATAGTAACCCTTTCCATTCATTGTGCCTTGCAAATTTCATTGAACATTGAGTATTATTCGATTTTCCGATTTAAGGATTATAGAACAGCTTGCTACTCCTGGTTTATGTTATTAGTCACAAGACGGCGGTAAGATCAAGAATATTTTTTCTTGTCTTCTAGAAGTCCACGCAGGCCTGGCGTCCTCAAAAGCTAGATTTATCCCTCATCGTCGAGATGTATAAACAACGCTACAAGCAGTAAGGGTGCCTTTCGCAGTTAATTATGAACTCCATGCAACCAGCTCAAGGTAGTATTGCAGTTGCATGAATTATATGTGGTGCAGCGAAAAACAAGTTTAACTACGGAGTGTGTCAAACATTTTTCTGCATTTACTCGTAGCTCTTCCAGCGACGCCTTGTACGCTACTTAAATCAAATCGTTAGCTTCTTGCAGGTTTTTAGTACTTGAACTTTTAATAATTACCTATCTCGGTAATGGATGAATATAATTACTTTAAATAGCTTGTGTACAAGAGGATGTCCTCTAGGAGTCAAGGTGAGCATCATTGCGTCCATGTTATATTGGTGGTTTGAAGTTATTCTATTGTGTACTGTGTTATTTAACATGTAGCAGTTGGCAGTGACGTATCCGGATTCAACAAACGTAAATTTCCACTGGCAAAAGACTGGTATAGCCATCATCCCCAAGAAGTATTGTGACGATCCCACACACCTGTTTCACGTTCCGAACTGATTAATGCAGATTGAGTAATTAACAACTTCTGACTCTCTAGGAAAATAAAACCTTGTATTTAATTAGTTATCCCCTTGTCACACCGTCCCACCTCCTTTGTACTTCCCTCGTCTGAAAGAGGAAGGAAGTATTGTAATCGCGAAAAAACACCTGCCGAGATTTCTATAGATCTTCACGTTTCAGGGTCCCTAGATGACGAAAAACAGGTTTTCTCAATTCCGTCTGTCTGTCTGTCTGTCTGTCTGTTGGCAGTATAGCTCAAAAACGATTTGTCGGAGCAAGACGATATTTTGCATACATATTATATATCTACCTCGCATGAAACCGGTACAATTTCATACAAATATATACAGGGTGAGCACCTTAAAAAAATAAAATGTTGTTTATTTTTGCTTGAATTCAGGAATACATAAAAGTACTAATTTGTACATAGTGATGGCTGTATCCTTGCCAAAAATGGAAATCAACAAATACAGAATAACTGTGCTATGAGATACAAAAGAACAACGAATAACTGCCTTACGTTAAATAGACCTGAATCGCAAGAATTGCCATCCCGAGCGTGGCTCAGTCGGCGCTGCGGTGCTTCACCGTTGAACAGAGGAATCCAATGTTCGGGCTCGTTCGCAGGCACTAGTTCGAATCTCATTAAGGGTAATATTTTTTTATTTAAAAATTGAATATAGTATTAGAAACGTGAAGATACTTTTACCCACAGTTTCCTTCGATTTTTAAACTGATTTAGTGTCACAACGCCCACGTGTTGTCTTTATGAAAGTATCTACATAAAACTATAAACTAGCCCAGAACAATGACGCCTAGGCAATTGCCTTTGTTTGCAGAAATCGGACCGCTGGACGCGTGCCCATCTGGAAATTTCCTGGTTTCTCGGTAGTCCCATCCGTCTCTAATTCTGAGTAACTCAAGCTAGAATATATGTCAACAATATTAAAACATAGCGCTTAACCGTCATTTTGCCAAAGGAATATATGTTTATCGAAAATACAGTGTAAGAAATACCATGAATGCAGCCGAAAGCGCCCCTAAGATCCTGGATTCAATGTTTACGAATTCGGCACGTACGGTGACCGCATCTAGGCTAGCTGGAGGACCGCAGAGCCCGGCGATGACATTCCTTCGTACACAAGAGTCCAAACTCGCTGTGTTACTTTAAATCATATTTCTTTGTACCAAGTCTTATTAGTTTTCATTATATTATTATTACATTATTAATTGGTTTAATTACATCTTCGTGGTATCAACAGCTTTGCTCAATTTTGTGTCACACCGTCCACTGCGAGGCAAGTTTTGAGTAAAGCGCTTTACAGATTTTTTCGTACTGTAATTTAGCCGTGCAGTGTTTGTTACACAACGCTGGGGCCGTAAAGCTTTTTGAGTAGTCAAAAGATCAAATTTGACACCCTGAGGAGATTTTAGCTGTTCCATTTCAGTCGAGCGACGCCCTAACGATGCTCCGCTGCGTAAGATTATTTTGGGAGTTAAGTACGGTTTTACAAATTTACATAAAATGTTGGATGACAGAAACTATAACTTGCAAAACATTAGATATTATATAGAAGGCGAAAATAATGTTGGAACTGAGGAAATAAGTCTAATACTCAAAAAAGGAAATACACCGATATGCTACTACTACAAAAGAAAAAAGTGGTTGAATGTGTGGTATATCAACTAGGTGCCCTATAACGTGCGAAGAATGATTCAGGAGGATAGTCGAGTCACATATAAAATTATTAGGAGCACCTTGGGTATTGGTATTACTGCAATAAACAAGATTTTACATAATCATTTGGGTGTAAGAAAAGTCTGTTGTCGGTGGATACCACACAGTTTAACAGAAGCACAAAAAGATCAGAGTATGAAATAGTGTAATAAAAATCTTTAATAAATATGATGAAGGTACGTCTAACACAGTTTACAACATCATAACTGACGACGAAAGCTGGATATATGCATTGGAAGCTGAATATAAGCGGTTGTCTGCACAATGGTGTTTCCAACAGATCCTAATCCAGTTAGTGAAGTGAGGCGATCTCGAAGTGGTGGCAAGAAAACGATTGCTTGCTTATTTTCAAAATCAGGACTTATCACAACTGTGGTGCTTGAAAATAAAGTACGGTTAGCGCAGAATGATACACAATAGTATACCTGCCGGAAGAGGTTATTTAAAAAGCTCGTTTACGGCGCCCAAGAAGTGAGATCGGTCTGCATGAAACAGAAAATGGTTTAGAGGTTTCCGTGTTAAAAGTTAAGGCATTCCTCATACAGTCCCGACCTAGCACCTTCCGATAACTTTATATTTCCTGGATTAAATATAAATGCGTGGTGTGCGATTTGGAAAACGCTGTTGAAAGCTTCATAAATCTTGTTTCTCAAGTGAGTCAGGAAAACTAGAATTTATGTTTTGAAAATATGCGTATGTGTATAGAGTTTAAGGGCAAATATTTTTAAAAACAATGATAAAAGCAACTGTGGGCTACAACCCTTTGTTTTATTATATTGCAGAAATTTACAGTGCTATTTAAATATATTTTTTACTCGTTTATTATTTAATCTCTTCTCCCAGTTTCACACTCATTTGTATGTTATGCACTACTATTACAGTGATTTTAGTTTGTTTGGAATTAAGTTATAAGTTTTCCTTACTCTCCTTTATGATATCTCCATGACGCCAATCCTTCCCCTGCGTAACTACTTCTGGCGCAATAAACATGTGTGATAATTAAAGCTGATAATTATATGCACTCAAATGTACGAAAATATGCGCATATATATAGATAAATTTTGTTGTCTATATGCACCCAAAGTTACAATATATGCACGTAATATGCTCTTATTTTTTTTTAAATAAGCAGAAGTATTCTAAATAACGTAAACATTTTTAATTATTTTGTATGAATATATTTATTTTTCTAATTTTTATTCAGACGGCATTCATTTCCACCTTTGACTATATAAACATGGACTGACAACGCCAACTTCACGTTGTAAGCCAACATAAAAATGAGATTTCCTCTAACCCTGCCAGACTATTAATTATTCACCATCACTCTAAGTTCGACTCTTGAAATGGATTCTATGGGAAAAGTGGGGGTTGCCGGCAGTCCATGTTTATATAGTCAAAGATTTTAACAGGGACTTCCCCTTTCTGCTTATTTCGATACGAGCACTGCACTCCAACGGCAGAAAGTGAAAGTATACCTATATCTCAATCACAGACAAAAATTTTATTAATAAATTTAATTAAACAGTAAATTTTACAACAAAATTTTCATACAATAGAAATTATTGCTAAATATAACCAAATATGGAATATCTAGAAAGTATGCTCAAAAACGTATAAATATGCAAAATATGGAAAATGAAAGTTGGCTTAAACAATTTGTTTTCACATAATTAGTATACATATGCAAAAAGTTTCGCCGGCATATCAATTATAGAAAATATGCGTTGGCCATATAATATCAGCTTTAGTGATAATATATTTCCAGTTCTCCCTCTTTTTTTAATTGAACCATAAGTGCTTTTCTTTATTAGTCTATTGCATATGGTGTTTATTTACTACTGTCGAAGGGTTAATACAGGTTAACACAGAAATGCATTTTTACTTACTGCTCAGTATTCTCTACCAGCTGCCAGTACTACTCGTAGGGTGAGGATATGATCTTTGCGCATCGTGAAGTTAGTTTGCTACTGCTGTTCTTAATTTCTTTCCCAAAATACCCTCGTATATTACAGCTGCCGCATAATAATGATATCCCTTTACAATAGGATCATATTTTCTATACCCTTTTTGTATGCCGGTAAAGTTATTGCAGTACTTCCTTCATTCCGGTTCTTCTTCAGCTTCCATGTTTTATTAAATATCGTGTAGCTCTTATATACCACTTTACCTATGTATTTTATTATTTCTGGTGCCATTCCTACCACTTCGTCACACCTGGCAGCTTTTCTAAGTTGTACTTTTGCCATAATTTCCACTATTTCTCCTACTTTTGTTTGTTCTTCAACAGTGGCTGCTGTTCTTCTATTTTTCTGATTCATACTTCCGTTAGTACCCTAGTAGTTCTTTCTTGAAAGTTGTCTTTTCACTGCTTTAGGATTTCATTTTGTTAAACTATTATATTTCCTTGGTTAGGTTTCACTTCTTCTATGCGTTCCTCCTTTATGCTCTTGAGGGATTTGAGTGTACGCTATAAAAAAGTTGCTGATCGTTTCTGCTATTTTTTCCAACTAGTTTCTTAACTCTTCTGAAGTTTTCTTCTTTATCTCTATAGCAGTTTACCTTCACATTGTTCTTTATGCTTTATAGACTTCCAAAAGATGGTTTTTGACGACTTTCGAATTGTGAATCAAAGAGAATGTCTCTGAAATAACCTTTAAAAAATTGAGTAAGGAACGATCTACAGTAAATTTATTCTCATAAATTTGTGATTTGTTAATGCCATCATCTACGCAAGTAATTAACGGAAACGTTTAATGAGAAGCGTAGTTGTGAGCGACTTTGATAATGCTCAACATTTCTTTAGATACGTAAAATAACTAAGTGGGTTGTGTTAAATTTCCTTTTAGAATATATACCATTACTAAATTTTGTAACCCTACCCCAAGGAAGCCGATATTTGTGGACTCTAGGAATGTACTGGATAACAAGAGCACCATGTAGTAGGTTTTAATAATAATGTTGACAGCACTTAACGAAATATTTTAATAAAAGTAAAAATCATACGTTGTACATTACGACAGACAATGAATTCTGCTATTAAATAATTAATAAAGACGACCTACAGGACACTATAAAACAAAAACTAATTAAAATATTTATTGTTAGCCTATTCCACTTAACAAAGGAACGTTCGCTGTTTTAAAATTTCTACTAAAAATCTACCATTTAATCATTGCTCTGCTTGTTTATATTTTGAAAGGAGCATTTTTTAAAAGTTGTCATAGACTGGTTCCGATGACAAGATTACAATTCCAGGAAATATTCAGAACGTTTTAGCAATGTTAATACTATCATGGCTCGGAAATTACACTCACACGTAAAATGTTGAGTGACTACTCCGTTTTATGTTGTTGCACTAGAAAATGTACATTATGAATTCTTTTTCAATGTAATCTGTGGTTCTGAATAGCACCATTGTTTTTACGTATCCGTTTCCTAACGAAATCGTCATTGTTATGAAAATTAGCTCAGTGTTCGAGTTTTCCTCAAAAGGTCGCTATAAAGCTGCCCTTTTTATATCCTTGGAGCTTTCGACATAAATGAAAAAGGACGAGAAACAAAAAACACTTCCTTCAAAGGGCGTAAAAATTGCTATGGCTGTCGGGGCGAAAGTTACAATAACACCAGTCGATTTTTGGTAGCGAAATAAATCTTAGAAACTGAAGTGGATGGATTAATAAATTTCTTTCTAACTGTAATGCCAGTAACTACGACTAGGTTTTCTTTTAAAAAAGCTATGAAGTTTATAAAGCTTTTTATAGTTTTCTATCATCAATTAGCTGATCGTAGAGTATAAAAAGGTGTGAGTACATAGAAGTATATACGATATGTACATCAGTTATTTCAATATCCTGAACTTTGCTGTAGATGGCACAATGTACGTGTATGGATATACATTGTCACTACTACTGTTTATAACTGTTGCAACTAATACATTGGAGTGAGATTAAAATATTTCAATAGCTTTAAGGTTATATTCAGTTATTTAATAGCAGTCGTAGTGCTAGTATTAGAACAAATAAGTTTAGTGGACAGGCCAACATACTGTACTATGACTTGTCGATGTTGATATACATAAAAGCAAATGAACTGCCTAGATTTTGCAAAAAATTATAACAAAAAAATTAGTACCATAGGTGAATGTGAAATAACAAGCCTTTTTGAGTTTTTATCAGTATAGTTTCGTGAAGTGTATTAGTATAAGTATATAATTAGCGACTTTCTATGATTGACAATATCTTAATTTAACATAAATATCTCTATTTCAATTTTCTATACAATTTAGAGTTAGTGCAGTTAGTTCAAAGGCAATTTTTTAACTGTTCCAACTCTTCGTTGCATGCAGTTGTTTCTATATACAATTGTATACTGCAGTACTTCATTTATAGAATTTATTATCATACAAAAACACTATAACTCCAACAATGCATAACAAGTAAAAATGGTAGAATAAGAACAATTGCTGTTTTGTTTAACAAATTTCAAGAAAATATTGATTATGTTTGTAGGACAGCAATTTCCAAGGAATGAGGTGTATTAATGCAGTATTTTTTCCTGTACAAAAAAGTTCTGTAGAGTTTATCTCTAATTAGGGACGCAAATAATTAAACATTAATAACTGACTATTGGAATACTCATGGTGAGTGAGCCAGTTCCACACCCTACGTATATGTTTAGAGAGGTATATGTACTGTATGATCGCCAGTGTAGCTCAGTGGTTAGAGCATTGGACTGCGGTGCAGGCGGCCTACCCAGTCACTTTAAATAATTGAGGACCTGCGTTCGAAAGAACAAAGGGTAATAATGCGGTTGTCTAATGCGTGATGCTCACCACATCACCACGTGTTATGAATTTGACACTCGACAGCTGGGTGTGAGAGCGAGGATACGGAAGCTCTGACCTTCTGCCTTGCAGGCCAAGCTCCTTCATGGAGTGTTAGTGCCTCACCATTATTATTATATGTAAGAACTGCATAATCGAATGCGCCTACGTGGTCAAGCAGTTAGGGAGCTCGGATGCGGTGCTACGGTACGGGGTTCAATCCCCACCCTTGGCACTTAGTGGGCCCACCCAGTCGTTTTAAATTGAGTACCGAAAGGATTATAAAAGCAGGGAAGCAAGGCAATCGTCGAAGGCCTGGTAACCACATCACGGTGTAGACCGTTAACGGTGTGCCAGATGACTGGCCATATTCATCTGTGTGGATTGACGCGCCCTGAAGGTGTAGTCACCTTGATTTTATATTTTTCTGTCTAAATCGTAATGATTATAAAAAATGACATAGTTACGCCGAAGTTCCTTAATAAACAAAATTCAAGAAAAAAATTAAGAATTTTTGGCCACTGTAAAGTTACTGGCTGATCTGTGTAGTAACACCCATGTTCCATGTTTCTTCACAAGTCTACCGTTTCATATCGAGTATGAAGTAGGTTATGTAGAATTAGTATCTACTCTGTCGAACTATGGGCAGTATTATTTATTAGTTCATAAAGTAATGTTGGGGTTAACTTTCTTAGAATTATTACCCTTCAATAGTCCATTAAGTACTATACAGAATGCGGCAGGTAACTACGACCTTTGCAAAAGCAAGGAGAATATGCATGTGGCCGTCGTGGTGTTTAACAAACGAACAATCAATGTACGATAGCTGTAGATCGTTAGGATAATTATAAGTACAAGACATATATTCGATTTTTAAATTTTTTAAATACAATTACGGCCACATGTAAGGTCCCCTTGCTTTTGCTATGGTCCTAGTGGCCTGCCGCAAGCTGTATTTATGAACCTATTAAATAAATTAAAATGTAATTTTAGCTAAGATTGAGCATTAAAAATATACGGGCTTATAGCACATTTAAAACACTATCAAAAAATTTTTATCTTCAATTGTTTCAGAGTGGTGACGTCACATGCAATTTTTTTAAATGACACTGTATATATTTTTTTACATTTTCTGGTAGAGTTTTTTTTCTCTTTTCAACAATATAAATATTTTATGCCCTTATATAAGAAAATTTTAGAGAAAAATTAAAAAACTTTTTTATCGGTGGGAGGCCACGATACAAAACTATAAACAAAAGTGTAACTCAGAAAAACAAAACAATATTTATTTACAAAAGGGAACACAAAAAAATAACCATTTATAACAAATGTTTGATATGTAAACTATTATTGACAATACAAATTTGACACCGTCTATTAACACTTCTTGCGGCGTTTATAAGCATATCTTGAGGAATGCTTTGGTAAGCATTTTAATCCTTACTCTGAGATCATCAATATTTTCTGGTGGTGTAACGAAAACAAGGTCCTTAAGGTGTCCCCACAAAAAGAAATCAAGGGGAGTTAAATCTGGGGACCTAGCTGGCCACTAAATTGGTCCATTTGTGCCAATCCAATTCTGTCCAAAATTTTCGTTTAGGAAATTAGTGTTTATGAGAGAATTATGGACAGACGCACCATCTTGTTGAAAAATGAGGTTATTAAATTCTGCAAGAGGCAATTGTTTCAAATATTCCTGTAATTGGTTTCGTAGAAACTGGTTGTATCTAACTGAATTTAGAGTTCCGTCAATAAAGTAAGGTTCTAACAACCTTCCGTTTAAAATCCCACACGTTACATCAACGCTAAATCTTCTTTGGAAGCGATTTTCTCTAATATTTCTGGGGTTTTCTGTACTTCAATAATAGTGATGATTTCTATTAAATAAGCCGTTATTGGAAAATGTGCATTCGTCAGACCATAATATTTTTCTGTAAAAATTAGGATCATCTTGCTGTCTGTTTAAAAAGTAATTACAAAATTCAATTCGACGTGGAGGGTCATTTGCTTCTAAATTATGCACTAAATGTACCTTATATGGTTTAAAATCATGTTTTTTTAAAACGTGATGTACTGTACTACATGACACCTGAAGATTATGTGCAATTTCTCGTGTTGAAGTATTTGCATCTTGCTCTACACTTAACAAAATATCCAACTCCAAATTTTCATCTCGAACTTGGCGGTATCTCTTTTTTTTCTTTAGGGAACCCGTATTCCTTAACGTTTCTTCTAATTTACTAAATTTTCGCCGGGACGGAGCCTGTCTATCGGGATACCGTGTTTGATAAATACATAAAGCGTCCGCACTATTTTTCCTGCATTCAAAGAATACTTGCAACATGTCAACCATTTCATTGTTAGTAAACCTGGCCATATTTTGATTTGAATATTAAAGCACAAGAGTATAATACAAGAAAACACTTTAGATTATTCTGAAATCTGACAGTTAAAGCGTTTGTCTACTATTTGTTTTGTTTTTCTGAGTTACGCTTTTGTTTATAGTTTTGTATCATGGCCTCCTACTGTGAAAACGTTTTTGTAATTTTTCACGAAAATTTTCTTATGTAAGTGCATGAAATATTTATATTGTTGTAAAGAGAAACAAAACCTCTACCAGAAAGTGTAAAAAAATATATACAGTGTCATTTAAAAAAATTGCATGTGACGTCACCACTCTGAAACAATGGAAGATAAAATTTTTTTTATTGTGTTAAAATATAGGTTTTTATGTGTCATTTGATTTGATATAAGGTTTATTGGGTCTAAAATAAATAATAAAGTTGCTAGAAGGCGGGGCCGTTTTTGTAGAACAGACTGTATTTGCTATCTCACTCCTAGAAGATTCAATATAAGATCAGCGTGAAGTTCCAAGTAACTCATGGCATCTTGTTATTATGTGTTTATCTGCTTTCTTCATTTAGTACTGTTTTCGGTTGAATGCATTTACTGATGAAAGGAAAAACCTTCCATCAGTAAATGTATTCATTTTATCTGGTCGACTTCATAGTGATCTTTATTATCATTTTTCTCATTTACGTCCCCTGCACTATCAACCTTGCTAATTACTAGAATATCGTGTAGTAATATGTAGAAAAAGACTTAATATTTGTGTTTGTATAGTTTGTATATTTTGTTCTACACTCCATCCATAGTATTATCAATATTCCTCACCATACATACATTTCTAGTGCATTAATTTTGTGTTTATCACGACGTCCTTAGTTCCCTCTTCAATATTTTTCAGCAACACATGAACACAAAGGGTTTGTAACATTATTGATGGTTAAATTATAACTATGCCTAATCTGCAATACTCTATCACTCATTCTTTATCATCGTGACTTGTCTTTAATGTTTAGCGGAATGAAGTACTGATAGAGATGTTATTATTTATATACCCGTATTATAGAACCGGCGTTGAAGATCAATTAACACAAAATGTATGTTTCTTTCCTCGGATCACCATCTTTTAGGTTTCTGTTTTAATCAGAACATTAGAGCGGTGATTGGCTACGCTTTTATTTTGATGATATAGATGTATAGGTGTACAATAGTTACATATTAACTGATTAGGGTGCGTGGTTTCGTGCTGGAGGCAGTACTGGTGGATTATGTTCCTCTCTGAAGCGGTTATTTCGGTGTTGGGAATGGCAAGGGCTCGAAGAGATATGCTCCACTAAGCTGCGGACCCTACAAAGGGAAAAGTAAAACCTGCTTCGGCTGTGGCGTGGCGGTAGCGGAGCTGAACAATGGTTTGGCTTCCTGCAGGATACGTAATGCCAGGCGCTGAAAAGTTCTACTTGAAAGGGGCTGCGGAGCTGGTGAGCATTGACGGTCGTTGAGGACTAAATTCATATCAACTTTATTAAACCATTTGTCAATATGATTGTTAATATCATTTTTAGGGGACCCACATACGCTAACTGACAAATTTATGACAAACATTTTTCAAGGCTATATTTTCGAGTGACGACATTATTGAACTGTTCATGTTTCTAAAAATCACAAATTGAAATGAAACGACTAGAATATCCAAAATTCTGCCCAAATGGTAAAATGTGTTGCTTTCAAAAAACTCCTGGTATCCAATTTCACCTTTCATGTGCTTTATCTAGAGCAAAACCATCTGATCACTGTTGCAAAATTCTTAAGCAGAAATGTTTCTAATCTCTCTCAAAACATCGATTAGCAGACATTAATTTTGGGTTACCTTCTTTGGGTAACCTGTTTAAGCATTTAAGCATTTAAGCATACACACTTTCAGATAGTTTACATTCACCGACTAGCTTACTTCTCGGTAACAAAACTAATATAAATAATTGTGGAATTTTCTTTAACCGTATCAGAAGGAATGAATGTTTAACGTAGAGAAATCACATTTGGGCACCAGCAATTTAATACATCAACAACATATACACATCAGTATTATAAAACAATGTGCAAAAATTGAATATATTGTTATGATACGTAAAAATCAGGTTTTTGAATAAAAATTAAAGAACATATAAATTTGGGAGATTAATACAATTAACTTAGAAAAGTTTTAAAAAAGCTTGTTAGTTTATTTGAAAATAAGTAATGGAAGTTTAATTTGAGACAATTTACAATTTATTTTGAAAAGTAATAGAAATTGAGCATTCTATCATGGTGGTGAAAGTTAATAAGGAAAAATAAGCTAATTTTACATGTGACAAATATGCTTTCTATTAGAAATTAGAATATAGTAGGTAGAAATCATATTGTTACGATTTATCTTCTGGGCTATTAAAAATTATACCCTGGTTCTTGTTTTAAGCATTTATTTACAGCAATTTAATTTAACGATTTACAAAAACACAAGAACTATTAATGCGGAACACAAATTATTTATACACTAACAGGAACTATTTTTAACAACAAATACTCTTTATTTATTTACATACGACTTAAACACGAATGATTTATATAGCAAGCTTCACGAACTTCAAAGCTAGATTCCGACTGCCCGTTTTTTCCTGCGGCGCTTATTTATATATCGCCGAATGATTCCTTCTAGAAGTTTCGCGAAATCACTCGATTATTCCAGCAATGCTGAAGTGTCGCGCGCATTAATCACCGAGGTCGTTCTCGAATGATCCGGAAGGCTTACTCATCTGTCCGTACGCGATCCGCCTCGAAGGTCGTTACAATGTTATTTAATTTTAAAGACTGTAGGAATAATTGTAACTAGAATAAAAGGGGATTTTGTTTGGGATTATTGTAAAAATAACGAATTAAAGATGTAGACGTATTTTGAAAATATTCTTTCGAATTTAATAAAAAACTGGAAATTTTACCTTTAATTGAATTGCCAATTTGGTATAATACAATAAATAAGGTATTAACTAATCTACGAGGTGAAAATAAGGTTGACATATTAATATGAATTAGTGCAAGTATACAGTCATTGAAGAGAGTATGGAATATGGTTTAACTAGATACGAGTAAGAAGAAAATAATAATATTTAAATGGAATTGGATTATTTAATAACTACAAGGAATAATAAGTTACATTAATTACTGGATTTGGTGATTGTCCGGAGGACGTGTTGATCATTTTGACGGGAGTTGCCGGTGGAACTGCTTGATTTGGACGGTTCTATTTGGTTGCTGACTGCAGAGTAGGAGCTGGGAAGAATAGCTTGGGACCATCAGTAAGAGTGAACTTGCCAGGAAGTTGTTGGGTTGACAGTAGCGTAGGTGCAAGGAACAGGACCATTTCTGCAAGCTGCCAGGGTTTTGACAGTTTGGAGTTTGTTTGACGGTTGGCAGAGCATCGTGGCTGGTCTGTCGGGAATTTGAGCTGTGAACGTCAGGAACAGTGGTGTTTTGAGGTGACTAGCATTGAACGTACGAGGAGTTCAGGTTGGTCTTAATTAGTCCTATAGAATCATATTGAATAAAAGACAATTAAAAGAGTGAAATAAATATAATAAAGTACTTACTTTATAGTGAATTGAGTCAATTATATGTGATTAGAAAGAATATTTGTCATTTTTGGTTTGATTATTGTTGGATTATTATTTGAAGTCAAGCTGACAGTTAGTGTCAGTCCATAATCAAAAGTCATTATAAAAATTAAAATTTCAAATAACAGACAACGATTAACGAACCACCCTTGAAGAGTCTCAATGCAATACATTTATTAAAAAGAATAGAGTGTCAAATTCAAATAAGATAAATCAATTTGAAAGAAAATAGTAGATATAATATTATGTAATTAAATAGGCGTCTCAACGTATAAGCTACTACAATATATACAAAAAGAACAATCATATTACAGTTAAAATGAGATATAATTAATTAAACTCTACTGAAGGTAACTTGATGTCATACAGTGTAGAATTATTGATTAAATTTGATAGGAATCGGTTTTTGCTGGGAATATTAGAGCTCTCCGCAATTTCTAGATAAGTAAAGAAGCTTTACAAAGCGAAAATCTGCAATAAAACAATAGCCTGTTTTGCTATGTAGTCGCGAAGTACATATAAGCTCGCAATCGCACTTCGTGAGATAATCGAGAAATCTGCAATTAATTCGAATTATTACTTGCTGAGTATATTAGAAATATTATGTGAAAAACTATTTGTAACATGAATAGCAATCCGAGTTAGTTATACTCAAATAACAAAAAATAAGCCCGGCGTTAGGTTAATAGAAATTAATCAGAGAACTGATATTTTCAACAAGTGAACCATTTAAATATAACAAAATGATTAAAATTGAATTAGCAATAAGGTATGCTAAATATCTAACCGAAACGACATAAACTCAGTATGTTGACTTTCTAGAAACCTTGAGGTCAGTAAACCGCTGGCTACAATTTATGTGACAACTTCTATACTGACAGGGGCTCTCGTAACCCATAAGTAACCAACAGTTTGCTCTCCGTACCGTAAGTTGTCTTATTTGCCGATTATTGTGCGGGCTTGACCTATGGTACGGTTTTGATGAAAGCAATTCCTGTGGTAAAACAACACGAGGTACTCCAGTTCAGGTTTCTAGGTAGCTAACTAGGGCTTTCCGATTTTCACTATTTGCTAAAAACAGGAAGTACATCCAGAAATAGGCTAAATAGATATCCCCACGGTATGAATTGAATTGATTAAATTAACACTTACATACCAGCAGAAGTGAGCTTGCCTTTCCGACGATTAATTATAAACCATGTGATTGTGCAAAATTTCACAAAATATATACAGTGCGTCCCAGGATTGATGTTACAGGAGATGATATGGAGTAAACATTTTAGAATTTTATTTTAAGATTCTGGGATTAGGTCTTGCTTGGTCTGAAGAGAATTTTAAGAAAATTTTCAGTTTTTAAAAAACAAGTCGGCTGACAGTGAAGCGAAAACAATTTGCTTTTCCGGTAAACTACCCTTTTTGTTCATGATACGGCAAAATTTTACTGATAAAAGTTGTTCAGAATGATAAATTATGGCTCTATGTAAAATTTCCGGAAGATCTAGCTACTTCGATCAAACCGTCATTTTTAGATTAACAAAATAAATTGTATTTCTTTTTTTCAGGTAAACTACCCTTTCTGTTTATAATACGACAAAATTTTACTAAGACAAGTTGTTCAGAATGAAAAATTATGGCCGTATACAAAATATCAGGAAGTTCTACCTACATAGATCAAACCGTCATTTTTAATAAATAGAATTTTAACGAATAAAACACTGCTGGAGCATGTGGTTTGAAAATATCACAAATTCGTTAAAATCCCTCACCACAAAAATATTTAACAACTGCTAAATACGTATTTCGACAGCCACGCTGTCATCGTCGGTAGCTACGAAAAACTTAACAGCGAAAAGGCAACGATGTACTCGTGACCAAATCACAAATGGAAGTGGGCGATGTCCGCGCATTTTACATCTATTTGTACTGTCTTACCAGTGTCTGTTTGGCGTTGCTCGCCATATTCAATTCTAATTCTACGAGATCTTCACACATAACGTTAATTACTATAAAAATTTGTCTCGTATTTGCAACTGTCTATTTTGTTCAACTGCAGAATTTTGAAAATAGTCTAAAACTGTAATTGCAAAAAGCTTGTAGCAACTTCTACCTCTAAGAGCTTTTTCATGCGCGCCAGGTAATAAATGTCTTTCCTACTGTTTCCCAGCAATTCGTTTAAGCTAAACTCAATTTGCGACCTTGCTCCCTAAATTGTATTGTGTTTTCCATTACCCAATCATGCCCATTATGACCATTAAACATGCCGCAGTTGGGAGACTTGCATTCGTCAGCCAAATAACACGGCTTTGTTAAATCTCCATCTAAATTAATGTTTTCCATTAATCAGTTACACCGCTATCTATGTCGTATATCATCACCTGATGCCTTCTTCCTCGTGCTGTGTAAATTTTAAGTGCTTTAACATTTAAAACGGTGTCAATTGTTTTAGCACGCGTATTTTTCAAAACTGTTTTGCATACTTACTGGTTGAGCAGTTATCTTTCCGCCGATGAAAAATTTTCTCACATTTAAATTTATTTCGTTACAAAAATTATAAATAAAGGATGAGCACAATGTAACCTATAGAGATAGAGCTATTTTGCGAACATCTATGCTAAAATTATTTAAATAAATCAAATATTATTATATGCCTTAACTTAGAGCTCACTCTTTATGTGATAAAATCCTATTACTGATCCTGCTGCGTGCAGTGCATTTCCGTGTAATAGTAAAGATAAGGATCCATAAATTAATATCAGTTTCACCTAGTAGAGTTTTGTTAATAATCCGCTCTACAGTTTAGATATCATATGCAATTGCTTTATTATATTGGCCAATAAATGCCTGATTGTTGATTTAACAAGTTTATCAAAAATTACTCGATAATCTGATGCTCTATATATTTTACATTAAATCGTGAACATTTTCTAAAGCTGTTTGCAACAGGATTTTGTATTGGGGAAATGGTAAATAATATCGTACAACGGACGCGGTTGCAAAAAATAGCTATACCGGACAGTAAAATTTCGTTTTGATTTCTCCAACAATTTGATCGTTACAACTGAGCAGAATTTAAAATGAGTCTTGTCTTTTTGAGTAGGTATGTAATATTTTGTATAATAAATTCTTCGAGAGATAGCGAAGAGTATAAACACCCCGAATACAAATTGAAAGTGGTTGATGGGGGATTGCTACGATTATTTAGAACAAAGGAAAAAATCGTTAAAAATTCTAAGTAATAGAGCCCATTAACTTATGAATGCTAACTGTTCCATGTTCCTAGACCCAAACTCCGGAGTAGGCACAAGCGTGCATAAGAAATACCAAGAAAACTTGTTTCAAAATGCCATAATTATACTGATAATAATAAATTTACATTATTGCTGCCTGTACATAAGTTATTGAAAAAGTATACTAGCAAAATCAAGTAAATTGCACAGCAAAACAAATAAAAAAAGAGGAAATATGATATAGTTATATCAAATTGAGGGTTGGTGTATGGTCAGAAGTTAAATCATACATGATAACTTCAATGTTGAATATTGAAATTACAGAACGAATACGTACATGATTATAGTTCTTTGGGAAAGGTCTTCCAAGCTCCGCAGTTACTTCTGTAAAGTTATGTTGTTATTTTTTTCAAAAGTTCCCGTTGCACCCCAAAGGGTTCTAGAGTTCCTTGCTAGTTTTAAAAATAGTTCTATGTATTTAAGCGAAAAAAATGTGAATCGAAATTTTGGGGTGCTATATCTAACCGCTTCCCTCCCCAGTGGGGCAAAGCAGTTATGACAAAAAAAAACTCAGATTATCTCTCACCTCCTATAAGTGAACTGCAGAAAAAATACCAATGGCAGCCTACATCGATATTGGAAAAGAAAAAATTTTACCTATCTGAACACCTTGCTCCGTCAAGCAAAAACGCACCGTCAATGAGCACTGATACATCTACCGAAACCAACAAAGAAAACAAGAATAAAATCCCTCCAATATTCTTACACGGCCCAGTTGATCACAAAAAAGTTATCGAAGACATTCAAAGTATTGCCAAGGATAAATATTCTACCAGCCTTAGCGGGACTTCACTAAAAATTATACTCTCGATAGACAGCGACTACGGAGCTTTAGCAAAATATTATCTAACAAATCAAATTGCATTCCACTGTTTTCAACACCCTAATGAACGACCACTTTCTGTAGTGGTTAGGAATGTCCCAATACCCCTAACCGAAAAGGATCTAAAAGCTGAACTCTCTGTATATAACCTTATAATTAGTATCACCAGACTGTACAATAGAGACAAAATACCAATCCCTGTATGTGCAATACGACTAACGGCCAATGAGAAAGCAAATGAAATCTTCAAAATCGATTACATTTACCACACGCTAGTCAGAGTGGAACCGCCAAAAACATCGAACAGCACACCTCAGTGGCATAGGTGTCAACGCTATGGCCATACTAAAAATTATTGCCCTTGCAACCAAGATGCGTGAAGTGTCTGGGTAACCACATGTATACCGACTGCGTTAACTGCGGAGAAAATCACCCAGCCAATTTTAGAGGCTGCAAGCACTTCCAGGACTCGAAATTCTCCAAAAATGGAGCATACACAAGAAAAGAACAAACCAATAGTAACAAACAACCAGCACCAGAAAATAATCTCACAAACTTCCCACATCTTGACAAAAACTCCACAAATTTAAACAAAACAAAAGCAACCCTGGAAACCAACAAACAACACTTCCGAAGCCGAACTCATAGCCAACAAAATTCTTACATTAATACTAAATCTAATACAACCCTTTCTTGGTCAAATAAAACAATTCTTGTTAACTAATCTTTTACCACTTCTCCTCAATGGACCATAACTCCAACAAGACACTTATCAATTCAAGCATTCTGACCTGGAATGCCAATGGACTAAAGGCTCAGCAAACGCAGTTTGTGACCTTTCTAGCAAGATACAACATTGATCTAGCATGCATATTGGAGACACACCTGACCAACAATGATAGAATCAAAATACCTGGCTATTCCTGTTATCGCAATGATAGAACAGCAAGATTTGCCTCGGGTGGAGTAGCAATTTTCATAAAACAAAAAATTATTCATCGTGAAGATACGACAACCAATGTGAGCAATCTAGAAACAGTAGCTGGAAAAATACAAACACAAGATAATAATTATAAGAAACAACTACTCGAAAGCGACATATGCGAAATATTCAATGGAAATGAACCTACAATTTTAATTGGTGATCTCAACTCCAAAAATAGCATAGGGGGTGTAGGGCAGGTAACCCAGCAGGAACAAAACTCGACGCAGTCGCAACTGCATACGCTCTACAGATAATAACCCCAGAAGAACCAACATATTACCCATATCGGTTGGACCATGAGCAGGATAAAAAATTTTAAGAAACAAATATTTAAAGAAGTTCGCACAGAACTTAACTCGAACCATCTTCCAGTAATAATCTCTTTTGTAACAGCTCCTTCTAGAAGATTTAATGAACCAAGATTGATGAATGGACTAATAGATTGGAACCTTTTCTAGGAAGTTCTAGATAAAAGTCTCAAATACCCCAATAAGTT
Source organism: Agriotes lineatus (assembly GCA_940337035.1). Taxonomy (NCBI): domain Eukaryota; kingdom Metazoa; phylum Arthropoda; class Insecta; order Coleoptera; family Elateridae; genus Agriotes; species Agriotes lineatus. Next base: position 11,852,723 of record OW679202.1, read on the forward strand.
ATCAACATCGGAAGACATAGACGAAACAATATCTCACAACAGCAATAACAGAAAGTGTACAAACAGCCGCATCGCCAAGAAAACAACAAAAACCCACAAACTACATTATTCCACCACAGCAAATAATACACTTAATAAAGCAAAAAATATAGCTGCGTAGGGAGTGACAACGCACTAAAAACCCTGCAATGAAAAATGCGGTTAACAACCTATCACACAGAATTAGAAGTTAACTGGATGAACACAGAATGAGGTCATACCTGAAGCACATCTGCATCTTTGAACCAGGCGACCCGAGATTCTGGAAAACCACAAAGAGAATCTTACAACAGACGCAAGAAATTCCCACAATAATTTCAGGCAATGCAACTTATAACACTGACGAAGAAAAATGAGAAGTATTCGCCGACCACCTCGAAAAAACATTTACCTCCAACAATCATCAAGACACATGCATTGTGCAAATATAGTAGTAAGGCACATAGAAACGCACCTTCCACTAGCCGGGGGTCAAATGGAACCAACTTCACCAATAGAACTAGCTCCAATAATTAAAACTCTCCCAATAAACAAAACTCCTGGAGAAGACAGAATACCTAACATAACTCTTAAACAACTTTCCAGGAAAGGATTCGCATATTTAGCTGCCATCTATAACGCATGGCTAAGAGCAGGCTATTTTCCAAACTAATGGAAACACGCATTAAGCCTCCTCTTTCCCAAACCCGGAAAAAACACAAAACACATCTCCAGCTATAGACCTATTAGTCCATTAACAACTCTATCAAAAGTAGTTGAAAAATTAATTCATTAAAAGTTAAATAAAGAAATCGAGAGACTGCAACTAATACCAGTCTTTCAGTTTGGGTTTAAAAAGGGGCACTCAACATGCCACCAACTTCTCTTATCTTGGCAACAGAACTTTTGCAGTTAAAATCCATGCAACTGTATCATCAACAAGGCAGGAGCAGGAGTTCCCCAAGGGAGCATCTTAGGACCTATATTATTTAACATATATACCAGCGATATACCTAATACAAAAGCAGACTTAGCATTATTCGGAGATGATACGGCATTATTAACTAAAAACATCAACCTTTTAGATGCAATTTTACAATTACAACACGCGATAAATGAACTGACTAGATGGTTCAATTACTGGAATCTAGCGATAAACTACGACAAGTGTACAGCAAAAATCGTTACCCTCAGACAAATCAAATAACCACCGCCAATAATAATCAACAACATCCCAATTATGTGGACACAAACCGCGGAAGCAGTAAAATACTTAGATGTATAATTATCTAGATACCAAACCTACCTGGAGGTTTCATGTACTTAAAAAACTAAACGAAGGTCACTCAAGACTAGCACAGCTATATGCCCTTATCAACAGGCAATCGTCATTGAAACCTGAACGTACAATGCTGCTATACCGTGTGTCCACAGGAATACGCACCATAGGGATAACCAAATAGAATAGAAAGATCGGCTAACGCTGGAATCGCCGGCACGATAAAACGTTGTTTTCTGGCTTCTGACTCGCCACTGTATGAAACAATATTGTTATAAATGGTACAAGAAAAGGGACGGTGGTCATAGCACTGGTTGATATTTATATTCTATTAGCATTATCTTATCTCTATGGTGCGTACTCCTGTGGACACACGGTATAAAGCACTAATACGACCATTGGTACTTTACGGCTGTGTGATCTGGGGAAATACATCCAAAACTAATATACAAATAATCCAAGTACTACAAAACAAAATTCTGAGAATCTCAGTGAATGCCCTTGGTATGTTACCAACAGACAACTTCACACAGAACTCGGATTATCCACTATCTCGGAGTACATCAGAAAAGTTAACCGTAAACTTTCAAGCTAACATTGCGAATTGTGCTGGTGCAGTGTTCTATCAACTAGGTCAAAGACATATACACACAAGACTGAAACGTAATCTACCACAAGACATTTATCTAATACAAAGTGATAGTGATAGTGATGACGACTAGATAAACAAGACAAAAGAAACTATTGTGTTAAATCAAAATACACCTACTAACATTCATTTTAATTTCATAGGTGATGATAATAATCAGTATGTTATTCTATTGTGTTAATTTGTTAATAGTATCGGTTTGACTTTTGAGAAGCAAGGACGCATTGCGGTCGCGGCTATCGCAAGTGATAAAGTGCAAGCCGAAGTTATTTACGCTTATAAACAATTTTATTCCGTGTGAATGAAAGAATATTTCTAAACTACATGAATTCAGGAATATAATCACATATTAGTGTCAGCCGAATGGCTGGCACTAATCAACAATATTCCGTGCCCTATGCGCAGCCAACAATGATGCAGTACCAAGCTGAGTATCCCCAGCTACCAAATAATATGATGCAGTCGCAATTCCAAGCAGCACAGCCAATATATACAGTATACACACCCTGTACTAAATCAGCAGGTAGGTCAAAATTTAGTTTTACAATATCCGGCATCCTCTATGCACTGGCCGCACACAATTAATAATTTGCCATCTACGTCAAATCAACAACCCACGAACTGGACTACAGTAACTTCAAGGAAAAACAAACGCGACCAACAAGAAGAAATAAATCGTTTAGTAAAACAAAAAACCGCAATAAACGAAACGCCACAAATCAATTTATCAAATCGTTTTCAAGCTCTCCCAGATAATGAGATAGATAATGCAATGGAAGCAGACAAGTCCACGGCCACGAAAACGATCAATCCACCACCAATCTTTATTTCAGATGTGGTAGACATCAAACCACTGGTAACAGAATTGAATCAAATAGCCGACAAAAAGTACACTTTAAAAATCATAGGCAGAAATCAAGTAAAAATCATGACAGTTGACGCAAATACCTACAGAGCATTAGTAACCAGATTGATAGAGATAAAAGTACAGTTCCATACCTTTCAGATGAAAGAAGAACGTAGCTTTCGAGTAGTAATTAAGAACCTTCACCACTCTATCGATATTAATGAATTGAAAGCCGAAATAGTGAAGCAAGAACACACAGTTAGGAACATATATAACGCCAAGCACAGAACAAGCAAACTACCGCTCTCCATGTTTTTTGTTGATCTGGCTCCCTGCGATTCCAACAAAAAAATATACGAAATCAAGCAGTTACTATACACAAAAGTAGTAATAGAACCACCCCGCCCGAAAAAAGAAATCCCGCAATGTGCTACATGTCAAAGATATGGTCACACAAAGAGATTCTGTATCCATCAACCTAGGTGTGTGAAATGCGGCGCAAACCACCTAACATCAACATGTACTAAAACGAAGGACACTCAACCAAAGTGCGTTTTATGCAATGGATCGCATCCTGCAAACTACAAAGGATGTCAAATCTACCAGGAACTGAAGCAGAGAAAATTTCCACCGCCACGTCCTAGAGTGGCAGTACAGCATCCAGTTTTAACCTCCACACAAATGCCAAACAACAATGAAAGAACGTTCGCCCAAATTGTAGCAAATGGGAACCAACTTCCTTCCCACCTAAATATACCTCAGACGTCAAACATCGAAAAGCTAGAGAAAATGATGATTGAACTAGCAGAGAACATAAAAACAATGCCTAAACCTTCTTACAGCCATTGTTTCTAAACTCAAATAATGACCCAAATACTCAAGATTGCAGAATGGAACGCCAACGGCTTGTCAAACCACATCCTAGAACTAAAGACATTTATCACCAATCATGATCTAGATATAGTTTTAATATCCGAAGCACATTTTACAAATAAAAGTTATTTCAAAATTCCTAACTATAATATTTACGATACACAACACCCTAGCGGAGATGCACGTGGAGGAACAGCAGTAATTATAAAAAGATCCATCAAGCACTATCCAATAAATAAGTATAATCACGAGCACATCCAAGCTACAAGCGTAGTCGTAGAAGACTGGACAGGACCAATCACAGTCACAGCACTGTATAGCCCTCCAAAACACAATATAAAAGCAGAACACTACACTACACTTTTGCTACACTTGGAGCACGGTTTATTGCCGGCGGAGACTATAACGCCAAGCACCAGGAGTGGAGTGCCAGGACAACCACAACCAAAGGCAGAGAACTACTAAAATCTCTCACTACCAACAATTTTAGCTATCTCACCACCAGAGAGCCAACATACTGGCCCCAAATTATTTAAAAATTGAGTCATGTCTAGACACGACATCAGATCACACTCCGATTATAGTTACACTCAGTGCACAGGTAATTAGCAGGTCTACACCAATTAGACTCAGTAACAACCAAACTGACTGGGAATCATTTAGACAACTAGCTAATGAACAAATAAACTTAGAAATACCTGTCAAGACTCCTGATGAAGTTGATGACGCAGTGGAGCACCTACACCGCACTATACAAAGCGCTGCATGGGAATCAACTCCCCAACCAAAAACGAACGAAGTGCACAATACTCTTCCTATAGTAATAAAAAAAGCAATCGCTGAGAAAAGAAGGCTTCGCAGAACTTGGCAGAACACTAGATCTCCGAAAGATAAAAATAGGCTGAATAATGCAACCAGAAATTTAAAGGTTACTCTTCAAGAGAAACGAAACCAATCTATAGGATACTATCTCTCAACTCTCTCTGCTACAGAAGCAACGGACTACTCATTATGGAAGATTACGAGGAGATTAAAACAACCTCAGCAAGCCATTCCCCCAATACGAAAACCTGACCGAAATTGGGCCAGAAGTGAGCAAGAAAAAGCCGATACATTTGCATTACATCTCACAAATGTCTTTCAACCGTTCGCCTCTGACCTAACAATAGAGGAAGAAACCGAAATAGAGCAATACTTAGAAACACCAGACCAACTAAGTTTACCAATAAAAAGGATTACGCTAGCGGAAGTAAAAACCATAATCAGGTCCGAACTAAATCCGAAGAAGGCACCAGGGTATGACCTGATTACAGGTGACGTACTGAAAGAATTGCCAGAAAAGGGATTTAAATTAATAACGGTTATATTCAATGCCATCCTAAAATTGAACTATTTCCCGGCCCAGTGGAAAGTGGCTCAAATAGTGCTCATACCTAAACCAGGCAAACCTCAAGAGGAACCAACATCTTATCGCCCGATCAGTCTGCTACCGATATTATCTAAGATTTTTGAAAAACTCTTACTTAAGAGAATCAAGCCAATTCTGGAGGAGAATAATCTCATACCGGAACACCAGTTCGGGTTTAGACATGAACATGCCACTATCGAACAAGTCCACAGGATAGTAAGTGAAATCAACAAGGCCTATGAAGAGAAAAAGTACTGTTCTGCGGCGTTTTTAGACATAACTCAGGCGTTCGATAAAGTCTGGCATGAAGGCCTATTGTACAAAATTAAGAAAAACCTTCCACACACCTACTACCAACTAATGAAATCGTACCTAACCAACAGACATTTCCAGGTGAAGTTCTAAGGTGAAACCACCAAATTGCATCCTATAAAATCTGTTGTACCGCAAGGAAGCACACTAGGACCCATGCTCTATGTATTGTATACAGCAGATATACCTACCAACGACGACACGATCACAGCCACGTTCGCAGACGACACTTCAATCCTTGCAACCCACGAAAGCTCTGCGACCGCATCACAAAAATTACAGAGCTGTCTCAATAAAGTGCAAGATTGGCTACGAATCTGGCGCATAAAAGCAAATGAAGCCAAATCTACACATGTTACCTTCACACTCAGAAGGGAAACATGCCCTCCAGTCACCCTCAATAATACCCCACTTACACAATCACAAGACGTCAGATACCTGGGCATGCATCTTGATCGCAGACTAACGTGGAGAAAGCACGTATTTAGTAAAAGGAAACAACTGGGGTTGAAGTTAACCAAATTAAACTGGCTGTTAGGACGTAGATCTAAACTGTCTCTGCAAAACAAGGTACTACTGTACAAAACTCTGCTAAAGCCCATATGGACATATGGATTGCAACTATGGGGGACTACTAGTAACTCTAATCTGGAGATATTACAAAGATTCCAATCCAAAACTCTGAGAACAATTGCGGATGCACCATGGTACGTAAAAAATGAAATCATTCATCGCGACTTGCGTGTAAAATTAGTGAAAGACGAACTGAAGTGCGTGAGTGCAAAATATCTTACTCGACTTGGAAGTCACACAAACACTCTGGCTATAAATTTGTTAGACAACAGCAATACCACCCGAAGACTGAAAAGACACGACCCTCTAGACCTGCAAGACCGATACTGATTTACATATTACTGTATATCAATGTTATGTGTATATATGCATAAGTAATACTTAAAGGGGCATTCCATTGGGAAAGCACCCATCATGTACCAATCTTGTAAAATCACCAAATTTACTTATTGCTCAGTAGAGCAGATTGTAAATTAAAATAAAGTTAAAAAAAAAAAATTGTTAATCATATATAACACTGCCATAAACTGCAGATCTGGCACAATACCTAATAAAAAAAAAGTTGGCAAAAAATTTAGGTACGTAATAATTTTTTTGTAACAATTTACTCTCATAAATGTATTAGAACGTTCGCTAATGACATTTTGCATTACAAATAAATGTTACAGTAAGCTCTCACAGGTACTAGCTGACTACGCAGAACAAAACTATGTACTTTACTATGCTGCCAAGCTGTTTTATTAGATTCTTAATATGTCCAGTAATTAAGATCAACTGTATCATGTTCATTTACAGCGTACAATCGCATTTGTCACAGTTGGAGGTGGGCGGAGATAATAATTTAAGGTATAATCAGCTCATCAAAGTTTGCAGTAGTAGATGTAGATGGCTTAGTACAGCATAAATGTATTAGAACGTTCGCTAATGATATTTTCATTATAAATAAATTTTATAGTAAGTTCTTACAGGTACTAGATGACTACTCAGAGCAAGACTATGTCTTTACGATGCCGCCAAGCCATTTTATTAGATTCTTAATATGTCCAGTAATTAAGATTAACTGTATCATGTCCATTTACAGCGTGCAAACGCATTTGTCACACGTTGGAGGTAGGCGGAGACACAAACATAATAATTTAAGGTTTAATGAGCTCCTCAAAATCTGTAGTCGTAGGTGTAGATGGCTTAGTACAGCATAAATGTATTAGAACGTTCGCCAATGACGTTTTCATTAGAAATAAATATTATAGTAAGCTCTCACAGGTACTAGCTGACTACGCAGAGCAAGACTATGTACTTTACGATGCTGCCAAGCCGTTTTATTAGATTCTTAATATGTCCAGTAATTAAGATCAACTGTATCAAGTTCATTTACGGCGAACAACAAAAGCAAAACAAATAAAAAAGAGGAATTATGACATAACTATATCAAATTGGGGGTTGGTGTATGGTCCGAAATTAACTCATGCATGATAACTTCAATGTTGGATATTGAAATTACAGAACGAATACACAATTGGAGTTCTTTGGGAAAGGTTTTCCAAGTTCCGCAGCCACCTCTGTGAAGTTAGCACCACAAGTTCAAAAAATGTTATTTTTTTTAAAAAGTTCCCGTTGCACCCCAGAGAGGTCTAGAGTTTCTTCCTATTTTTAAAGATAGTTCTATGTATTTAAGAGAAAAAAATGTGAATCGACAATTTGGGGTGCTAACTTCACTTTTTCCTCGGACAAATACCACTATTACAACTCGTCGGAAAAAATATCTTTTTAAATTTTTTAAAGTTCCCTTAGTTCTAATGGGTGTTCGAGTAGCATCCCGACGAGTTCTATCGACAACTCTAATACCATTTTTGTATTAGTACTTTTACAAAACGACCTAGTTCTGGTAGCAATTTTTAAAGTTCCGCTAGTTCCAATGTGAGTTCTAGTAGCATCCCGGCGATTTTTATCGATAACGCTAATAACCTTTTTATATGACTCGAAGTAAGAAAGTTACCCGCATTTTTGTATTAGTACTTTTACAAAACGACCAAGTTCTGGAAGCAATTTTTTAAAGTTCTGGTAGTTCTAGTGGGAGTTGTAGTAGCACCTCGACGAATTTTATCGATAACTCTAATAAATTTTTTTGATAAGACTCATAGTAAAAAAGTGTATTTTTGTGTTAGCACTTTGACAAAACGTCTTGGAAGCAATTTTGCTATAAGCTATTTGTGCCTCTACGGTATCGTATTTTGAATTATTTTTAAGGAGTATTGCAACAAGGAACTTAAGTGCGATAATAATTTTATCGTATTTTAAAGGTTTTTATCTTAAGTAGTGTACCTAGGGGCGTTCTGGGACACTTTTTGGCGGGAAATTCAAATTCTGTGCGGGGGTGGTCTAGCGGTAAGAGTGGCAGATTCGCGATCAGCGGCCTCGGGTTCAAACCCCGGGCTAGGCAAGTTTTTTTTATTTGCTTAGGTGGTGACGTCATTTTCTGCGAATCTGGACCGGATGTTGAGGTGGCGTCATTTCTCGGAATTTTGCATCAGATGGGAGTTTGAGAATGTAGACAGGTCCATTCTTGCAGGATGTTGTTATCAGTAAATAGAACAATGACATCCATTGTTTGAGAAATCTGCACGACATTGGACAATGAAGCGATTGTTGTCTGGAGATTAAAATGTGCAAAGCTGGTAAAAATAGAACAATGACATCCATTGTTTGAGAAATCTACGCGACATTGGACAATGAAGCCATTGTTGTCTGGAGATTAAAATGTGCAAAGCTGGTAAATAGAACAATGACATCCATTGTTTTAAAATCAGCACGATAATTGGAACAATGAAGCCATTGTTGTCTGGAGGAATTTTTGCTGACCTCCATTATCAGATAAACAGGATGTTATTTCACTGAAGCTTTAGACTTGTCCAGACATGTTTGAGAAATGTGCAAAGCTGGTAAAAATTGAACAAAGAAACCTATTGTTTGAGAAAGCTGCACGATTGCAAAATATAATTGGAACAATGAAGCCATTGTTGTCTGGAGGAATTTTTGCTGACGCTGACCTCCATTATCAGTTGCGGCGATGAATAAATAGACCGGCGCGACTGTCTGCAAGAGTTAGTATTACAACAGCGCGCGTGCGAACATGTCTGCTACAGACAGCGTTATCGAATTAAGTTCGAATTCAATAAAAACAATCAGAGACGCGTTAAGAATTATAAAATATAGTGATGGGGCTGACAAATGGATTAAACTGGCAAATAAAACCATTTTAATTGTTAGTCGATTTATCCGTAAGCATAGTTTTAAAAATGAAAATCCATTTAGGCTAGAAGCAAATTTAAGTTTATTAAAGGGTCAACGGCAATTATTAAAAAAATTAAAAGCAAAATTAGCAAAGAAGGGGGCGGGTGTAGGGAGTGGTCAGCAGCAGCAAAAGAACAAGTTGGTATGGGAAGATTTAGAATCTTGTTTTAACAGTAGAATAAGAACAGGTATGATTGTAAATTTAGGTTATAAGGAACCTCAAGAATTTCTTTCAAAAGCATACAGAAGTTTTTCAATAAAAGTAAAACAAATTATAAAAGGTAACTTAATGCTTAAAGCTAATGTAATATTTAGTGCATATTTTATAAAGCCTAGTAGTGGTGAGATAGATTTAAAAACGTTTGGTACTAAAAATGAAAAAATTGATTCTGGTACTAATTTAAAGCAGTGGTATGCGACTAATGTTGAGAATAAGTTGTTGACGAAATTAGAAGATTTTCAAGAACGTGATTCAGGTTGGAGTTTGCTTGAGATATTACATTTAAAAGTAAATTTAAATCATTACACACCATTAACAGTAGGTAAATATATTGAGTTACCTAAAGATATTAAAAATAAAAAGGCCGTGATTAACGTAAAAAATGATGACGAATATTGTTTTTTGTGGTCGGTAGTGTCAGCATTACGTCCTGCAAATGGGAATTCCGCTAGAATATCTTCATATCCACATTTCAGTGAAGTTTTAAAGTACTCGGGACTAGAATTTCCAATGAAATTAAAAGATATATCAAAATTTGAAACAATGAATGATTTACGTATAAATGTATATACGCTAGAAAGAAAAAACAAATTTGGTAAAAATTCAGTATTGCCCTTATATATTAGTAAAAATACTCAAATTAATAAAGATGCTATACATTTACTAATGATATCCAACGATGAGGGGCAGTTCCATTTCTGTTGGATAAGAAACTTATCGAGATTGGTTACAACTCAAATGCATAAGAAACACGCTCAAACTTTAGTATGCGATACATGCCTAAATCATTTCGTAACTAAAGAATCACATTTAAATCACATTAGAAATTGTAATGGTGTAAATGAAACCAAAATTAAAATGCCCGAAGAAGGTACAAAAATAGAATTTAAAGACTATAAATACCAGGAAAAAGTACCATTTTCAATATACGCGGACGTGGAGTGTGTTTTAGAAAAAGAACAGAACGTTGCAGGGGTTTATCAAAAACATGTTCCATTTAGTGTTGCATATTATTTAAAATGTTCATATGACGACAGTTTATCTCGATTTAATATATATCGTGGTGCCGACTGTATGGAATGGTTTGTAAAAGAATTACAATCTATAGCATATCAAGTAAATAATATACTGTCAAATATAGAGACTATGGATATTAGCCAGCAGGAAAACGATTCATTTCAAAAATCGGTATGCTGTTACATTTGTAAACAACCTTTTACCAATAAAGACGTGCGTGTACGTGATCACAATCATCAGACAGGTGAGTATAGAGGTAGTGCTCATCAACACTGTAATCTTAACTATAAAGATGCACATTATATTCCCGTTCTCTTTCATAATCTCAGCGGTTATGATGCACATTTTATTATAAAACCATTGGCAAAACTGATTATGGGAGATATTAATTTGTTGCCTATAAATAAGGATAAATATATATCATTTACAAAGCATGTGGATGGTACAAATATTGATTTTAGATTTTTAGACTCGTTTCGATTTATGGCTAGCAGTTTAGAACAATTGTCATTAAATTTACCGAACAATTTAAAAACTATTACACGCAAATTTTGCAATAGCGAAGAAGAATTTGAATTATTACTACGTAAGGGTATCTTTCCATACGACTACCTAGACAATTTTGAAAAGTTGAATGATAAAAGTCTTCCTGACAAAACGCAATTTTTTAGTCAGCTGCATGGAACAGCTATTTCAGATGAAAATTATGAACATGCACTGCGTGTTTGGAACACATTTAATATGCAAACTCTAGGCCAGTATGCTGATATGTACCTTACAGTTGATGTTCTACTCTTAGCTGATGTGTTTGAGAATTTTAGAGAAAATTGTATGAAAACGTATGGATTAGATGCTCTACATTTTTACACAGCACCAGGATTGGCATTTCAGGCAATGTTAAAAACTACTAAAGTTAAACTTGAGCTGCTGACAGATGTAGATCAACTGTTGTTCATAGAGAGGGGTATTAGAGGAGGGTTAGCACAGTGTTCGAATCGATACGCTAAAGCTAATAATCGATATATGGGTGAAAAATTCGTAGAAGCCGATCTTGAATCATATATCCTGTATTTAGATATTAATAACATGTACGGAGCCGGGATGCCTGAATATCTACCGTATGGAGGGTTTGAATGGGTAAATGATTTAGATATTCCTAAAATTGATCATTTAAATACTCCGACAGATTCTGAAACAGGTTATATTTATGAAGTCGATTTAGAATATCCTCAAAATTTATTTGAACTTCACAAAGATTTGCCCCTATGTCCTGACCATTATACACCACCAACATCCAAACAATCAAAATTGACAACCACATTATTTAAAAAAGAAAACTACGTAATACATTATCGCAATCTGCAGCAAGCTGTAAGTTTAGGGCTGAAAATTGTAAAACTTCACAGAATATTAAAATTTAAGCAATCAGCTTGGCTTAAACCATACATAGATTTAAATACAAAATTAAGACAAGCCGCCAAAAATATTTTTGAAAAGGATTTTTATAAACTTATGAATAACGCAGTATTTGGCAAAACTATGGAAAATGTTAGAAAATACAAAATAATAAAATTAGTTTCTAAATGGGAAGGTAGGTACGGAGCCAGTGCATACATATCAAAACCAAATTTTCACAGCTGTACTATTTTAGATAAAGACTTGGTACTTATAGAATTAAATCAGTTGGAAATAGTTTTTAATAAGCCAATATACGTTGGATTTTCAATCCTAGATATTTCAAAAATTTTAATTTACGATTTTCATTATAATTATATTAAACAAAAGATGGGTAATCAAGCAAAACTGCTGTACACAGACACTGATAGTCTCATATATCACTTTACCCTTCCAAATATATACGATTTTATACGAGAAGATATTCACAAATTTGATACAAGCGATTATCCTCCGAACAATCCATATAACCTTCCACAAGTTAATAAAAAAGTAATAGGTCTAATGAAAGACGAAATAAGTGGTAAAATAATTACCGAATTTGTTGGTCTACCTGCAAAATTGTATGCTTTCAAAACATTAGAGGATGCTGAGAATGGAGAATTTAAAATTTCAAAGAAAGCTAAAGGTATTACCAGAGCTGCTTTGAATAGAATTACATTTGAGGATTACAAAGACTGCCTGTTTAATAACGAAACAGTATTTTGCGATCAGAGAACAATTAGATCAAAAACCCACAACGTATTTTCTTTAAAACAAAGAAAAAAAGCTTTAGATCCACATGATGACAAAAGAATAGTAAACTGTATGTATACTGACACTTTGCCTTGGGGTTACTGCCCACCAACCACATTATAAACACCAGCTCTCTCTAAGATATCTCAGTCTGCAAAATGTTACCGTCAAATTCAAATATACTGTGGTTGAACAAAGATCTGTATGTTAAAAATAAAGAAATCTATAATTTCCATTTACGTAATGCTATAGGACGTAACGACTTGCAAACTTTGAAGTATATATTACACAAAATTGGTATTGCTATACCGAGCAAAACTCTTATTTGGGCTACGCACTTTAAAAGTGTTGAAACCGCTATCGTAAATGAAATTTTAAAAACTATGTTAGCTGTCTTTAATGTTATTAGGGAAATTATTAACGAAGTAAGAAGAGGAGAGTTGAAAATTAATACTGAAACAGATCTTAATTTAGTCCTTTCAAAATTATCGTTACAGAACATTACTTCCTACGAGCAGCATTTTCTTATTGAAACAATATCATCTGGCTCTCGAATCGAATTTGCAACTGACGAGCAACAGCAATATCCATATTTTCTTCATGATGCTGTCTTTGAGGCTGCTTATTATGCCCACAGCAAGTTTATAGAAGACGTGTTCGAATATTTAAATACTAACCATATAACTTATATATTTCAGCCTAGCGTTGTACATCACCACACAGATATTTTTAAATGGCTTCAGGAAAATATCAGAAAAGCTGAAAATGGTGAAGCTGTTGGTTGGAGAAGCGGTCCATGTTCCGGTCCCTGGCCTTCAACAACACCTCAAGATTATATCGATACTTACACTTTGTTAAGTTCTGTTTCGCTTATGTATAAATAATATGTATATTAATTGAATAAAGCATATATTTAAGTGTACATTTATTCTCCCTCTCCTTGTCAAGTTTTGCTTTGCATATGAGATAAATACGGTGTATATATTAATGAAATAAAACACATATTAAAAATAAAATGTCTTTTATTTTAATCTTTAATAATTACATGTATAAGTTTATTACCTAACTTAATTTCTATCTTTATGGGATTTAAATCTAGAGGCAGTGTTGGTTCAGGAAGTGTAAAACTATATGTTGCTTGAAACGAAGGAGGTGGTGACGAGGGTGGTGGTGATGGTGACACCTGTTCCAGTTCGGGTTGCTGTAGTGGTGCGCACCCCTCAAAATTTTGTGTTGGGCTTAACCACCCCTGAATGTTGGCACAATTTATACAGCTGCAGCCCTCCACCTTTGTTATGTTAGACGACCAGGAGTGTGGTTGTCCCATTGGAGGAGGTGGAGGAGGAGTATTTTCTTCAGTCTCACTCCAGGGTATAACCTCCTCCTCCTCTTCCTGGCTCCACGGATCGTCAGCCCATGAGTCAAAACCCCAACTATGATTTGAGAAGCAGTCTTCGGTCATTGTTATCGTAAAACTAATATTTCTATGATTAGTATTCTTATATATAATATTTTCCCCTACCTTACACCGGCTGCAGGAAGTGTTTGCGTAAGCTATAACAGGTCTGGACAAGTCTGAACATGTCTGGACAAGTCTGAACATGTCTGAACAAGTAGACAGCAGACTGCGATTAATGGTTTTGATTATACCACTTGTGCAAAATGTGAACATTTTGTATGGCACATTGAACCCGTGTACCAATATGATGAGAACAAAAATTAATATAATTATACAAGATCTTTAATTGTTTTATATTTGGGCAAGCTGGTAAATCGATAAATTTTACATTATCACTTTGTTCTTCGATCAGCATTTTTTTAAACCATCTTCTTTTATCTAACCCTTTGAGAAATATGGAATCACCGCTTTGTATGATCTCTCCTATGTACAGAGACAATTTTTCGTATGGTATTGTGTCATGTTGATTATTATTGCTCCATTCTAACCCGTGCAAATTAGTTGTAAGCCAAATCACTTGATCTTTTAGAGAATTTGAAAGGTGTTCGTACGGTATCGGCGGTTCTACTATCCGATGGATTGTAACATTTGTATCACTATCATATACAGCTATTTCTTTGCAAATAAAGTTGCTATTTTTATATTGAAAACCTTGAATATCTATAAATTTCATCGCTAATGTTGTCGAAAGAACAATCAATCTGCAACTAGTTGAACTAGTATCTAGCTAACTATTTTTATGTCACTGGTAAAAGGATTATATTTCACTTTTCGATCGAATAAAATCAATGCGTAAGCTGAAGTGTTTTTCGGTATATCAGTATTGGTTTCGAATTCCAGTCGAATATCTACAGCACCGCCTTTTAATGTTTCATTTTGTCTAGAACAATCTATTACGGCTAGCGGAGCTATACTTTTGAATTGTGCAGGCGTAAGAACAGGCTGATTGTCATGCTCGTAGTAAGATGATTGAAAACCTGCAAACATTTCATACAATTGCGCATATCGATTGCTGGCAAATTCCAGATTTAAATTATCATAGGGATATCTTTCGGAATTGAGATAAAGTGTAATATTTCTTAAATCGCAAGAATCAAATTGGGCCATATTTTTAACAGTTTTATTTTTTCGGTCTGTTTGGAAACCTACGATAATGTGACGCGGAGTTTCTACTTGATTAACATTTTTTATTGCCCAAGTGTGTCGTTTTGTCTGTTGTAATGCCGGATACTCGTGTAATTCCCAACTTCTAAAATTGATTTCCAACTGACTACTTTGTTCGATGTATTTTAGTAATTTTAAACGATTTACATCAGCTACCGAAATGTGCGGTACTCTCCAATAGACTTTTGTTAATTCTACTTTAAGTTTTTCATCAACCGTATTAATAACAGCATTTAAATCTTGATTGCTTCTAATAAGTACTAATTCTTGTCGAACGTTTAGTAAAATTTTTCTAAAGTCTTCAAAAACTCCCATCAACATTTCGCAGGGGACAAATATCTGAAAATTACCTTTTGAATCGACCAATCCGTCAATAGATGTTTTGGTAGGTGTCCAACCTGCATTCTCCAAGCGAATACTTTGAGTCGAATTATATGACACGTAGGCTTTCATAGTTGCAGTTATACCAACATTTCTTACACGATCAACCACTACACCATTAAGTTCATATCTAATTTCATCTAGTAGGTGAGATATGCCTAAATTTGTAAATGATCCTGTTGCAGTAGCTTTACTATCTGCATCCTTTAACAATTTACCTTCGAAACATATAACACTCTTGCACGGTAAAGTGTACACATCTTGATGTAAAATAGGTATTCGTATTTCATCGTTATTATTAAATGTTGTAGAAGAATAGCGCTGATGTGTATGTTTCTCCGCATAGACAATCGAGTTATCTTGAAAAGCTGTTTCAGTAACGTTTAGTATTTCAGAAGTCGTCATTTTTATTTGATGTAAAACAAGCGCTCTTAATATTACAGAATATTAAAATTTTTCGAATATTAACAGTAAAATTTAATTTAATAACAGTCCAGATGTTTTTTCTTTTTGATTTCCCCCTCGCCGTCACTTCTAGTAGCAGTTAGCTTCAAACCTAAAGATTTTAGAAACAGTTTATTGGCAGATGTTAATCTATCGACTGCAGGCAGCCTACTGATGTTCGAAACAAACTGATCATCCCTAATATATGTTTGTTGCGGCTGCTGCTGCTGCTGAGAGTTGTATCTAACCACCATTTTGTTTCTTGAGATGCAACCTTACCGTGATGGCTTCTCCGCAGAAATTGACCAATTTACCGTTTTGATCCAGTATTTGTATGACAATGTTATCAATAATTCTCGTATTGATTGGTAGATATATAACGTTAGAGGGATTTTCTACAATCTTAAATCCTGGCGGATCTGTAGGGAAAAATTGATGAACTCTGTGTACAGCATTGCTGTTGTGATAAGTATCAGTTACGATATTGCAATCAATACATATAGTATTAACTTTAAATATATCTACAGGATTATCGGAAATATATCTACCATAAGCTTTCAATTTCTTAGGTTTGAACCCTAATAACTGTCCAATACTATCTTTAGCAGTAAAATCGATTGCTAAGGACGATTTAATTTCACTCCTGAGCGTGTTATTATTAGGTTTAATATGTAGCACAGGTTCTGCTTGGTGCTGCACAATATTTTTTTCTAGTATATCATTAGCACTACCTGCTTGAGGGGAGGGTGACTTTGTTACACCTATACCCAGTTCATGTCTAATATATTGACTTATATCGGCAACTTCATATGAACCGTGAGGTATTTCAATTACAGCTTGTTTACCATCAATATCAGTATAATGAAATTTATTATTATTCGAATCAATATTAGGTATAGTATTATAAGCTTCAAAACTGATTAATCCTATAACGTATTCAGATTTCGGATCCAGATGTATGGATGGATACTGAGCTGTGAGAACAGATTCATTTCCAGACAAGGTAAACGTCCACGACATGTTTAATAGTAGACGGTTTAACTAGAACTGAAACAAAACATCTAGAGACCTTTAATTTTAATTACATTCTCCTCCTCTTCCTTCTCTAAGAATCTTACTGGAAATAAAACAACTTTTATTAAACAATAGGTTTTATTTTTCCTTTTACATCCTTATTCAGTATACATTGCAATTGTTTATTTAAGATAGGTTCTAACAATAGAGACATTTTATCTATTCTATTCTTAAACCTCATCCTGTCGAGTGCACACAACTGCCAGTAATTGTATGGAAGTTCATCGTCCTCTTCTTCTTCTTCTTTCTGACGAATTTCAACAATCGGGTCAAAGTGAACCTGCTTGTTGATTTTACTTCTGGCGATCTTTGTCGTACAACACCAAGTCATGTTTAAACTGGGTTATTAACAAGTTCAGGTCTGGCTGCCGCTCGCTTAATTTCAAACAAGAAAGTTCCTTTGAAATATCTTTTAATTTACAATATATTTCAATCTCTGTTTAATTTCTCCAGATTTTTAGTAAAGCGGTTGAACTGCATTCGATATTTATAGTATCGTTGCTGCTGCTTCATAATGCCAATGTGTACAATTCAGAATTCCCACACTATAAGTACATCCTCAGACGATGACGTCATCCCCCCCACATCTGCAAGTCTTGACAAGTCTGGACAGGTCTGGACAGGTTTTTCTCGCAGTAAACTGGTAGGAAGCTAGCACATGGCATCGTGCAAAAATTGTAAACATAAATGCCCGCAATTTACAGAATCATAAGTTTGAAATGCCTGGTGATTATATTTAATAGGATGACAGCTGCCATTTTTGCCACTTGTCAAATATTTCACAATTTCTATTGGAGGTTTTAAGTCTCCAAAACTGTCAAAGTAAATTGCATCTTTCCCCCGTTTTATGTAAGCCACCCAATGTGTACCAAGATTGGTTTTATCATCCAAATTTACAATACCGCATTCTATATTTCGAACCTGTTTTGGTAAATCATCTCTCATAAAAATGCCGCGAAAGTTAGGAATTTTTAAACGTTTAGCGTATGATTGTAAATCGATATTTGACAAGGCCCGGTTTGGCAGCTGCATTACATGTTTTTTGTCGTGAACAATCCGTATCCTTTTTTATAAGGTTTTAGATATAACCCTTTACCTAAAGCTATTGCCTCCATCGTTTTATTATGTCTTTCAGACTCTGCTAATTGTTTTTTTGCCGACTGAGCATCTTTAACCACCTTTGCAATTCCTGCAGCTCCACCGCTAAGAGCTCCTAACGCGCTAAGTCCTGCAAAGACTGGAATCAAGGGTAACATTCCACCTGTTTTTGGCACACGTATTACTCGAGGAGTTTTAATAATCTTGTTTCTCTTTATTTTATTAATTGTCTTAACAGCAATATTTGTAGCATCGCTTAAGTCTCGCAGCAGTCCTCCTCCTCCTAATTCAGTTCGTGCTTTTTTCACTACCTGATTGAAAGTAAGCGTATCTCCAGGTGTTCTCTTTCTCTTTTTACCAGTTTTATTTTTAGCTCCCAACCCCATTTTTACTTTTGCCGTCATAGCTGTAGCTACTCCTGCAGCCGAGACACGTTCACCTAAGCTAGCGTCTGAAGCTCTAATACGTCCAATAGCATTTTTAGCTAAAATTCTGTCAGCTTTATGTCGTTCCTCCATATTATCAGAATGTTTTGCATAAGCCAAATCGTGCTCACGACACGCTTGATCTAATTTGTTAATTCCAGGATCTCCTCGTGCAATTCTTTTCTCAAGTTTTGTGCCAGGCCCGCAATATTGATATCCTGGTATGTGCAATTCGAAAGGCAATTTATTAATGAGCGTATTGAGTACACCAGCACCTCGTCGGCGATGGACTGATTTGTTGTTTCGACCTCGAACCATTATATAGAACTGAGAACTGATCGATTAGGATCTTAATATATATAGATATGCGTAGCAGTTTTAGTATGAGTTTCCAAGTAGACGTCATGAGGGTAGTTAAACTAAAAAATAGTTTGCCAATAAAAAATCATGATAATCATACTGCATCTCTAAGCAGGAGACACGGACCGTTGTTACCTTCCACAATACGATGTCTTATTCTAGGCCCATCGAATTGCGGTAAAACAAACATCATTATATCGCTAATAAAAGATGTTAATGGAGTACGATTCGAAAATATTTATATATATTCAAAATCGCTGTTTCAAGCAAAGTTTGAATATCTAAGTATGTTGTTTCAATTAATTCCTGAGGTTGGCTACTATACATACAGCGATGGTGTGAACATTGTACCACCCGACCAAGCTAAATCTAACAGCATTTTTATTTTTGATGACATTGCTTGCGACAAACAGGACGTTATGAGAGAATATTTTAGCATGGGTCGACATAAAAATATAGACTGTTTCTATCTTTGTCAAACATATGCATGTATTCCTAAACATCTTATTCGCGATAATGCTAACATGCTGGTGCTGTTTAAGCAGGACGATATGAATTTACAGAAGGTCTACCGAGATCATGTTAATACCGACATGACTTATGAACAATTTAAAGAAATGTGCGCATATTGCTGGAATAGTCATAAACACGGATTTTTGGTAATAGACAAAGATAGTGATTTAAATAATGGGCGTTATCGTTATGAATTTGATTCGTATATATACATTTAACAATTCTGATGTCTATTATTTGATAGAAAGCTGTTGACGTGTGAACTAGTTTGAATCTGTCAGTCTGTCTAACTGTCTAGCTGACTGTCTACCTGTTTACCTGTCTATCTGTCTACCTGTCTAGCTGTGTAGCTGTCTAGCTGTGTAGCTGTCTAGCTGTCTAGCTGTCTAGCTGTCTACCTGTCTAGCTGTCTACCTGTCTAGCTGTCTACCTGTCTAGCTGTCTAGCTGTCTAGCTGTCTACCTGTCTAGCTGTCTACCTGTCTAGCTGTTTACCTGTCTAGCTGTCTACCTGTCTAGCTGTCTACCTGTCTAGCTGTCTAGCTGTCTACCCGTCTACCGCTTACATACTTGCACCGATAATGAAATCGAATGTAGCGACAGAACTTATTAAAACTAAAAATATTATAAGACAGAAAGTTCGAGCTCTTAAGGAGGGTAAGTTGGTGGAACAACAGCTCCTCGGTAAATTTTTTAAACCTGTTACCGAACAAATGCAAAGTGTTGCAAAAGTGATAAATAAAAAAGAGAATCTCCCATCTTCAAAACTAGAATTATTTACACCAAAACCGGTTGATGAAGTATTGTGCGAAACCGCCGAAGATGATTCTAATACGACTATAGCAAACAAATTTCAACCGTCTACCAACATAGAACCGCAAGCTATAAGTTCTTTCTTAGAACAGTATGATAAACTTCCTAGGAAATATGTAAGCAATTATCTTATAGAAAGACCAAATCTAGGGAGGTATGGAATTAGATATGATTTTGACAAAAACCAATTTTATTTTGGTGGAGATGAGCTAGATATAAAGGGTTCTGATATAATTGTAAAAAATGTTCGCTATGAAGGTACGCCTGGTTTGTACGAATTACTATTTAAAAACGATCCTCAAATAACTCCAACGTCGACAGATAGAGCAAATTATAATGATATCATAAACAGAACAGGTGCGGCGCATAGAAATTTTGATAAAAATGTGCAGAAGGTAGGTTTCAACCAAACGAAATACAAGAAATTTATAAAATCTAACCTGTCATCATCACCCTCGTCTTCATCAGTGCCATTAAGAGCTAAAAAGCGTTCTGGTAAAGGTATGCAGCAAATGTATAAACAAGTTAGCAATAAACCTATGGATTATGTTTACTGGGATGATCCGAACGAGTTAGTCAATCGATTAAAGTTACTGTATGCCTCTCAAGCATCCGGTCACACAAATCATAGAAATGAAATTGTTAGTATAATAGAAGAGTTAAAAGAGGCGGGAATCATTGAATAAAGTCAGTTCGACAATGTCGAGAGATAAGTTCGGTCGTCACATTCAGCACAAAAATCTATACTTTTACGATGACTGTGAATATTTTAATCTTCAGCATAAACGATTAGTCAATCTTGCGCAATCTCTATTGGAAGAGGATTCTGTCAACAAGACCCTCCTTAACAAAGAACTTAATAAGATTATTTATCGACTTTCCAAACACGAAAACTCTGCTAGTACAAATATAGAAATAGCAAATGAAATTATTGCAGACATTCAAGCTGAAATTGATCAACTCTACTTTTCTCTAAAACTAACTAAACCTCAGCCTAAACCTTCAGTTAGTGAAACTGTCTCATTTAGAGAGGTTCAAAATGACCCGGAAGAAAATAAACAGTTCGATTAAGGCTCAAATAGTAGATGAGTTGCATAAGCCTGCACGAATAAATTTTCGAAGGCGTCGTGTAATAGTAAAAGGATTGGATGATCTTCATCAGGCTGATTTAGTAGAAATGATACCATACTCTAAAGTAAATAAAGGTTATCGATATATTTTAGTAATTATAGATGTATTTTCAAAATATGTTTGGTTAGAGCCTATAAAAACCAAAACCTCTAAGGAAGTTACTAGTGCAACTGAAAAAATACTATCTGAAAGCGGTAGAATTCCGAAGAACTTGCAGACAGATCAGGGTAAAGAGTTTTTCAATAAAGATTTTCAAACACTAATGAATAAATATAAAATTAACCATTTCTCAACATTTAGTTCAAAAAAAGCGTGTGTCGTTGAAAGAGTAAATCGTACACTTAAATCTATTATGTGGAAGATGTTTAGTTTGCAAGGTTCATACAAATGGCTTTCTCTATTATCTCAAGTCAGTCACATCTACAATCACAAAAAACATAGTACAATTGGTAAAAGACCGGTTGATGTGAATAAGAGTAATGAGAAGGAAATTCTCAATCAAGCCTATAATCATATAAAAATGACAGATTTAAGTAATGTAAAATTTAAGGTTGGCGATCCTGTGCGAATTAGCAAATATCGAACAATATTCGATAAAGGATATACGCCCAACTGGACTAATGAAATATTCACAATCGATCAAGTTAAATTAACTAATCCTATTACCTATCTACTAAAAGATGCTTCCCATCGGTCTATTCAAGGATGTTCCTACGATCTTGAGCTTCAAAAAGTTAAATATCCAGACATACATCTCGTTGAACGTGTAATAAAACGAAAACGTAACAAAGTATTTGTAAAATGGCTTGGATTTTCAAATCAGCACAATAGCTGGATTGATGCTAAAAATATTGTCTAAATTACCACGTTGTGATGACTCATCACTTAATTTTCATCGGTGCTATATAAACCTGATGTGCTGTAGTATTTTTATCATTCTCCTGCACACGTTCCTTCCAAAAACATGGCAGATTTCAACCAGAAACTTTGCAACTTAAATGAGGTTAAAGAGTGGGGAAATGTACGAGATTTGAAGATTGATGAAAAATATCTAATAATAAATGTGTATCGATGTCCGACTAAATACGGCAATAAAGTGGCGGTGGAATTGGAAAACTTCAGATTCATTCTACCAGCACGTTACGATTGCCTAACAGATGCTGACTTGCAACAATTAGGAAAACGTCGCTACAATATCATCTCGGGTGGCAAGTGTGGGAGCAGCACGAAACTTGTCTTCGAGGAAATCGTTCAGACAGAGATGACATCCGTAGCACAATAATTAGCTGATATGTATTTATAATAATTTTTATACATGTATGTTTTAGGTAAATAAATACAAATATATTTACATTGTTGTTTTATTACACCATTGTGCCCGATTACAGGAACATGCCAGGTTGGCCGAGTGGTCTAAGGCGCCAGATTTAAGCTCTGGTTCCCTAAGGGAAGCGTGGGTTCGAACCCCACACCTGGTAATTCTTTTTTGTTTGTCTAACAAACATCAGTACTTGACAAATTTATTTCAAATTATCGTGCTGATTTTAAAACAATGGATGTCATTGTTCTATTTACCAGCTTTGCACATTTTAATCTCCAGACAACAATGGCTT
The DNA here is from genome assembly GCA_940337035.1 of Agriotes lineatus. Lineage (NCBI taxonomy): Eukaryota > Metazoa > Arthropoda > Insecta > Coleoptera > Elateridae > Agriotes > Agriotes lineatus. The sequence goes on from OW679202.1 coordinate 11,875,874, forward strand.
CATTGTCCAATGTCGCGCAGATTTCTCAAACAATGGATGTCATTGTTCTATTTTTACCAGCTTTGCACATTTTAATCTCCAGACAACAATCGCTTCATTGTCCAATGTCGTGCAGATTTCTCAAACACTGGATGTCATTGTTCTATTTACTGATAACAACATCCTGCCAGAATGGACCTGTCTACATTCTCAAACTCCCATCTGATGCAAAATTCCGAGAAATGACGCCACCTCAACATCCGGTCCAGATTCGCAGAAAATGACGTCACCACCTAAGCAAATAAAAAAAACTTGCCTAGCCCGGGGTTTGAACCCGAGGCCGCTGATCGCGAATCTGCCACTCTTACCGCTAGACCACCCCCGCACAGAATTTGAATTTCCCGCCAAAAAGTGTCCCAGAACGCCCCTAGGTACACTACTATCTTAATTCCCATTCATAGGTTTGCTAAATACATGTCAAGGTATATTCCACAGTGATGACAGGCTCTTTTAACTATATTTTTATGTTTGTTTAATGTTCAGTTCAGTCTCATTCTACAGTTAGCTCAGTTCTAAAACGTCATCATCTTCGTTCGAAAACTCTCGTTTTTATAAAACCTTTACAGTCTGTGTGAAAATTTGAAACATTTCTGTGTATAATACAGAGTGTTAGATAACAGGTAACATACGTATACATTTTCATCAATCCGTTATTAATACTCTATACACGGTTTTCGTAGTTAAGTCGGCACTATTGCTAACTTCGTTATTATTGGAGCTACAAGGTCAGTAAAGTAGACAAACTAGTAGTATTTCTTTCGCCAACTACGATGGTGAAAACGGAATGAAAATCCAACATCGCATTCGCGAGTTTTATCAAAAAGTTCAATTTTTTTCAAATGGGACACTCAGTATACAATATTCAAAATCGATAGGCAGTTGAATTCTGAACAAAAAGTGTCCTATGACCTTTTATCCTAATGTCAAAAATGACAAAGGTATTGATGATTTTTCAAATTCGTCAAGGTTGCTGTGTTAGTGGCAATTTTGCCTTACCATAAAATAGAAATTAAAAAGAATATCTATGAAGTGAAACAATATCGTTTATTTCAAATTATTCTATGAACTTTGTTACGGTACTAAAAGAACTTTACGACACCCACCCAAGGTGAGCATCGCACCACTGAATCAGTCCTGGAAAACTGGCACACTTGCCCTGAAATCGGTTCGAAATAGGCTAATAGGCCACGGCTGGAACGCTCAGGGAGTCGGGCGTGAGTCACACGATACGTTCTGGGCAAGCGTGCGGTGGCATAGTATATACAGGGTATGTCGAAATTATGAGGGCGCCACCAAGCCTGTCTTAACCCGGCTAACCGGGCCTGGACGGTTAGACGGGAGCGAAGCATGCACAAATACTCCGCCGATAGGATTACTCAAGAGTTGCAAGGTCAAATAACAATTTCGGGATTGCCTTAAGCAAGGATTATAATTAGGTGTCAATCCGACCACGACTGCACAGCTGTCTCACTCACCTGCACGCTCACAGCTTCCTCGTTCCGTCGTACAATAATCCGTACAGTAAAGGGGCGTCTATCTGTAACAGAACATGCACAAGCCGAAACAAACAATAGTTCCCTTAACTAACCAATCATATATTGAACTTCGGGTTACAATGGGCAGCAGAGTGCGTCGCCCTGTATCTAAACTTAACCTATAATTAAGGGCACCAGCTGGCACGCGCGCTCTAAACTTAACGACAGATGTTGCACATTAGTGAACAGCAATGAGCAGTAATAGGTAGTAATGAGTACGAATATGCACGTTGCCTTATGCGGAGGGCAGCGAAGATTTACATTAACACTCGCGGCATGAACAGTCTGCAAGTCTGAATGAATACACTAGCGCAGTAATGAGTAGTAATGAGTACAAATATGCACGTTGCCTTCTGCGGAGGGCAGCGAAGATTTACATTAACACTCGCGTTCACAGCGGTAATCAGGTTAAAGGCACATACCTTAATGCGTAGGCGGCGAGGGAGCCTGGTACAGTTGAGTTGCGACGAGCTGCAATCGTAGGTGGCAGGTACCTTCGGTGTTACAACGGCGAAAGGGGGTGAATGCACAACCGCCTCAATGGCGACGGGAGACGCGTCAGGACGCGTACAACGGGACGACGAAAAGAAAGGGGCCACTTTCGTTCTGCTGAACCAAATCCTCGTAGGTCGAGATGAAGGGGGCACGACCCCTCACTTACGGAAGCAGGAACTGGGCTCCAAAAACACCCACGCTACGCCGAAGACAACTCGAAAAACTCCGACTCACAACCACCACACAAGCGCTCTCTGTAACGGGCTGCGGACAACTGCCACTTAAGGCGAAACAGTATATCACATGATTGCTGAAGCAGCACTTGACGGGAAAAAGGGCTGACGCCCCCGCCAAGGGCGGAAGCGCCGCACGAACTCACACACACTATCCGACCTCTTACTTGTTCGACGGCTCTCCGCTGAATGCCCCCAAGGGAAGCGTTCGCAAAAGGTCACCTTGGCCGCGTCCCCCACGTGACTAAACCTTGGCAGCCAATCGCAAGGCGATAAAATGAAACAAGCCAATGCGGGCCACGCTGGTATCACGCCACCACAGCGTGCTATTCGGAATTCGGAAAAACGCCATCAGAGGAGAGCTCCAACCGACGACAAATACTGCTTTTGGGGCTAAATATGTGCGAAAGCGTGATTCTGGAATTAGGCGATGGAGCCAAATAAAGAACTAAAAGGGCTTAGCATACGGGCACGCTGCTCTAAAGCCTAGGTGGCTATTTAAAATACCAAAATGACCTAACTAACGGCGTGAAATGCAATTAAGCATCTGAAACAGCAAAATGACTTAACAACTTATAAAAACAAAACTCAAATTAGATGCTCAAAAACATCACCCTCTTGCACCAAGCATTCTTGAGCACGCTTGTAAACGCTTCTAGTGGCTCTGGCAATGGCATAACTCGCGAACGCGATGTTCGATTTTGATTCCGTTTTCACCACCGTAATTGGCGAAAAAAATTCTACTAGTTTGCCTACTTAACTGACTTTGTAGCTCCAATAATAGTGCCGACTTAACTATGAAAACCGTGTATACTAATTAGTTTTTACTTCCTTTTACGATAAAGGAAGTATTGGATTCACCCCAAAAATTCGAAATTGAGTTTTCAACAGATCTTCACGTTTTAGAGTCCCTGGATCCCAAGAAACATTTTTTTTTTCATTGAGCTGTTTGTGTGTCTGTGTGTCTGTGAACAGAATATCTCAAAAATGAAAAGAGGTATGGCGTTGAAACTTCATATATTAGTTTTGTCTAGTATGTAGATAAGACAGCAAGCTTTTGAAGAAAATCGCATAACCGGAAGGAAGGGTTTGCTTTTGTAATTTTTCAGTTTTTTCGATTTTTTCAAAAACGGCTCTAACGATTTTTTTCAAACTTTAGATTATTATTACATTTTTAATGTGCATTGATGTCAGCTAGGTAATTAATATGTGCATCCTGAGACCCGTCCTGACTTATGCGTGTGTTATTTGGGGCACGGCTTCTGGTACTCAAATTAAAAAAGTGCAGTCGTTTCAAAACAAAGTGCTCCGCATTGCAACGAAATGCCCCTGGTATATCCGCAACACACAAATACACAAGGAACTGGGAATATCCACTATTCAACAATTTATTAAGTCATCGGCGGAAACCTTTTTCGAGCAATTGCAAAACAGTACTGGAGCAACCTACTACAACTTAGGCCAAAAATCACAACGCACTCGGCTAAAAAAGAGACTACCTCAAGATATACTAACCAATAACGATTGAAATGAAATTGTACTAATAGCTTGCAAATTATATTTTTATATTTGTTAATATCTTTGTTATGTATAGTTAAATAGTCATATACTTATATGTTGTTACAATCATTAATTAACATGTTATTTAAAAAATATTTATCCTATTAATAAGTCACAGGGATCTCTACGGATCACAAAGAAAGATATGGAAACTGCTAAAATCCAGAAAAAAGCCAATAAATGATTATTTCACAACGAACCCTATTGACAGTAAGCAGTGGACAACATATCTCGAACAGTTATATAATACTAACAAGACAGACAATGACGAAGTTACATATAACGGAAACACAGACGCAATATATATAACCGAAGAAGAAATAGAATGCACTATTAAAAAGTTAAAAAATAGAAAATCCCCGGGTCCGGACAATATCAACAATGAATTAGTGAAATACGGCGGCGAAGACCTAACTAAAGAGATCGCAAAGCTCTACGCTAAAATACTAGAAAACTCTACAGTCCCAAACGAATGGAGAACAAATATCATTATACCTATTCTGAAAAAGGGAGACAAAAACGACCCCGGCAACTACAGAACAATAACCCTGTTATGCACACTGATGAAGTTACTAACACGAATTGTGGCACAGAAGATATCGATGATATACAAAATTAGCGAAGAACAGCAGGGATTTAGAAATAACCGCTCCACAACTGACGCGATATTCATATTAAGGCAGATAACCGAAAAATCACTAGAATTCTGCAGACCAGCATATATGTGCTTTATTGACCTTACCAAAGCTTTCGACCGAATTAGACTAAATGACGTTCTAAAGATATTAAGTGAAGAGAATATACCGGACAAAATAGTACAACTAATAAAAGATATATATAATAACAACACGGCAAAACTGAAACTGAATAACAAAGTAGGGCAGAGTATACCGTTAACATCTGGTATACGACAAGGTGATAGCCTAAGCCCATTGTTATTCAGTATAACGATGGACAGAATTATTGAAAAAGTACGAACCACAGGAAGAGGATATAGATTAGGAGCGGGAGAGATCAAAATTATATGTTATGCGGACGATGTATGCCTAATCGCGGAATCAGAAGACGACCTACAGCGTATGCTGCTGACTTTTAAGGAAAGCTCAGAAATGTATAACATGCAAATTTCAATAAGTAAGACAAAATGCTTGGTGGTTGCTAGAGAACCAACTAGATGCAAACTCTCGGTGAATGACCAAAGCATAGATCAGGTAATGTCATTCACATACCTTGGGGTGGAAATATCAGCTTTCACTAACCTACAGAACGAAGTACAGAAACAAACAACCAAGGCAGCCCAAATATCGGGATGTCTACGAGATCTAATCTGGAACAATAAAAACATGGACATTGAAAGCAAAGTCAGAATTTATAAAACCTGCGTAAGACCTGTAATGACCTATGCCGTTGAAACCAGGGCAGATACATCGCAAACAAAGAGAAAGTTGCGGACAACGGAAATGAGAGTTCTCAGAGCGATAGCAGGTAAGACTCTAAGAGACCGTATTAGGAACGACGATATGAGGGAAATGTGTAAAACACAGGATGTAGTGAGGTGGTCGCGACAAAGGAGGAGGGAATGGAATTCGCACGTCGATAGGATGCACAGAAACAGGCTAGTACGCATCGCCAGGGATGGAAAACCAAGAGGAGAAAGACCGCCAGGAAGGCCGCCAAAACGATGGAAGGACAGTTGGCAGTCCAAATCTCGGGAGTGACAAACCGTTAACTACAGGCCTTAAGGCCTAACATACGAAGAAGAAGAAGAAGAAGGGATGTTTAGTAACGGACCCTTCATGTTATACAATATATCAACAAAACCATGTATAACATTCTGTATGTTGAGCTGGTCTGAAATATATTAAAAAAAAAAAAAAAAGGTAATTTTCCAGTTTAATATCTTTAAAGTGGGCTTCTCTTGTTTTTTTTTCTATTTTTTTATTAACTCCTATTTTAAATAGAACACCCAGTATATTATTACATTTTTGAATTCAGCTTAAAATTTTAGAGAAAATTTGTCTCTTCAACTAACGCTCTATTTTGTATCGTTTTTATAGAATTTGTAATTTTTGAAAATTTTTGACAAATGCTTAAAAATTAAAAATGAAATTTTTGACTAATTATAAGATCACTGTAAAAGGAAGATGTGTGAGTGTATCACACCAGATTTTTGACTTCAAGTCTTATCAAACATTTTTATTAGAGTTATTGATAGAACTCGTCGGGGTGCTGTTAGAACTCCCAATAGAACTACCGGAACTTTAATTTTTTTTATATATTTTTTTTAGTTCTAGTAACACCCCAACGAGTTCTATCGAAAAGCGTTATGGCATTTTTCAATAATTATAACGGATAAAGAGTTATAGTGGTATTTGTCCGAGGAAAAAGTGAAGTTAGCACCCCAAATTTTCGATTCACATTTCTTTCCCTTAAATACATAGAACTATTTTTAGACATAGCAATGAACTCTAGAACTCTTTGAACTCTTTGGGATGCAACGGGAACTCTTGAAAATAATAAAAAAATTTGAACTTGTGGTGCTAACTTCACAGAGGTTCCGAAGCCATGTAAACTGTGGAGCTGGTTTAAACTGATCGGGGTAAGCTTTACTGCAATATAGTTAGAAAATTACCCTACATATTAAATAATGAAGGATTAATCCCACGTTTTTCAGGTGAAATATAGAGACACCATTAGTAAGGTGGGGTGTGACAAACCTAAATATATTTATGTATGCAAAAATTCTTTACATTATTAGTTGTATTTTACTATTTTAGTATATTCTTGCAATATATTAGAGATAAGAAAATGAGATTAGTTATGAAAATTTGCTTTATTTAAAAAATACAATAAAACTACGACAATGCCTATTTTTTAAGATATAAAAATCTAAATTTCTTCTACAAGGTGTAACAAAAGAATAAACGATTATTATTATTAAATATAAGTTAATATTACATCACAAATAATCAAAAAATATTTAAAAAATGCATAAATTACAAAAGAAATAATGCGTGCTTCTTTATTCAGCCTCAGAGTTTTCACATGAAAACAGCATGTTCCAAACATAAATATAAATCCCAACTATGACAAGCGTACTTCGGTTTACTATGGCGACTTCTTGGACACTGAACACAGTGGCGGTGCAAGAGCACCTTGGGCCCCTAAGCAAATATAAAAATGGCCCCCCTTGTAAAATAATTTATATACTTAATGAATTGTATATTTATAATTATAGTATACAAAGTAAACGTTTAACAAAAAATAAAATAACAACCTGTTATAACCAACAGAAATATAGTAGTAAATGCCTAACATTTAACACATTTTATAACTAACATATCTAACAAAATATCAATTAAAAATATAAAACTAAATAAAATCTTCAAGCTGGTATTGGCACAAATACAAAGGAAACTGATGGATAAATATCTACCTAGGTAACTCTAGTAAAATAATAGCTATTTGTGCAACAAGTGCTAAAAGTGGACGTTTATGCACGAGTTTGCACACAATATTTTTTGTACGGCCTTAAGTTTACTGTTATTAATCCATAAATGTCGATTTAATAAAGGTTTGCATTTATGACAGTTATAATGTATGTCATAGTAAATAAATGTCCTTGAAGCTCAGGTGACTGTTTCTGCAGCCGGTAGCTGTCAAAGTTAGTTATCAAAGGTAATTATAAATGTGCACATTTTACTTTATTCATTACATAATGCTTTAATTATTTAAAAACGGTTTACCTCTAACAAAAGAAGTAACTAGAATACCTTTACAACATCACTTCTAGTTCGAAATTCTAAATCCAACACCAGCTGTTTAGCACATGGGCTAAAAGTAAACAGCCGATTTCACTTGTAACACGCTGATTTATAAAAGTTCATTTTTCGTGAAAAAAGCTAGCGCTATAAGGCCTACTTTTAGTAGTGGTCGTACAAAATAGCTATTTATGCAACAAGTGCTAAAAGTCGACGTTTATGCACGAGACATCAAGATTATAAAACGAAGCCGAAGGCTGAGTTTCATTACATGTTTCGTGCATAACCGACTTTTAGCACGCGTTGCATACAATATTTTAACTACGACCTTAATTTTACTGTTATTAATCCATAAATATCAATTTAATAAAGGTTTGCATCGACGACACTTCTAATTTATGTCATAATAAACAGTAGACCTTGGAGCGCGGGCCAATGTTTGCGAAGCCAGTACTGTCAAAATCAGTTATCAAACGTAATTATTAATACTACACATCTCACTGTATTCATTACATAACGCTTTAATTATTTCAAACAAAACCACCTTACCTCTTACGCAAGAAGTAACTAGAATAGCTTTAGAACTTCACTTCCAGTTGGAAATTGTAGTTTTATAACCTCACTTCACCTTTAGCACATGGGCTACAAGTAAACAGTTGATTTCTTTAAACACGCTAAATTATAAAACGTCACTTTTAGTGAAAAAAGCTAGCGCTAAAAGGCCTACTTTTAGTGGTGGTCGTAGATAAAATAATATTCAGGTAAAATCCTAATAACTCACATCAAAATAGGTAACAACTACTTAGTATTTATTTGTATCATTAATATCTGTAAAACGCCGTAAAATAAATTGATCAGAAATAAAAAATGAATCTTTCTGGCCTTATTGACAGCAAATTGTTCCACAAGATTTTTATGTCCATCGTAGACGATGCTTTTTGCACAATTGACAAAACCGGAAAGTCATCTAGCCTATCTTGGCTGGTAGAATTTCTTACATGTTTTATTGCTTTCAACTTGCTAAATGATCTTTCTATTGTGGCTAATGTTACAGATAGAGTCAAGAATAAAACCAATGCAGTAATAATCTCGCCAAAATTGCTTTCGAGAACACTATATTTCTGTAGGAATAAACTTGTCAAATCTGGAACACTCATGCTATTATTTAAATCCTCGTTTAGTAAGGAAATAGCGTTCACAAACTGAATGGCGAGAGTATTATTGAGGACATCAGAATACTTTTTCTGAAGCAAATCACATCGGACCTGTTCAGCTTCTTGCATACTTAAAACGTTTTTCGGTTCTCAAACTTCAAGCTCTCAAATCGAGTCTGATCACTGATAACTGAGAGTGGGGAACTGAGGTTGCAGTGCTGTCAATGTATACCGAAATGAAGTAGAAGATATCGAGATATTTAATCAGCGAAGTTACGGGGCCCCCCAAAGGGCCCTCTAAAGGCCCGGGCCCCTAAGCAACGCTTATTCCCGCTTATGCATATCACCGCCACTGACTGAACATCGTCCAACACCTTTAGGTCTTTTAGATTTAACTTTAATCTCGTATTAGCAGGTTTCTTTGGGATGCACTGTTTGAACGAGCATCTCCCACGAAAAGCTAATTTTGAGTCTTGTTAAATAATACGAGGCGAGAAGAGTTTCTTACAGTTATTCATAAATCTATCTAAAATTGCCCGTATGTGTGCTAACCTATCAGTTTTCAGTCTCTCTGGACGATTTTCAAAATTATCAAAGCGAAGGGCAAACCAGAAAAAATGAAAAACGTTTCAGGCTCATTCTAGCGCGAAATATGTCTATACCTGTTCCATACGTCATCCACAAGTCATTTAGATTTTGATGATTAAATCGGAAATGCCAGCTAAATATAGCAAGGTTATAACTGCCTTTATTTCAGGTACGTTTGTTAGCCCAATGTAATGCTTGTCGTTGTAGTTAACTGATTTTTCTTCAATTTTGTGTTAGCCCATTTTACCATAGCGTTGATCATTTCAGCATAGAAAAAGCTGCCAGCACTCTGCTCTGGTTCAGACACGGAAAAAATAAAACTAAAACACACCTTATTCACAAAACTCTCGTAGTTGGTAAGGTACAATGTGACACGCCGCAGCACACCTTAACCTCGTTCACTTCTTTTCAGTATCAGTTTAGAACTGAAATAATCTCTAAATATGCTAGTGTTATAGGAAGCTACTGAGAAGCGTATGCGCGTGGTACGCAGTTAATTAATAATGAGCATAAATTTAAAAACCACTGGAGTTTATGAAACCCCACCTGACCAACAACGGGTTAAAGGGTCTTTATGCCATAACTCTTTGTTGTACGAATTCAGACTTTAACTACTTTCTATCTATAGACAAATTGGGTAAACTACATAGTGATTTTAATCAACTTCCGGCACTTTATTTACTTTTTAAAAGGATATTACATCCTTTAGCCCGAAAACAATGTATTGTACCTTTAGTGAATATGTAAATGAATAATTTAAGATGTCTAATATACCTTGAAAACGTGCTCAATTAAAGAAAACAATTTTTTTTCCAAAAAGCGGAAAAACTGACAGTTATTAGCCAGCGTGTTGCAGTCATCGGCCATAATTAAGACAGTTATTGGCATATCTATATTGAGCATTATACAACAAAAGAAATTGTTCAAACACTTAGAAAGCTTTATTCACGATTACTAAATGTCACGTATCAAAAATTTTTTAGTTTTTTTATTATACACGATAGTTACTGACATACCTACATTAAGCCTACCGCAAAGAACGAAATGATTCAAGCACTCAAAAAAAAAACTATTGAAAGCTACTATTAGAAGATTACAATTTTAATTACTGTTAGTTTTCTTATTATTACATGATTTGCAGTTAAAAAAATCTGTAGAACTTTCTGTTACAGGCAAGATTTTAAGTACACAGTTGATGTGGTATGTTCTTTTACAACCATCGCATTTAATTCCCTGAATTAAAATGTTTATTTTATTACCACAAATGACAAAGAGTTTGTTTACAACAACAGTATTCTTGAAATTTAAATTTTTGGTTATTGAGGGCACATCTTCAGTTCTTTGACGTACAAATTCGTCGGTAAATAAATTTCCAACTGGTGTGGCGGGTAGATTGTAACAGATGATATTATATTAATATTGTCATTTTTACCTGCGATCGCTACAGGACTTACAGTGTTCTCTTCTAAAGCGTTTTTACGTGTACCTTCTGCCAACTCTTGTATATCGCTGTTTACAATTATTTCCGGTACTTTCCCAATACACTTAGTTTTCTTGATGGTATTTGTTCCATTTACCCTTTCCAGGATTTTATTACTTTTTGCTTTTCTTTTCTTACCCACTGTGTTCTTTTCTAGTTGTTCTTTTTCTCTTTGGGCTTTCTTAAAACTTCTTTCTGTTTTCCTCTTATTCTTTTTTCTTCTTCTTATTATTTAGCTTCTAGTTTCTTTTCTTGAATTTTTTTCCATCCGGAATTTGTTAATAGGAAAGGCAATCTCTCGCTTTGGTTCTTTCCTTTTCTTTCAGAAGTTTTTGGCCAAATTATATAATCTCGTGGCGACGTGTCTAATAAACCTTCAGTATTTTCATGCATTGGTATGCAGTCTTCCTTTGGGTCATGTTGGTCATATTCGGCTTCATTAGTCTCTTGATTATGGGTTTTTCTTAATAATCTGTCTCCTAAAGCATTCATATTTGGATCAACTTCACTTATATTATTATCAGTTAATATTTCTCTCAGCAAGTTTTCTTCTTCATGGACAGTCAGATCATATTCATTGCTCTTTACACTTCTATTTTGCTCTTCATGATTTTGCAGCACAGTAGTGTCAACTGCTTCCATCATGATGTTGTTAAATTACATGGTTTGGTCAACATAGACAAAATCCAAAGTCTTGATCTAAACTGTTTTTTCAGTGTTATTGAATGTATGAGTTATTGAATTCGAAATTTTAAATGTATTCTTTGTGTTGCGGTCTTTTACCTTAAATTCTTGATATATCCTGTGCAACAAAAAAAATTTATCGGTATATTCAACATGTTCATCAATTAATTCATAAAAAATAAATAATTCAATTTTGTCTTCTCCTACTATATCCTTAAATTGTTTATAAGAAATGTATACACCAACTTTTGCAATTCCTTGTTCAGTGGCGATAATGTTTGTTTTATTCTTTCTAAAGCATTTAGTGAAGTCAATCGCAGATGGGTTCCAGGGGTACAAACCGCTGGCCCTAAAGCCATTTTTTATAGTCTCCGCCTTAGTCCATTTATCTACAACAGACTTTAAAACAGGAGCAAATCTTTCTTTCGTTAGTGCTTCACGAGGGTTATTTCTTTTATATTCTAAGACAGTTCTCTTCCATCCTGTTTTCAAGGGTTTAAAAGCAGATACATAGGCGGGCTGCATTATCCTGGTGGCATTTGGGTAAAGTGCTATTAATATAATCTCCAATTTGGTACAGAGTTGACTTAATTGAAAAATTTGATGCGTGGTATGCCCATCTACAAAAAGAATCACCGGAAATTTAACCCCAGAACTTTTCAGACATGGATGTAATACATTTCCTATGTGTTCATAAGAGATCTCCGTCTTTATCCAACCATTGTCACTGTGAGCCACTCCCCACGTAGATGAACATGATCGAACAGAATTGATAATGGCAGTCGGTAGTCTTTTGTAGGTGTATATTAGCATTGGGTCGGTAACATCCCTCGCCGCTGAAAAGGTAAACATTACCGTTATGTTTAATTTTGCTGGAGCCGTATCGATTTAGTAAACATTTTTAGCGCCTTTAGGAGCCAAAACCTTAGTGTTTTTGGGACAAAGGTAAAAACATGTTTCGTCCCCATTCAATACTCTTGACGGATCTAGCAATATATCGTCGAAACCTTTTAATTCAAGATATTCTTTTATAGAAACAAACCATTTGCGAATGTCTCCTTCAGATACTGTTGAAGTGGCTGCCGTAACCAATTCTGATGTTCGATGGGTAAGTGCAGGGTGGCGTTTAAGAAAGGCTTTATACCACCCGTCCCCAGGCAAATTGCTTTTGAACGGATACTGTCGAGGTTTAGAATCCATAAATTCTCTTACTGATGCTTGTTTTCTGACTGGAAAATCTTTTTGAAAACTAGAAAGGATCAATTCTTCTAAAACAATTTCTTCGTTGTGGTGGAGAACAGGGCTTGGCCCTAAATTTGTTTTATTATTGAATTTATCGATTTGGCGAAATTGCAGTGTTTGTCTCGGTACGCCAAATGTTGAAGCTGCCTTCCTCTGTGACATTCCATTTTCATGGCTTTTACAGCTGATAAAACATCCTCCTCGGTGTACCGTTTTTTATATTTTCCACCCTCTTCTACTTTAGGCATCTGAATAATAAAGACTACAGTTATTGGCATATGGCCAAGCACTGTTAGCAGTAATATTTTAACATGAACTAAGGTATTGTATGAATTAACTGTGACTATCATATCATTCTAAACGTAAAAATCTACAATACCTAAAATATTTCACAATACAGTGATTGGCCAGATTGCCAATGACTATAGTCTTAGGCATTTTTGCAATCAGTGATGAGCATAGCCAATTAAATAATAACGTAACCTAAAAATTCTGTTCCCGCTCAAATAAGAATTAAGTTCAAACATCAATATAGCTAAAACAATCCATGCACGTGCTAAAATTTACATACCTTGGATGCAATGTTGTTTATCGACCACCACGTCTTAACGATTTTGGTTAGTTTTTAGAACAAACTCATTCACTGAACACACCATGGAGCACATATGACGTTTATTATTTGAGGTTAGATGCTACAGCCGCTAAATTTATTGTGCAGTTTTGGCAGTGTTGCCACCACGATATTATTTCATCAAAATACACTAAAAACAAATCTTATTCCTAATACTGACAATATTCTGCCACCTAGCCAATCACTCTCTGGTGGCCGATGACTGTATGGTTTACCCTTCATGGTTTATTACTCAGCATATAGTGAATGATTTCTTTATCGACGAATTTGTAACTAATAAATTGTTATTGATGCTTTATATCTACTAAAAAATGCAGTATGGTAAATGATTATGCTTGTAATGTACCTTCAAACAATTTCTGTAGTCTGTACAATAATTTATTTATCTTGATAATAATTAATAATTCGCCGGGATACAAAATATTTAATTTTATAACATTTTAACGCCCAACCTCAGCTTGACTTTATCGTCTTGTCGATCCCTGCGCCGTTATATGCAAGAAAGGCAGGTGCTAATAGCATGAATTTCAGAAACGGTCATTCTTCATTAACTCGAACAACAGTTCAACCATAACCGATCTTACATATTTGTCTACTAAATGACGTAATGCGCTATAATTGCACTGATTTCGGCTAACGCTATGAATCTCCGTAACAAAGAAGGTCTCATCCCCCGCTACTATATTTACAATAAATTTTACAGTTTTTGTGTAAAGTTTCAAATTGACTTGCTTCTTCTTGTGCATCACTTTCTTTTAATTAATAGCAAACATTCTTGAAAATCGTGAGAACAATATTTATTACTCACAGATAGTTTAATATCCCCTGTGGGTTGGGGATAGAATAGACTCACAGTATCCCTGCTTGTCGTAAGAGGCGACTAAAAGGGTTGGAGGAACGGGCCAGCAACCCACCCTCCGTAAAACTAATTGACGCTCAGAGAAATTCAAAGGATATAGCCGGACGGAATAACACGAAGACGAACAATGCGCGGACATGGAAAGAACGATTACGAAAAACGCAAACCCTCAGAATAGCCACATGGAACATCCGATCGTGGATCTCAAGAGATCAAGAAATAATTATGGAATTAAAGAAACATAAAATAGACATATGTGCTATAAACGAAACAAAGAAGAAAGGCAGAGGGAATATTATATACGGAGAATACATCTTGTTTTATTCAGGCAGAGAGAAACATGAAAAAGCGATAGCCGGTGTAGGACTGTTGATAAGCAAAAAATACTGTGATAATATACTAAATACAGAATACGTAAACGAACGAATATTGAAAGTGTCGCTACTATCAGATAAACAAAAATTGAACATCATAAGCATATATGCACCTGACGCAGGGAAACCACAAGAAGAAACAATAACATTCTATGAAAAACTTGAAGAGGTGTATATGAAAATACCAAAAAACGAAAAAACTATCATACTAGGCGATTTTAATGGACGCATAGGCAACGAGATCATAGCGGGAGTGAAGCAAAAATTCAATGAACATATTATCAATGATAAAGGGGAAGCACTAATAGACTTCTGCGTACAAAATGAGTTAAGGATTAACAATACCTTTTACCAACACCGAGATCAATATAAAGTAACATGGAAAGATACAAGGGGACATAAATCAACGATTGATTATATAATAACAAGCAGAGCAATCCATCCCAGTACAATCCTGGATGTTCGAACCCTGACGTCAGCCAACATTGGAAGTGACCATGGTCTGGTATTAGGTAAGATAAAATTAACCATTAAAACATACAAACGAAAACCATGTTACGTAGAAAAATTCAACATAGAGAGTTTCAATGACGAGAGTACAAAAGTACTATACAAAAATAGATTAAAGGAAAAAATTAAAAACAATAAAATAGAGACATGCAATTCGGTAGAAGAAATGTGGACAAAGATAAAACATAATGTTATTAATGCAGCTGACGAGGCAATAGATAAAAGGAAAGTAAACATAAATGCAGATAATAAAACACCTTGGTTCACAAAAGAAGTGAAACAACTGGCAGAGAAAAAGAAGAAGGCATACCTTTCATATAAAATAAAGCCAAGTGAACAAGAACACCTAAAATACAAAAGGATACGAAATGAAGTAAACGCAAAAATCAAAGACATAAAAACGGCGCACTGGGAGAAATTCACAAAAAATATGGAAAGCGATCTGTACGGAAGCCAAAATAAAGTGTGGAAAATGATACAGAACAGAAAGAAAAACCTAAACGAGAACTTCCAAACGAATAAGATAAGTGAAAAAGAATGGAAGGCCTACTTCACATCATTATATGAAAGAACACCCCAAACGGAAGAAAGGATACCAGAAGTACAGAATCATGTCGAAAATATGGAACAGGTCGAATTAACGCTACAAGAAATACAAGAGGCCATCGCCAAAATAAAAAATAGAAAAGCGCCGGGACCAGACAAAATCCCCAATGAATTTATAAAATACGGAGGCGAAAAACTAGCCGAAGAATTTAAACAACTCTTTAATAAAGTATTGGCAGACGGAATATCACCTAAGCAATGGAAAGAGAGCATTACCATACCTATATTCAAGAAGGGAAGTAAAACACAACCAAGTAATTATAGAGGAATTACACTATTAAACTCATCGATGAAACTGTTTACAAAACTACTGCAACAAAAACTTGAGGAAAATATAACAATGTACGAAGAACAGCAGGGTTTTAGGAAAAATCGAAGCACACTCGACGCCATCTTTATAACGAGACAGATAGCTGAAAAAGCTATGGAATATAACGTACCGGCATACATGTGTTTCGTTGACTTGACTAAAGCCTTCGATAGAATACAACTGGAGGACGTTCTCAACATACTATTAGAACAGAGTGCCCCATCGCAAATAATTGCAGTAATAAAAGATTTGAACACCAACAACATCACACAAATTAAAAGTAACAACATCATTACTGGGAAAATAGACATCTCATCTGGAATAAGGCAAGGAGACTCATTGAGCCCTATACTGTTCAATTTGGTAATGAACAAAATTATAAAAGACGTACGAACGAAACCGGGATACAGAATGGGAAACCATAATATCAACATCATGTGCTACGCCGATGATGCCATACTAATAGCTGACGGGGAAGATAAATTACAAATACTCCTGCAACAGTTTCATCTGACTGCCAAGAAATATAATATGGAAATATCAGTAGACAAAACAAAGAGCCTAGTAATTGCCAAACAGCCAACAAGATGCAAATTAGAAATAAACAACAAAATAATTGAACAAGTAAGTAAATTTCAATATTTGGGAGTGCAAATATCGGCTTATAGAGATACAAAACAAGAAACACGTATCCAATGCATAAAAACTCAACAAACATCTGGTTGTCTTAGAGATATTATCTGGAACAACAAATACTTGAATATCGAGAGTAAAGTAAAAATATATAAAACAGTGGTACGCCCAGTAATGACATACGCAATAGAAACGCGAGCAGAAACGAAAAAGACCAAACAGATGACAAGAGCAACAGAGATGAATACATTGAGATCCATTCTTGGAGTAACATTACACGATAGGATACGAAGCACAGAAATAAGAAACAGATGCGGTATAGAAGATGTGGTGAAATGGGCAAGAGCGAGACGCAGAGGGTGGAACGAACACATTACACGAATGGAAGATACAAGAATAGTTAAGATCTGCAGAGACAATAAGCCACCAGGAAGAAGACAACCGGGCCGGCCGCAACAAAGATGGATCCAAAGTTGGGTATCATCCTCAATGGAATCACCACCTAATCCTTGAAAATAAAAACAGGACTTCGTCCTATAAATAAAGAAGAAGAAGAAGAAGAAGATAGTTTAATGCAACCTTCACGCACAATCAGGAAGTAAATACCTTCTTCAATGTACTCCAAAGAAAGGTACTCCTGCATCATTTTTTTGTATTCAGACTCCAAGTTTTGCACAGTTTCAAATATTTTTTCCATTTGTAGCATCCTGGCTACCGTCTTAAGTGTTGATTCTCTTAGCTGACTTCTTTGAACGGTATGTTCACTGCATATATTCTGTCTTGTTTCCGACAGTGAGCTGCTTCGAATTCTCGTTCGCACTCTTGTTCTTCATGCGAGATAGGTTTCTCCATCAGGACCTCTGATCGATATTAGTCAGCATACTGATCACCTTTATGATGGAATTTTAAGGTACTTCTACTGCCCCATATATGACTCACTCTATTTCAGTGTTATTTGGCATTAACCCAGTATTTGCCTTCTTTACTACTTCGAGGAGTATATCCTTATATAAAGCTGCTCGTACGAGGATGTCTATTACACCTGGGTATTGTATTTTGGACAGGCTAGTAGATAATGTACCCATGCATGCTTTTCCTTGTCGTTTATTGCTTTCTTTGGCAATGCTCCTTTGGATTTTCCAGCTTCTCTTCTTCCCAATCTTAAGATGTCTGCTTGTATTTTGACTCTTGGTGTTGCCAATAATTGGGTTGCTGCTTCAGTTATAAATGGTGCTTGTGACCCTGAATCGATTAATGCCCTCAACATTTTATGGTATCCTTAGGCTGTCTTGACTTTTATGAATACTGTAGCTATGAGAACTACCTTCTGGTTGGAATGTTTTCTTATTATTGTACCTGTTTATCAATAGGTGCGATGCTGTCTTGTAATTGACATCCAATGCGTCCAGATGTTTGATTAATCACCTTGCGTCACCTCTGAGGTACGTTTTTGGGTAGTGCATTTTCTCCGAATTTTCCAGTCTGGAGTTGCTATGGATGAGTCGTCAGATTTCGTCGAAGGTTGTCCAGTTTTTGTAACTTCTTTCAAAGATTGACATGGTAATTTTTGGTAATGGGATGAACGATTACTCGCGTAGCCGAGATTGTTCCTCTCTCGGAAGGCTACTTATCTTATTGAATATTTGAGTTATTACTTGGTTGTAGCGCTCTGGAATATGATTGTAGACTTCGTCAATGAAGTAATTTCCAGTAAATTCCTGTTCGTATCCGAGGATTTCCTTATGCAAGCTCGTAATGTTCTGCAACTGGTCGGATATCTTGTAAGTTTTATACTTATACACAGTTTTGTCTGGACCTGTTCCAATGCTAACATTGCACCGTGAAGTACCTAGCCAAAAAACCGTATTTCAATTTGTTGTTCCCTGAGTCTGCCTTGCCTTCTTGATCAGCGGGGTTTGGTTGGATTTAGTTTTTCGTGCCAGTGGTGTATGTAATTTGCAGTCGATCTTTCCTACACCTGATTGTAGTATTCCTTTTTAATGTAGTCGTGATCTAATGGAAGTCGTTTCTGTAGTTCGGTGTCGCTACTCTTGAATGCGCTCGAGTATTTCTCAAATTCAGATTATGGTTTGGTTAAGTAAGCTTGATTTTTCTTGTCTCTGTCACATTTCTTTATGTACAACTAGCTGATGTTGTCTGCCAGCTGCTTTGGTTTCTTCAGTATTGACTCCAAATCGTCGTAATTTCTTTACTGGCCTTGAAGTGGAATCTTTTCGGCTTGTACCGTTAATAACCTGATCTGTTTTTTTTTAAATAGATTTCTTAGCGGGTTGTATGCCGCTGAAGATATTTCTCGCGTCTGGTGGTGAAACTCCTTCAAAATGTTGGCGGGAATCCCTGGTGATGAGTCGTAGGATGCTTTCCCTGGCGACGGCTCAATATACTCTTCTCCCCAATCTGTATGCAGATAAGTACATACCAATCTCGATAGTTGAAGCACCTCAAGAGTTGTTGTAGGCTCGAGGGACCAATGTTCATCTTCCAGCTTTGTAGTAGTAGTAGATTTATATCACCCAAAGCTTGAATCCGGTTTGAAGGACCAATGCCTGAAATTTTCTTAATTTCTTGCACTTTTTAGGAAGCACTTCAGAAAACGTAACTCGTAGATTGTTAGAACCAGGTGAAGGGTTTGGAACTTGTTGAAAGGATGAAGGCTTAGAGAGTAAGGTGTGAACGAAGTAGCCGGACCTAACTACCCCTTGAGACATTTGTAGCCTATGTCAGTTCACAGATAAACCCACTTCAGTATTTGAGATTGTCTTAAAAAAGTTAAATAAGGCACACAGCTATAAATATAAAATATTGATGTCGGTTTTTACTTATTCTAGTCAAGTCGGCAACCTAGTGAATTACTTGGCTTAGTTACGAGATCTAGATCTGCAACACTCCTTGTTATTAAACAATAACGCTGCAGCTTGTTCCAGTGAAGTGACACCAATGCCGATGCTTGCTAAAAAGTGACTTGCAAGGCCGCATATTACAAACTACATTTAGGATTCCGTAATTTCCTTAAACTTAACACAATTGGCTAGTTTATGGTCGAATGTTAGTTTGAGCACTCTCTATTACACTTCTAATTTTAGAGGGGCTGATTGGCGTTTAGATCTTGTCGTAATGACTATCCTTTTGCAGTCGCTCAGTTTTTATCTTTGCGTAGCTTTCGGCACGCAAAGGCAAGGCTCTACCCGTTTTCGCTTCAAAAAAGCGTTCGTGTACCCTATCCCCAAATTTCCCGCCACATCGGTCTTACGGACCTTTATTCGACGATCGTCGGATTAACAAAAAAGAATTGTGTGCTATCTTCGAAGTATCCTCTCTTGAGACAATTCCGTGAGGTATTACTAATGGAAGATACCTTAGATCAACCGCTCTCACACTGCCCACTGGACGCTGCGACCCTTCTCGCTTTCTTCTTCAGTTATGCGTTCTTCCTCGAGATGATTATAACTGAGTTAAATTTATGTACCCTCTTAAATAAGTTGTCAATTACTTTCAAGAGTAGCTGACCATGCAGTTGGTTAAGCATGTGGAATGGAAATTGCTTTGTGGCACCAAAATTAAAGAAGTGTTTTCTCTTGTATGTTAGCGAAGCAGTTTTAATCCGAAAAAATGCACCAGCACGAGAACTTAGAAAAATTTCTGTTTTGATAGTTAAACTTTCAAGCGGAAATTTTGTTTTCCAAGGTGGTAGTGATTATGACGGCTAAATTAATGCAACATTTCAGCATATCATGCTCTCCCAAGATGGTTACGTTCGTTAATTTCTGCTATAAGTAAAAATAAAACTGCACAGTAAGCAAAAACTAATTAGAAGTTAGAATATAATCGAATCTGAGCAATGTACATCGATAACTAACTTGAACACAACGATGTAAATGAACGCATTTGATAGACGCGAAATGACAGATCCGACAAACGCTTCGTTGAGAGTCCAAGAGATACACGCCCTTCGTTGATCTTTAGCAAATTTTAACACTGCCGTAACGGAGAGCAACCTTGTCGTATTTTTATTTACGTTTTCATATTTTTTAAGGCGTATTTGATTAGATCAGTTAGGTGATGTAACGTACCCATTTCTGCCGGTATCTGCTATAGCTTATCCGTCCGCATTTTATCGAAAGCATTGGTATTGTCAACGAAATAAAGATATACTTTTATGTTAAATTCAGCTCCTGTTTCCATGTTCCCTCTCCGGCCATGAACCGCGGCAAAGAGCAAAGGGAGTGCAATATCTTTACCTCTCTCTCATCCATTGGTTTTAGGGTTTCTGATTTGATTTGATCTTGACCTGCAGCTTTATTGTTGTTCAGCTTGCTGATCGATCTCTCTACTTTTATTCTTAGAATGTCTGTTTATTGGTGATCATAGATCTGCAACAACTTTATAAAGAAGCTGATAATATCGTCTCCATACTTTTAATGGTTTCCGAGTGTTTGTTACAGTTTTCCACATTCGTCATCAATGCTGCGTGTACGAGGTTTAAAATCTGTTGCGCGGTATCTTACGTTCTCAAACATTTTTTTTCGATTCATTGTGATTGGTATGGCGTTCTAGTTCGACATCTTTTTTTAACGTCTTTATTTAATTGTTTAATTTTTCGATATTACTCCTAGTGTGTCATATTTGATAGTTTTCAGTTGCAACTTTGAAAGGTTAGAAATTAAAGCGTATGTAGAGTGGCTAACTTTATACATTTTAAGTTTGAAATGTGACAAAAGTCACCAAAATGTAAATTAGGTATAAGGAAGCTGGCAAGTTGGTGAACTCCATATTTGTTAACCGAGGCAAATAATTACTGCCGCCTTCATCAGTTTTAGTAATTTTGCTTGGCGATAGTAAAACTGTAATTTCTGATTATATAGACGACTGCTGTTCTTAAGTTTTTTGCAAATTATATAGTGATTCCTGAAAATCTGTTTTGCATGGCGTTTCCTTACACCATCATAATACAACTCCTCTTATGGTCGCAAAAGCTTTACATTTTTTACACAAATTTGGAGTCGAGCTGCACTTTATACAGTCCATATCTTGCCCCTAGCGATTTATTTCCTGACGCAAATGGGACAGTTGCTGAATTTCAAGAAATATTTGATCAACTTCCAAAAACGGAATTCTTTGCCTGTATCGAAAAGTGGTTTCAAAGGATGCACAACTGTATTATGGCTGAAGGGGAAATGTTGGAAAGCAAAGTTCTTTTCTTTAAAAGTCCGTATTTTTCTTATACCTAACAAATAAAAGAACAGTCCCTATATGTTACTTCCTTAGTTGGGTAGTAGTCTCTTTCAGAAGTGATTTTTAAATCGAAGTTTATTCCTCTACGCCAAGGTCCGTGGTGGGGCTACACACCAAAGTAAACTATTTAGCTTTCCCCTTACGGAACCTATCTCTTGCGAATTGGCGGTACTGATCTCTGTGGCGGTTTGAGGTATTTTATAAATTTGCGTAATGAATAATCATTAGATGGAGTTGCTGACATCTACCAGATATTCACTAAATTATTATTTTTGTAATCCCTGAGTAGCAAGCCGTTAAAATTTTTTTAAACATGAATTTGTTGTTATTTTATTTTGTTACGGACACACGTGGGAATATGGCCTGAGACTCGGCGGGCCAGGGTCGCCGAAATATCTCTTTTCGAAACTCAGTCATCTGGCACACCATTAACGGCGTACTGGGTGATGTGGTTAGCATCACGTCTTCGATAACTGCCTGACTTTCCTTACTTCCACAACCGTGGTTTTGGTACCCAATTTTTAAAGCGACTGGGTGGGCCGCCCGCTAGTTGCCAGATTTGGGAATTGAACCCTGTACCATAGCGCCGCAGTCGAGCTCCCTAACCGCTCGGTCACGCTGGCGAAGTTTTGTTACGGAGTAGTAATGTTTTATATGTTTATAAGCATTTCTGCAGTTATTTACTAAGATGCGCTTCGTATTGGCGCATTTTAAGTTTCTCAAACAGAATATTCCATATCTTCTGGTGTTTTAGCTAAGTTTGTGAGAAGTTTTCAACCAACTCTGAAGTATTCCCAAGCGGTATTCATTGTTGATGAAACATAATGCCAAAGCTAGGCAGTAATTAAATTACTATTCGTTTATTTGTCCTAGAATTAAATCACTTTTCAAATACGGTAATTGAATGTAATTGAAATTGCATGGTTTGTTAAAAAGTACTTGACAATTACTTTTTGAAAGTAATATGTTTAATAAATCACAATGTGGCATTCCAGGATCAATATAAGTATAATCTCTGATTCCCAATGTCTACTGGTAGTCGAGTAATAGCTAATTTTGTGCAACATTTGTAATTCCAACAACGTGTGCACTAGCAAAGGAAAAAGTATTTGGGGCAGACAGACGCGTATATTTGTAGATGGAATGTGCATAGGTTGTTTCTTATGTAGTGTAGGCTATGCAGAGTGTAGCCTGCTAATAATTGTTGTGTAAGAAGTGAAAAGTATGTCTGCGACAAGTACAGATGATAGTGTACAGTACAGTTAAAATACATTTGAATCTTTTCCATAACAATTGACTAGTTTCATTAGACGATATTGGTTCATAATAATTATTTACTAATTTGAATTTGATTTAAACAATATACTGGCACAAAACTACCTAAATACTACTAAATACAAATATATGAAATATACGACAATTTCTATTGAAAGTAATTGCAAATGTAATTTCTGTTTTGCAATTACAATTACGAAGTAATTGATAATTGAATTAGTATTTTATTTGAATAATTAAAATTTCTGGTAATTCAATTACTTCTTTGGGTGGTAATTGGTAATTTACTTGTTTACAGTAATTTTCCCAGATCTGTAGCAAACACATATTTTATCTAAAGAATCTATTTCAACGAAACGTAAAATTAAAGAGAGCATATTTATTTTACTTAATAAGCAAGAATGTTTATCTTTCTATTCGAATACATTAGAAAAAAGTTAGGTCTCGATATTTAAAGATGAAATCCAGGTATTCTTATTACAATTTGCCTCACAGATCGAGTGTCTACAAACAGGAGGTCCTGCATAATTTAAGTTTTAATTTATTGTTGCTTTGATAGTGGGAATGGAGGTTTTCCCAAAACATTCTAAGTTAATATTCTAAATTTTTTTTTGTATGACGAAATACCTAAGATATTTGTTAGATTATTGAAAAAGCAACTACCTTATTTGCCCTATTTTCATTAAGTAAACTGGTTACTTGAACTACTGGTAGAAATAAGATTTCGTAACTCCATTAACAAAGATACAATTTTGAATGCAGAGTAGTGGAAAAAAGCATCAGAATAGTCTGAAAATTTATGACTCCCAGTTTAAAGGATACAAAGGGCAATTAATTTTTTGGGACTCATCCTTGGGATGTCTGAAATGGCAAAAGATACAAGGTAGGTTACATTGGAATAATGTTGCAGCGTTACGTAGTACCATGTAATTAACATATAAATTCGATCTACCTTTTTTATTTTGTTAGTTTTTGCCAAAAAAACGGAAATATTTCAAATTCCTTTTTAGCGCCTACACAGTTATGATGTAGATATCGAGGTATAGTTTACTAAGATTCGCAACTTTTATGATTTTTGGAATTATCGTCAAGTTATGTTTTCTTATGGTTATGACGTCGATCAATTGTGAGTCCAAGCTATAAGTATTTACACTGTCGAGGTCAGCATAAACGCTCTATTTAGATCTGTAAAAAAATTATATTGCGCCTATAAGAAAAATAAACTTGATGATGGTTCCAAAAATCTGAACGTTGATGATCTAACTTTACTACATTACGATACCTTACATAAAAATTATTTTAACGTAGTTGCTAGTTTTCTACAGATTCTAAAAGTGTTTATTAATAAAAAAAACTACGTTCAAAAGGAAATTAGACAGGTCTTAGTTTTTCCGGGATAAATAAAAGACTAAATTGGATAGACACATTGGCACACAGTTCTACAACTTTGCTCCAAGTTTATGGCTTTAGAGGTACCGATGGTGAACCTTGAAAGTGAATTACGCTGTATATCTATTTTTTAAACAGTCCTAAACAGCATATGGTTACAAAGGCCTTACCACGTGACTAAAGAAGGCATCAGTGATCTACATTTACAAGAAAGAAGATAAATAAGAAGTGGAAAATTGCCGAAGAAAAACCTGATAAAGATAAAGGTAAAGCTACCTTATTCCAGGGTATCCAATAACAACCAATTTGCATGTGTGCTTAAATGGATATTCAACGAAATACTCAAGTATCTTCTTAAAATCGAATATGACATAGCTCACTTACTCTTTAAATACCTGACAACTATTGAATTTTAAAATTAAGGAGAAACTTTCTTAATGCAGATACACTCCTCCGCAATCCATTTACCTAAAAAATGTAATTAAGTTTCTTTTTTATTGAAAGAAAAACATGTATAAAAATATTACTATTTTTGAGTTACATGAGGTCTACTGTGTATAATACTTTACATTTAAAAGCTCGAAAATTATTCTATCACTACTGATTTAATAAAAGCTACTATTTTTTACATTTTTATGTTGCAAACGTAACAGCAAAATTGTTGCAAAGAGAAGCAGCAATAATTGCTATTACTTTGCTTTTACGCAGGTACCGAAGATGCTGTTGCTAAATTTGTCGTATCTACAGTTGTCTGGGTTGGAAATCCTTATAATTAACGTTACAACCTATGCTAATGGGATTACCAGGGACACTGCACCATCAGAGCCGGCTTGTTTTCAGTGGATAGCAAATAGATGCTTTTATGTAATTATGCGACCAAGAAGGAATAAATTATTGATGCCGTTCTCAATTATTGACTCTAATTGCTTGTTTAAGAATCTGCAAGGAAATACATAGTTTGAGTTAGTTCGTTAGAGTAATACTAATCCAATTAAACATTTTTGGTCCGTTCAGTCCAGTAGTTATTTCATATTATTGGATAACAAAATGCAAAGATCTAGTCGTACCTACAACGAGACCTTGTAAAATAATATATTATCAACTCTTCCCATAATTCACTAATGAAGGAAAATTAAAAAGTCGATTTATTGTCTTGGAAATATCCGGGTTTTATTAAACGCAGGACTCCTGTATAATTCATACTACAAAATTAAAAATATTAAAACATCAGTAAACTGTAAGAAAACCAACACTAATAGGTTTCTGCATTTAAACATAAAGACAGGTGTTGTAAAACGTCTTTGCGATGGAACCAAAGTTGTTTGCTCTATTAATTAAATTTTCAAAACAAATGCTTTAAAAGGTCATGGCTATCCACAGACTCTGATTTTGAACATTTCCAATGCATCAAACAATGACACGCACATGCAGATAAATGACGCCAAAATGTAAAGCTATAACTAAACCTTCCATTCCAGGCATATTTGCCAAATTATACGAATTGGAAATAGGTTTAATGACAGGACGGTATTCAAAAGAATGAACACCTTGAGATCAATTATTACATAAATTAAACCGCTGAACAAAGAACAACATTAAAAAAATTATATGCACAGGGTGTGTCTATGGGATATAGCCGAATTTCAGCAATAAGAACAAAATATGAAAAAAAGTTTCGATGAACATGGACCCTTCGAAGCTTCATTTCTGAGATAATAATAATATTTGGAACAATTACATTACTAAACTTTACGTTTCATATTAAAAAAAACCAGATTAAATGTTGAAAACTTTACTTTCCAATAAGAACAGAGTAAATGTTCAAAATGAGCTCTTTGAGCTATATGATACATGCCGCGCAACGTCTTCGCGTATATTGTCGCACTCGTTCCAATATTCCTAGGATTAAACATTTATTAACTCAAAGATATGCTCTCACTCGCACTAGTTGCTCATGAGTTCAACATCTTTTCGTGAATAAAAATATGTTTAATTCACTTAGTGTATAATATTTATTATTGTATTCAAATAAAAGGTTGAAAATAGTTTTTAAAATGTGGTAATTTGAAGACAATATTGTTATCCGACAAACATCTTCCACTATCTGCCTAGAATACAATTTGTATTCTAAATAATTAGTTTTATTTCTAAATATTATTTCTTGTTTATTTGAGTGGTGACTTATACAGTGATTTATGCCGTGTTGAATAATCATGTTGGAATGTTTCAGTTTAAAAGAAATTGTGGAATATAGTAAACGAAAGCTATTAAAGGATAAAGTCTATTGTGTTAGTGACAATAGATTAAGTGACATCATCACTACCTGCTATCTGCACAGGGTTCTCTTGCAATGACGGTTGTGTAACAGTCAGAATATTAAAATAAATCTACCGTGGCTCCATCTACACAAAACTTGTATCAAACTCTCATTGCTCTCCTCCCGTTAAATGTTTTTAACTATGGAAAAGTGGTGACTGCAGCTAGAAATCTGGCACGAACAACTTTATTCTTTCTCAATGCGTATGGCACAGGTAGAAAATATTTCCATAAATTTAAACATTACATTCAACGAAAGTAACATTTTTAAACAAGTAGAGATTATTTTCATTATTTAAACATTTCTCAAACAATCCTCTACTCGTTGAAATATCTTAAATATGTAATGGGTTTTCTGTTGTTCCAATGCAACTTATAGTTTTAAGTTTAGTAATTGTTGGAAGTTGATAATCGACATGTTCTCCAAATTGTAGGTTTAACTGCCACATGTCTAAATACTTTTCTGAAAACCAGTCAATCAAACGCAGTATCTAGCAGATCCGCTCGTGTTGTGTCAAATTCTGTAATCAGGGAGCGTTTATCCCCTACTTATCTTGATTGGCAACGTATGCGTTTAGTAGGTACAAGCAATATCAGTGCACATTCAATCTATTAGAAGCTAGACGTGAATGACGCTGTTTGTAAGGTATTTTGCAACCCTACAAAATTAAAAATATTAAAACTCGAACGTTTCGGGTGAATGAACGATATGTCCTCGTTAACAACAAATAAATAATAATTAATTAAACAAAAACAGGAAACCTACCTTTTACTGGAGGTCAGAAGCAATCGATTTCCAGTAAATTGCGGGGCAGTGATAGTCGACTATTTGATTTTATCTTAAAGAATCGACAGTCAGTTTTCCTATAAATATATCGAAAATGTCGGCATGCTTTCATCTTTGTTAAGTAAAATATACGCTGTTCCTTTAATTTTACCTCTAATTTATATCGATTCTTTAGATAGAATATTTGTGTTAAGCCACTGCCATATCTTGTAGTTGTTGTTCCAAGTATGTTCAGCAATTTTCTAGTTTTCATAATGGCTCTTTTCAATTACATTTGTATGTTCTTTAATTCTAACTTCTAAAGGCCAGGATGTTTCACCGATATAATATTTTCGACACACACAATGGGTACTATACAGGTTGTGCCTATGAGGTATAGCCAAACTTCAGGGACAAGTAAAAAGATGAAAAAGTATATGACCATGGATTTTTTGAAGTGATATTTTCGAGATCTACTATCACAAAAACGGTTTGGCCGTTGTTGAATTTTTTCAAAGTAACTTTACCATTTAGTAGTAGCCGCTTGCAAAGTAGTAGAAGGAGGACAGCTATCCCCTACACTTTTTATTTGATTCGCGGTTTAATTCGCGGTTTTATTCTGGGATTTCGCGGTTTAATTTTAATTGACCTAATTAAATTGATCTAATTAAATGACCCAATTAATTTCGCGGTTTGATCTAATTTATTTTGATTAGTGCTACTAATTAAATTAGGCATTAGCTTCTGATTAAATTAAGCGGCGGCCATTTTTAATTTGCTTCTGAAATTACGCGGCGGCCATTTTAATTTTCGCGCGAATATTCGAATTTGAAATTTTTCAGATTTATTTTCTAAGTTCCCTTTTTTGAATTTAAACTTCCAGGGTGTCGGCCATCTTTGTTTTCTGCGCGCGCACTTCTCGCGGCTGTCGTTTTAATTTCAATTTTCGCGCAAATATTTGAATTTCAAACTGGTAAATCTGTCTTTCTTGTACTCCTTGTCTCTCTTGCATTCGCAGAATGGATGTTTATATTTAAAAAAATCTCTGGCCTACCGGGATTTGAACCCTCAAAATTTGTGTTCACATGCAACCGTGAATGACTCGACACCACGGCGGCGCTACAAATTTTAATGTGGCTATCGGAAACCCATTTCACTCGTGTGTCGTTACGCTTCCACATTTTAAAACTAAATATTTTTTGAAAAATATTATTTATAAGAATGGAATTGCATCGTCTATGGCCTTAAAAGGTTGATACAATTTTTAAAAAACTGATTTCATAAGTGGTTTTGAAAGAATTAATTACTTTATTTTTATAATTTGTCCCAACAGGTCGTTGCCTGTCGGCGATAAGAGGTATATTCCTGAAATACTAAGTATGAAAAGGTCTCATATAATTTTATTAAATTATTTATAAAAACCGCGGTTATTATCCATTTTTTCATATTTGAAATGCTAGAATATGCTTAAATTTATGTTGCTAGACGTGATTACAAAAAACGTTATAGCCCCGAGGGCTGACTTTCTATTTGTCACCCTCTGTGAACTTTAGGTACATCACATGTCGTCCTATCTCACTTGCTCTTATTGACTGCTGTAACTTTATCTCTTGCACTCGTTCAAAATGTCTGCAATTTTAATATGATTGAAGGTATTTCGTCATTCCTTCCTTTAATTTAGCGCCCGTTTTGAATTTCAAATTTATGAATCTGTCTGTCTCTCTTGTATTCATTGGGTTTTGGTTGTCTCGTCGTCGTCGTTCTATCTCATTCGTACTTACTGACTGCTGTAACTTTATCTCTTGCACTCGTTCAAAATGTCTGTAGTTTTAATATGATTGAAGGTTTTATTGAGTTTTATAATGACCCTGTGCCATTTTCGTTAATTTAAGATCAGCGCTAAGCTTGAAAAACCAGTTGTTGCAATAAAATATTGCTCTATTTTGGTTCAATGTATTAATATTAGAAATGTAATTTGAGATATTTTTAAAGTATAATATGTTTAACTGTTTGTGTTGATTATTGGATAAATAAAATGCAAGTATTTTTTAAAGACGTTTTAAATCTTTACAACTGATATGCGTTGCTATTGGTTACCTTTCCAGCTGATGCGCTGTTAACTGGTTAGAGTGGTGACCTAAGACTACCCCAGAACTACTACTCCTTAACTACTACTTAGAGCTGCCACATCTACCTTGCTAGAATGATTCACAAGTAGCTTCACCAATAACGATAACCCTAATTAGTACCCTCATGATCGACAGTATCGCATATAGAGTAACTTTGCTACTGCCTTTCCCAAGCCAGAACGAAAAACAGTTCTTCTTAAAGTTTTGATTGAACTGAATCTATTTGTTAATACCTAGTAAAGTCCCCTTTCTTGAAATTTTGAGACACTATGAAGTAAAACATAAAATAAAAATTCACCACACAACATTGAATTTGTTTAAAATTTCAACAGAATTAAAAGCTGTACGTTATCGAAAGAGTATTTTGAATTAGTACGTCTCTGTGCACAATCACATAATTTGCGGAAGCAAGCTAATGTCCACATTCCTGTGAAGATGCTGTGTCGCTTATGGTTTTTTAAACAAATGAATGTTAAACGACAGCTTCCTCACGTTCTATTGAATTGATTAGAATTCCAGTGTTCTGATTTCCCGTTGCTGAGTACCAACCGGGGGCTCGCTTCGGAAACAAGTTTAAATATATAAAGATTCCTCGTCAATTTCCAGAGCTTGGGTTGCATAACCTAATCGCGGAAGCGGTTGCCCACTTCCAAATTTTCTATTTTGTAGGAGTAACAAGGCAACGCGTGACTAAAAACAGTTGAAAAAACGCAAAGTTACTGACGAAAATAAAATGGGATATAGGCCTGTCGCACGTGAGCGCGAAAAATAGCGATTAACTGCCGAGAAGGCCGCGTACCGTTTGCAGTGACTTAAGTGTTGGTGATTACTGATTTATTCGGGTCGCTTGCCGATTACAGTGCGGGACATGTCGAAAATTTTGCAAGCCACTGTTGAGAAGAAGCTAGTATTGTGGTATTGATTGTTGCGGTTGTTAGCCAGTTGTTTACGGATACAGAATCCGAATTAGACTTTGTTGATTTCCAGTAAATTAAAACTATGCACGTGCGTATTTATCCTTCGCTTCGGTTAATTTGAAAGAGTGGTACACTCTATAAACGCGGGAGTGGGGGGAAGAAGTTGTGTTTGTTGAAGCTAAACAGAAATTGTCAGTGCGGAGTCTGCATCACCTCCCACGTCTATATCCTGTATAAGTCTACAACGTTTTTAAACATTAGCTGTAACGTGGATCTACTACGATTACCAAAGATAAATTTGGGTGACACCAACCCCATGCCGCATCCATTTTTGATGGTTAGTTTTTCTTCGATTTTGAACGTAACCATATGTAATTACATTCTGAAGTGTTTACCGAAATGTGAATATCCCCAGTGACCTGCTTAAATTAAAGGTCTTTGATTAATTAACAACTACCTTGATTTAACGTCACTGGATGTTGCGTTGTTCTTGTTAACCTTGCAGCGCTCCTTGCGGTGCTATATATAACGTGTCGAAGAAAGTAGGCAACTTCCTTATTATCCATTTCTTTAAAAAAATTTACTCTTTATAAAAGTTTGCGCTTTGTCTAAAACCCATAAAAAACATTTTCAGAAACATGTATTTACTATTTATATGCTTAGGAGTGCAATCGGCCGTCTACTATGTATTTTTATAATAATAAAGACATTTATTATGATTATTATTACAAAATTAGAAAGTGCTTATATATATATATATATATATATATATATATATACACATACATTTAATAGTCAATAATGGAATAAAATAAGTTTAATGAGATTGCTACAGTTTGCCAGGTTGATACTGCCTCCAGGCAGCTCAGATTGCCAAAGGTATCATTAATACTCTCAAGTTTTATAACCCAGTGAAAGTACATAGAATAGATTTATAAGCGTATAATTTGTTTAACTAGTAATACATAAAATTAAATTGTATTCATGATGGTAAAATAATATGTAACCATGTTTATAAACAAACTAAATCAGGAACTCTGGTCTACGTATCGGTCGGAGGACTTCAGGTGGTGTAAGCGACTTTCGGGACAGCC
Organism: Agriotes lineatus; assembly: GCA_940337035.1. Taxonomy (NCBI): domain Eukaryota; kingdom Metazoa; phylum Arthropoda; class Insecta; order Coleoptera; family Elateridae; genus Agriotes; species Agriotes lineatus. The sequence continues at coordinate 11,907,707 of OW679202.1, forward strand.
TCAGTATAAAGTAGTTTAACGGGGATCGCCAATATGGCGGTAGGGCATAACCGAACTTTGATATATTATCTTTCAAGCGGGCAAAATGTAGGCAGAATTACAGTTAATAAAGTTTATACCTGGTGCTGTTTACGCTCTCGGATTTCCCAAGTGTGTAAAACGTGCAGGGTCTTCAAGCGGTCGTGGCGGAGTTATCTTGTTTACATTTGTCGTTATCTACAGGAAACCTTGGAAGCCCAGGTAAGCGATTATGATTGAATTAAAGCCGGTTCTCGCAGACGGCGGTCACCGTAGAATGGCTCAAAAATTAAAACGTGCGAATTTGCGAACGTCAGCTTGTTGCGATGCGGTTTTTCGCTGCAGGTAAATATAGGCTGGACTTTATAGTGCGAACTTTAAGCCGCACTTGTGCTATGCCGCTAAGGTTGCAGTTAGAAGTTTTGATGTCGTCTGTTACGGTGTTTCGGCTCAGAGAAATTCACTGCAGTGATCTAAAGCGTCCTCTGAGTGAACGGGACCTGGAGAAATTATTTACAGGAATGTCTTTGACGAGCCTGTAGCAGCCCTCCTGAAAACAGATCCAGATGCAGGTTCACGGATAGGAATTTCCTCGAAGAGTCTACAGACCCTCCTGAGTAGAATTAGGAGAAAAGTTTAGAAAAATTCTGTTATAGAATGGCTTTGGTTCCTCTTTATATAGCCTTAGCTAGTGTTGTCAGCGACTCAAACCAGTTTCTTGGAGTAGGGAATTCTTCCCTTGAATGCGCGGCGGAATACCTGCGTCTCTCCGCAGTGCGTCACTTATCGCTGTCCGCGCGGCTAAAAATGCAGCGCTCTGATTCCTAACGTGCTTCAAGCCACGGGAGAACGCGCCAACTAATTTTTAATTCCAAAATCGCGTTTGCGTTGGGCGAAACGTTACAGTGCCATTCTGCCGTACAAATAATTTGACAACTAAAATCGATTTTTAAATGCCCAAACTTCGACCCAGTGCGCATGCTTGGGCACGTCTTCTGATGCACGCACCTGCGGCAATTGAATTTTGCCCTACGGCGAACTAACTCAATAGAAGCGACGAAGATAGCTTCGCAGTAAATAGTTGCTACCTATAAGTGTTGGTGGGTGCCATACTCTATTTTCGTCTTGTGCCACTGAGTACGCATTTTGTGAAATAGCCACGTCCATTCTGAAGATGTGACGTCAGCAGTCATTGAAGCGCTAGAGCAGCAATCAGAGATTTTCATTGTGTGTGGTAAATTTTCATGCTTCCCACCGCTTGAAGTTTGAATGACGCAATTCGAGGGCTAACCGAATGCGCAACTCAACAACTCTCGATACCCATGTACCAAGTAAATTTGGCACCGAAAATGTTTACAGTTACGCGATAATTGTTCGCGTACAGCTATGTGGAAATCGCGCTTGAAAAAATGCGCTTACGTGTGTGGATCATGCCGGGTTTTAATCAAGCGTATGGCATTTTAACATAAGCGTTTTTAAACACGGTTATGATCTCGTTCTATTTTAATATTATGTTATGAATGAAATATAAATGCAAGTAGCCCCAAGCTATATCTCATGTATGTTGTCCCTTATGTTATATGTGTGTTTAAGAATGGCCTATCATTTGAATGTTTAATACTATTTTCCTTTTTTTATTATTTTATGTGTTCTAAGGTCAATACAGTTTATCTAAACAAATTCACTTTTCTTGTGCATTGTTTGAAGTCAGTTTTAGCCGGAGAATACCACAGGTGCAGATCAGCTTCCTATTTTTGGCAGATATTAACACTTCATCACCACGACTTCGTAATTAAATGGCTTTTATGTACATCGAGCTAGCTAGTTAAGCCAACAGGGCAAATAAGTATTCAAATAATTAGGCCTCAGAGACGTGTCCTTTAAGTTTAAAGTGCAAATGAAGAAAGGCAATAAACGTATTCTTACAGTATTCTCCCACATTTACTCTATATCTAGTATCTAGCTAAAGTGTAGAATAATATTTTATTTTATACTTGAACTAAATAAATGCGTTATTCTGTACAATAACGGATTATGCGAACTGTAACACGTATATTTATTGGAATATAGAATACTTTAAATAGATATAGGGAGAAGAAAAGGGCAGCCGGTTTCTAAGTTTGCATAGACCACAAAATACTATGTAGAAAGTGCAAAAGTTTAATTTCTTTGAATACATAAGAACTTCAGACTAGGGATGGGCGCGTGACGTGAAAACAGTCGGGTCACGCCGGGTCACGGCGGGTCCAGTCGTGAACGTGAGTGATATTTGAAAGTCGGACCGTGAACGTGAGTGAAAATTTCCAAGGCGTGATTCACGTTTCACGTTAATTTCACATTAAATATTTAATAAGGAATAAAATACTACAGGGTGCCCCGCTTCCCTGCTGCCCGATAGGTGGAATATCTAGAGCTGAAGCAGGAGGTCATTGTACTTCTGTGTGGCAGCCTGCAGCGACGGAGCTTCGCACCTGTGTTGTGTTGTGGATACTGTGTTTACAGTCAACGGCGTGTTTGCATCTATAGCCGACCAAGTAGAACTTACCTTTAGTTCGCCGGACGTAAAAGTACTTTTACACCTAGGAATTCAAACTGTTGCCTAGCAACATATATCTTCTTGTACGCTTTGAACCTGAGGATTTACTTGGGAGTTTCGATGTCACTTCCCTTTTTACCAAAGTTCCTATTCCCGATTCCATAGTCATAATCCAACAATTGTTATCAGAGCATGGGAAGACGTCTTCAAGTCTACCTGCCCTTATAGAAAAATGCCTCTCTTTCACTTATTTCCTATTTCAAGGCCAGTTCTTTAAACAAATCTCTGGTGCTCTCCTCTTTCACCTGTCGTTGCCAATATCTTCATGGAAGCTTTCGAAGCCGTAGCTCTGGAATCTTCAGAATTGAAACCTAAGATTTGGTTCCGATACGTTGATGATACCTCTATTATTTGGCCACATGGTAAAGACACGTTACCCGTCTTCTTAAATCATCTCAATAGTCAACAGCCAGACATTAACTTTACCATGGAGATAGAAAGTAATGGTTCCCTTCCTTTCTTAGAGGTACAGGTCTCTCGCCAACCCAGTGGCAAACTTGGTCGTTCTATATATCGCAAACCCACTCACACTAATCGCTATCTACATGCCGATTGCCACCATCATCCTATACAAAAACTTTCTGTTATCAATTCGCTTGTACACCGGGCTGCTTCCATATCCCAACCCGATAATATCCACGCTGAATTAGACCACATTCGGAAAGCTCTTAAGAATAAGGGTTACCGTGCTAGGGATATACAGTCTGCCATCAATCGCCATCTTCATCCATGGCCACCCAAAGCTCCAAAACCCGATCCTCTTGCAGCAATAGTCTTTCGTCACTATATCCCCCAAGTCACCGACCGCATAGGAAAGTTTCTTCGAAAACAAAACATTAAAACAGTATTCAAACCCCCGAGCAAAATCTCACAGGTTCTTCCTTCATCTAAAGATAAATTAAACACTATGTCATCTGAAGGTGTTTATAGAGTCCCTTGCTCTTGTAATGCTGTATACATTGGTGACACATGTCGTTCAGTGAAAACTCGCATGTCTGAGCACCAGCGCTGTCTCAAGTCAGGTCTCGTTTCATCATCAGCCATCGCCGAACACCAGCGTGATACTGGCCATAAGATCCTTTTTGATGAGACTTCAATCATCTGCAAATACCCATTCTTCTTTAACAGAAAGATTCACGAAGTCATTGAGATTTAAAAACACCCTAACAATCTCAATCGGAGCGAAAGCTTTTTCCTTCCTTGTATGTGGAAAGTCCTAATTCCTAAGCCCCACCCACCGCCACTGAACCGCGGCGGCATTTGCTGAACCGCGACGGCGCTTACCTATAAATTCTCGCCTTTCTTCTTCCTATAGTTAGTCGAGTTTCGCCTCTGATGTGGTTGACACGTTGAATTACCGTGCTCTTTCATTCCTTCCCTTGCAAAGAGTTTCGCCTCTGGCGTGGTTAACACGTTTAGTTACCGTGCTCTTTGCTTTTTCCTCCTAATGAAGCCCCTTACGAAAGTGAGCGAAACGTTGAGTTCTTCGATCTCAATCATGACACGGTCCAATCCCAGAAGTCGTTTGTTACTTTACCTCTTGTTGTAAGCTATTGCAGTAAATTTGCATTTATTTCGTTGAATATATATTTAATTTTTAGTTCTGTTGGTTTTAAATTTGAATATTTTGTTCTATCTGAAATTGAATTTTCACTGCGAGTCACGCCGTGAGCTGCGGGTCACGCCGTGAACGTGAGCGTGAGAGTGCGTGACGTGAGTGTTTAAAGCAAGCGTGAAACGTGCGTGACGTGAGTGAATACTTACCCACTCGCCCATTTCTACTTCAGACTTGATCAACTCTACTACAAATTAAAATTAGATATTATGTTTTTATCTTATGCCTGTTACTAAACCTTAACAAATAAATATCTGCATCACTTTATATATATAATTTTAATTCAAAATCAAGGTTTTTAAGCTATATACCAACTGATTTCGAATTCCAAGTATACTTACTATTTTGTAATTCAATCGCCGCTTTTCATAACGAACGGGTGTTCTGTACGTGCTCAATTGAATTCCGCTACGAAGATTGTTATTCACAATTAAATATCCCACCTGCAAAATCAGTACACGTTACGCTAATACTGTATTTACAAAGAATCCGTTCTTAAATATTTTATTTCTTAAGAAATTTATAAAAGACCGAGAAAGGCTGGTAAAGATTTGCAAATCACAGATTTTGTGTTCACAAACTTCGCATTCTACCCCGCTTAACGATCCAGCAAGAATTCGCCCCGGACAGTTGTAATGTTCTAATTCCAGCTTGTTAGAGGTTACTAAGTTTGTCAAGAAGAACCTGTTTCCTCGAAATTTTCCAACTCGATACTGCATCCTAGTTTTTCCTGAATACTATCTGTAATGGCCTTACAAGCAACTTGTCTTGCGCGGCATGCTAATTAAAGTTGGCTAATTACACAAATGAAAATCCAGCTGGCTTAATGTACGGAGCGTATCGATAACTGGAGAATGATGAATTGCTGTAGGTTGGTGGCGACGGCTGGAAAAGACATTCAATATCGTGGCTAACCAGCACAAACTGCTCGAAACAATGAGTTGACGGATGCACGAAGTAATAAATACAGCTGTACACAACCCCTTCTGGAAGAGATTCCTAAGAATAATTTACAACTGTTCAGCCAGTAAATCAGCCAGCATAATGGCTACATTAATATTAAATTAAAAGATCCCGTCGTGTTCCGAAGAATGTTCGTAGAGAAAAATATATTTCTGTAATTTTGACGTAATATGGCATTTTGTTGTGGTTTTCAACGTCAAAATGATGTATATATTCACACTAGTTGCAATATGAGATTTCATATTGACACTAGTGCTAATACGAAACTTTTGAACAAAGTTGTAGATTTAAGTAGATTTATTTATCACAAATTCGTTAAAACTCCTCACCACACAAATATTTAACAACTGCTAAATACGTATTTCGACAGCTACGCTGTCATCGTCAGTAGATACGAGGAACTTACACAGCAAGAAGGCAACGATATACTCGTGACCAACTCACTCACATTTGTGACGCATATGACACTGAAGATGCCAAAAACTTAGAATGAAGTTAAATCGACTATGTATCTAAACCAAAAATAGAATATGTCGTCTGACATAGAAAATAAAGATCTAAATAAAAATTTTAAATTAGGAAGAATATGAGATAACGGATGAAGGCAAGCGTAAGTGATGGTATGGTCAGTGCAATTGAGCTGAAACTAAAGGATTTAAAATTAAACTTAGGGTTTTTTGTGTTCAAAATATCTAAGGGTAAAGAGCTTTTATGTTTAATTTGCAAAGTGAATTTAATATTATGATGTATCAAGTTAAGCCAAGTAATGTGATCATTTACGTTGGGGATGTTAGAATTGAAAATTGACAGTATATCATTAATATATTATAGTAAATAATATTGTGGTTAAAAAGAGCTTCATGATTTTTTTTTCTAAGTGACTTATATAATCTCAAAGGTGATAAGTTCGATTAGATGGCTAACCCCGATTTTAAAAAAGAAAAATCAAATTAAAACAAATGTTGAGACATAGCTAAATTTAAAAAAGCAAGTCAAGTTTCAATTTGAAAATTGTTAACATCAGAATGTACAAGGATTTCTTTTAATAATTGAGAACAATGATTCTAAGGAATACTGGGAAAGGGTTAGTAACATCAAAGGAACAGAGGGTAACATTTTTAGCTATATTTAATTTGGATAAGGTTTTAGTTAATTGTGTGGAACTTTTTATAGCTCTTTGTTGTAGACAGTTGCGAACTCGTTGCCGTTGGCGTTGGCGGATCCACTGCCTATTTGGACGGTAATGTAGAATTCCTTTTATATACTTACTAGTTCAACTACAAGCTCTGTGAGTGCAATTGTAAACGTTTAATATGTGTTCCATAGCCAACTAATATTTACGTTGGCTTACGCTAATACAGCCATTACATTCACCATAAAACATGATTCTATAAACATGCCATGACTAGATGTCATTTGGCGCCACCTCTTAATGTTATTCTGAACCTTCAAACAGGGCCTACCGCGATATTCAAATTAAAAACAAATACTGCTAAATAAGTAGATTTCAATCAATTATATCCTCAAATTTACATTCCCGTAATTTGAGTCAGTAATTTTTATATAAAGAGGTTCTTTTAAAGCTATTTAAAATGGTTAGAATGTGGTTTATCTGTGGAAATCCAAACAAACCACTTTTTGAATTTCCAAGCGATATGCAGATTCGTACCAAATGGCTCAAAGCTATGTCAGAAGTGGTATTGTTAACAAGTTGAAGGACACTAACGCTGAACAGCGTCCTGAATTGTATCTACCAGTATAACTGAACGCTGCACGGCGTCTAATTTTCCATATAAAATAATAGTAGTCTAGTTGTTACTGTCACCAATTGTACGAACACAGTCATATCAGTGTCACACAAACACGAGTTATTTGCCCCAAACAGCTCTCTTACAGTTATCTACCTCTTTGCCCATACTTTATTACATTTGCTACACAAGGGAATTTGTTCGCACGTAAAAGAAAAAAGAATCATATATACGTCACAGCAGGGTGGTCCAGGAATTGTCTAGTCGTGTAGCAAACGTTGGCCAAGCTAGTTCCTGAGCAGGAATGGGGGGGGGGCTGTCCGGAAGCGCTACTGGTTCGAGACGGTCCAAACCAGAAAACCTACAGGTGGCCGTGTAAGTTCCTAAACCCACTCAGCTGTCACATAAAAATAATAAACGACAGAAAACAACATAACTTGAAATTACCCAATTGTTTATTTACATATACAAATCGGCACCATGCTTAAAAAAAAAAAGGCGACATAAATCTGCAATAAATAGTTGGTTCGTAAATAGAATAGATGTAATCTTAGTTTATGTAAAAAAAATGTACAAGATTTTAAGTTAATAAAATTTTAAATCCAAAATAAACTCTTAAGACCTTAGCTTGCAATTCCGTTAGAGTGCATGTAGCTCAACTGTAGTGACGGTAGTGACTAAACATTTACAGCGATAGCGGAATACGGGAGATCTTAATAAATCGTTTCAAAGCTGGAATTCTTTACCTACTCGCGATTCATCCGAAGTGGTACCATTTCGTGGTGTTATTACACTAAGAGTTGTGTATATTTCAGCGCAGAGTGTTGAATGCAAAATTCAAACTCCCGGAAACCCTCGCGGAAGAGATCTGTTAAATTTCAGAACGTTGAGTTACTTACTTGCACTATTGCCAATCGAAGAAAATTATTAAATGTACAAAATGAAATTAACCTATTCCGCATACACATTTGCACGAGATGAACGTCGCCGATAGCTACACAGAGTTTTCTAAATGTTATGGAGATCACCATCAAACAAGGTAAGCGCAGTGCACAAGCTATCACAAAACTAGTCCAAACGATATTTCTAGTTTAAGCGATGGGGTAAATAAACGCTAGGAGGTAGATACCTGGGGTTGTTCAGTGGCGCAGCGGTGTCGACAGAACAGCCATGCAGGAGTTTTCTCCACGGAGATGTCCTTTAGTTGCAAATAACTCCAAGAGCAACAGGTTCTTGCACCGGGGGAGAAACCTCGTAGTTGTCACACTGGGAAGAAGCCTTGCGTTCAAAGGCTACCACTTGGATTGAGGGTGCCCAGACCGCGTGGGGGTCCTTCAAGTGCGTGACAAGCAACAATTGAGCACCAAAAGGTCGTAGACGAAACAGGAGGCTAACGTACCAATTAGGGGGCTACGACAGAAGCCAGAGCTTAGGGGCACGAAAGAACAAAAAAAGCCTGAGAATTACACGATACCTGAATTCGACGTCCAACGGAAGCACAAAATAACATACCAGAGGTGTTGGATGGCCTGTAAGTGGATTGCAGAAATACCTAATCATCCCAATATAACTGGCTTTATTTCAGCAATATAGCACCATATTTCCTAGGGCTGACAACAAAATCTACCGATAATTTTTGGAAATTACTTGATCCACTTAAGTGAAGTACCCCAAAATGGCCGCCGGAAATCGCACCAACAATGTATTTTGAAAATTGTATTATAATCCCCTAGAATTTTCAAGGTTTTCCAAAATCATCCAAAAATGCAAAAGTGAGTATGCAACCAAATCTACACCTAGGAACTACAGGTCAATCTAACTACATCTGAATGTATTTAAGGAAAAATCATACATAACAATTCTTGACTGCACCTAAATGTAAAATTACACGTAACAACTTGTGTAGAAATGTTAAGCCAAAATGTAGTGACAGATACCGGAGTGTTGGAAAAGGAAACTACCGGTCTAGTAGGGATATGGTTTGTGGATTTTTGGTAGACCGTATATAATTTAGAAATTGATGGGTTTATAATAAGTAAAAAAATGGGATTGATATTTCAGGGTTTAATATTTTCGAAATGGTCTCTAGCAGTCTGTCTAACTGCTGCAGTAGAAATAGCTACCGAGTCTCTATTTAAAATTTAAAAATCAGCAGAACAGAAGGAAATCACAAAGCCTGTTGACACAGTCGCCTTTAGCTTTGTCTGAATATTTTCCCAAATGCAGTTATTCTTTCTTCCAACAAAATTTGTATTTAGCCATGGGATCTAATTTATCATTTCTTTTAACAGAGATTTTTATGAATAACTTGGAAACAAACATTTTTAACGAAGCTTCTTTTATCGACAATATTATTTACTGGAGTAGATGTGTTGATGCTTTCCTGGTAATTTTCAAGTCGAACACCTCCAACGTAAATGATCACATTACGGCCTTAACTCAAACATCATAATATTAAACTCACTTTTGAAATTGAACATAATAACTCTTTACCCGTTTTAGATATTTTGTTTACAAAAAACACTAACTCTAATTTTAAATAACCTAGTTTTAGCATTGACAGGAAGCCCAGTTATACCATACCATCCCTTACTGGTCCCTTCATCCTTTATCCCATAAACTAATTTTATTCATTTATTATAAACTCCGAATAAAACTTTCCACAAATATAACTCCTATTAATAATTCCGAATATAAATACTTTTCATTTTATCCGCATTACGGTACAATTAATTTTTTTATATAAAAATCATTATAAGCAAATATCACTTTAAATATCTTTCTTACTATTTTTTTTTTCCCTAAGCTCTTCTACCGTTCCCCCCCTGGAACCGCTTTTCGCATTACATCAGGGGGGTGCGGGCGTCACTTAACCTGTCATGCCTTAATCTAAGTGAGAACTGGAGAGCCCCGACCGGGAGTCGAACTCTCTACCGAGCGCTCGAGTTCCCACTGTGACCTCGACTGCGAGCGGCGGGACCGCTCGCCCATTGAGGCCCCTATCTTTCTTACTATTAACTCCCTCAAAAAATATTAGTTATCAATAATAATCGTACCCCTTTAAAATAAAGATCTTTTATCTACCGTCTCAACTGTTTGCGTGCGATTGCTTCTATACTGATCAAACCGGAAGTACTAATAAAAAAAAATAGAGAACATTTTGCTGCACCAGAAATAATAACTTTGTCAATCATCAACCTAATAAATCCACTTTTGTCAGTCATATTTTACAGTTTAACCACGGTTTCGATCTTAAGAAAGACTATACAATTTTACATACAGCTAATAAAGCTTTGATTTTTGGAATTATTTTCAACAATAATGATTTCGGACTCAATTAGATCACAGATGTTGACAATAATTATATTTTCCTGCATATTAAATTATTTGGGTACTTTTTGTTGATTCCATCTTATATTCAGTCATCTGTTATCTTTTCTGTCCTCATATTAATTTTTGAACCGCTCTGGTAATTTTTCTGTCATTGCAGCTAGGGACTTTTTTTATTTTAGGTTTAGATACATAGTGGATTTAACTTCATTCTAAGTTTTTGACATCTTCAATGTCACATACATTTTTAACCAGTATAAGAATTTTTATAATATAACTACCGATAAACCCATTAAGGGCGGCGTTTATTTAACGCTAACTTCTAATTGCTGTATATTGAGTTGCCTAACGACCAAATATAATTTTGTTGTCTGTTCTAGACGTAGAGGTAGGTACCATGCAGCTCAAGCGGATTATATTTAAATGGATTACTACCTATTACTCTTATAAATAAGCGTATACCTGCAGGCAGCTGATGTTCAAATCATATATATAATACACATATATTGCTAGTAGGGCCTGGAAACGTCAGAAAACATTACGGCGCCGACATAGTCTCACTTAGAGTATAACGTGTCTGGTGCGCATGCGTGAGAATTCGAACTCCGCCTTTAGAAGCGAATTTTAAACTTGACCACTTCCCCATTGGCCGGACGACGCCGCCGCGCTTGCACACAGCTCACCATTATACATTGAAGAGTTGGTTGTCTGTCTCACTTCCTTGGCAAGTTTCCCACTCATAGCCGCTAGCAATATAGTAAGTATTAGATATATGGTTCAAATATTTCTTACTTATTTATTTGTTTTGGTTTCTGAACTTTTGAAAATGTACTTAAATTAACGTTCTGAATTTTATTCTTTTATCAATATTATATTAGGATTAGCGTAAAAAGTAACAAAACCAAATCTTAAGAAACGATTAAGCCAATGATAAATGTCTTTATTTATTTTACTTGCTAGTATCGCTAGCAATATTGATTTTGTATAACATAATTTGAAATTACAAATATATGTAAGTATTCTATTGATCTCTATCGAAAATTCAAACTCTTTAATGTTAGTAATGAATCTAAAATTGTAAGTTGTAGACAGTACTAATTCAAAACTAAAAGTAAACCCTTGGAAATATCACCCGCGGAATATGTAAGATACAGATCGCCACAGATCTTTTATTTAAATATTTTTAATAGATGTGTGTTAGAGTATTACCTTTTAGAATGTTCATTTGCAATACAATCAGACAGATTTAAGATCAATTATAGCTGTATGTTGTTTATTTATTTATTTACATGTTCGGGAAATTAACAGGCCGGAGGACTAATAACAAATTTCCCAGCTAATTAATTAAAAAATATAACAATACAGCTCTAAGCGCGAGCATAAAAAAGACAAGAAATACATTAATTAAACCAATTGAATTTAATTATACTTAAACTAGATTTATTCTATATTTAAACCATATCTGAACTATATTTGAAATATATTTGAATGCCGAGTTACAAAGGAAAAGTTAATAAGTTATTAGTAGGTAATGTGCGTAATGCATCGGAAGCGTCTTGTTCGATTATTATTTGTAATAATTTATAATAATAATTTTTTTTTATTATTTTCCAAATTAAGAAAGATATTGTTAGGCTCTGTTTTAGATATTTGTGAATTTAATAAAATCGATAAGCGAGATACAGGTGAGTTAACAGCTGAGTTAGTGTGGTTGTAACGGATTGATAGCAATTTGTCGCTTCTGGTAGATTTTGCCGGAATTCGGAATGAAAATAGTGATAATAGCGGAGCACAGTTTGTTATATTCATTATTATTTTATAAATTATTATTAAGTCGCATATGTTCCTCATTTTCTCAATAGTAGTTGGGTGAAATTTAAAGTTTGGAAATTTATACAATAAATAATTTACGATTTTTTTTGTACGCCCTCTAAGCGGTTAATGTGAATTTGGTATTGTGATGACCAAATAACAGACACATATTCTAAATAACTTGTAACGAGAGAGTGAAAAAGGGTTATAAGAGTTTTCGGAGATTTAAAATATTTTGTATTTCTGATTAAAAACCCCAAAACTTTTACTTGTTTTTTTTAACAATATTATTATAATGAACAACAACAGTATATTTGCATTCCCATTATTGTTATTTCAAAGCTTTACTGTTATCTACTTCCAATGCTTACCTAAATGGTGATTACTCATCCCTAAAAATATTTTAATTAGGTACTTTATTACTTCTTCAACACCGAGAATATGTTAAACCTGGAAACATTTCTAAATAAACTAATTATAACGCTTTTAGGGGTGAGTAATACTAATTTAGGTGGGTACGTGCAAATCTACTTTCTCAGTAGTAAATGTTTATTGCTTTCCTGTCGATCGTCGATAAGAAGTAGTATACCGAAAGTTTGTGTGCATGAGGAATTCCATTAACAATTACGTATAATAATTTTTGTGACAATGGGAAACAAACGTGTTGGTTCTTGTTTATCAAAACGTAGAAATCGGAAGAAACATTTAAATCGTATACGCGATTTGGAACGTAAGAAAAACAAGATTGTGACGGGGATTCTTCAAGTGCTTGTTCTGTGGTTGATTATAATATGAACCATATGGAAACCGATTTTTCTGAAAATAAAAATTCAGTAATTTGAATTTACTGGAAGAAGAATAGTGAATATACAGTATTTATTTAAATCCCTCCACTCTTTCAAACATGTTGGTTTTGGATGTACCTTTTCTGATGCGGACATTATTAGTGAAAGAAGAATAGGTTTCCGAAGCATTTTTACAACCAAGTGCAAAATGTGCAATAAAGAAGATACTTTATCTACCGAAAATCTTGGCGATAATCAGTTAGATGTTACAACAGCAGAAGTTTCGGGTAAGATAAGAAAAACAAAACCTAAACGAATATAAACATCTGCGAAGCCGGAACGTGAGATTTTATGTGGTGCCACAGACAGACACACATTAAGGAAAATTATATTATAGATATTGTATTACAGATTCATTCAGCTATGAACGTATTAACTTTTTTGCTTGTAAATAATTCTTGGCACTTGCATTAAAAATATTAGGAACAACATGAAAATTATAAATTTATTATTTTAATACATTAACATTACTTCATAAGTAGTTTCCAGTTAAACTAAAACTATTTTTTAGATGTAGCTTTATGTTGACAAAACTATTAATAGGTACGTAATGTATACTTTTGCACAAGAAAGCAAGAACAGTAAACAGAGTTTATCTATTCTAAAAATTGTTATTTAAGAGGCCAAATTGATACCATCAAATTACGAATTTTTCGGCACATAATAAATATACAGATTTTCACAAATCTGTATCAGTTTTTTAAACTTACTAAATTCAAAACGAGTAAAAACAGTAGTAGAAATATTGACATAAATTATGCCTAACAAAAATCGAATATACGAGTATGTAATAACTCTATAACGGGGAGAAATATTTTTGTCGTATTTTGCACGTGATTATGTCGTAAGATGCAATAAAAAAAGAAAAGTGAATCAATTGGAGTGCATAGTCAGTTTTGATGACACATTATATAAATTATTTTGTATGCCACAGATTGAATGTTTTTAAAATCTACATTTAATTTATTACAAAAAATATTGTTGTAAAAATCTCTATTATATGCACGCATTTGCTGAAATATGAACGAAATGCTTAAAAAGACAAAATATGCGTTAATTAATTAGTGTCAATTAACTGGAAAACTTTCAATTCGTGCACATTTTCAATCGTATCCTAAGATATGCGTAAATCACAGAATATGCAATTTGAATAAATTCCGTTCTCTAATTATACTTATAAGTAAATTTATGTGAGGTATACTGCTATATTCCGGCATGGTCGATGAAGTGATATACGGAACGTGCGTTACATCAAAAAGTGCGGAAGAAAAAAATACACTCGACTTGTTCACGAATTTCAGAACCATATATTTAAAAAGAACTGAATTTTATTAGTTACATAATTGCAACAAAAATAAACGCCTTTTATTGTGGAAACTAGTGAGTATTGTTAAATATTGGTTGTTATGTTCAACAGGTGTTATTTCCACTGGTGAAAGTTATGCATGCTTAGAAGAGATAACTTCAGCTCTGAATATTCCGTCCATATCAAGCAAGACGTCCTTTAAACACCAAGAAGCTGTTTATACTAGTATAAACGCATTAGCATGGGATGAAATGATGGAGGCAGCGTAATGAGGAAAATTAAAGATGCCGCTCCTCATATGGTCCTCAATATGTTATTCAGAAGACCGAATGTAGAAATCACATTCTTCGCAATCTTTGCAATAAAATTAAAGAAATTAAAAAAAAACATTAAGAGCAGAATCGTTAGTAAAATCTTTTTTTTTAAATCAACTCAGATTTCGTTCTGGTATTACAACAGCAGTAAAACACCGAAAAAATCAGTCGTCTTCTGCAAACGAGAAGATCCGTTTCTTAAAATTAGATATATTTAACGGATATAAACACATTTGCGGAGAACATTCGGAATGTGCCGATTATTTTTATAATGGGCTCGGAGATGGAGAAATCAACATTTATACAACAATAACAGCTAGTTCCATTTACCAAGATTTGTTAAATGCAATTAGTAGAGTGGCTATGTACGCAAATAGTTTGATAGAAGATGTAGATACAAATATTGTGGAATCATTTAATTCCGTGGTAGCAAAGTATGTTGCCGGAAAAGGAATTAACTTTTCGCAGCGAGGTTCGTACACTTCACTTAGTGGAGCAGCAGTTGCTTCGATTAAAAGCGGAGGAATAATGAATTATACAGTTCAGAAGATGTTAACGTCAAGAACCCCGGGAAAATATAGAAAACTGTATTGAGAGAAACGAATTAGATCATTAAATTCCAAACGACGCTTAAAATCCCAAGGTGCGCGACCAAAGAAAATTTTTCATCCTTCGAAGGATGCTGATTACGGAGAGAATGCAAACATCGATGATATGGGAACTCCAGAATATTTAGAAAAGAAAACCAACTTCTTAGCAGCGTTGGAAAAAGAAGATCCGCAGTCAATCCAAAATCTAACAATGGGACAAAGGGAGACTAACTTGTGGAAATCAATACGAGAAAAAAGGTTAACGGCTTCAAATTTTGGAAAAGTTGCTAAATTGGGGCGAACAAATTCCACAGCAAATACAGTGAAGTCTCCTTTATATCACAAATTTTTAGAATCCATGGCATCTAAATATGGAATTCAGAACGAAAACAGGGCAATTAGTGCATTTGAAGCTGTTTCAGCTTTAAAAAGCACGCCTTGTGGAGTCTTCATAGATAAGAAATACTCATTTTTAGCAGCTTCTCATAATGGTCTGATAGGTGACTACGCACTTATTAAAATAAAATGCCCATATAATTCAATAACGTCTACACCTAAAGAGGCCACCACAAACGGCATCATAATTTTTTTAACTATCGATAGAAACGGGGACATTAAATGAAAAGAAAAGAATAATTACATGCACCAGCTTCAAGGGCAGCTAAACATTTTTGATAGGGACACATGTTATTTTATTGTATGGACGCCGAATGAATTACTTTATCAGGTAACTAGCTGTTACCCGCGACTTCGTTCGCGCGAGGTTCGTTATTTGTGTATTAAATAATGACTAATTGTTTTCTGTCATCCCATCCTATTCCCGTCCCCTTCCCCGTCCCATTCTCCGTCAACGTCTCCGTACCGTCCCATTCCATCCCTTCCCTTCCCTTTCCGTCTCGTCCGGTTCCGTCCCATCCCGTCCCGTCCCTTCTCCTCCCGTCCAGTCCCGTCCCTTACCG
This sequence comes from Agriotes lineatus, assembly GCA_940337035.1. Taxonomy (NCBI): domain Eukaryota; kingdom Metazoa; phylum Arthropoda; class Insecta; order Coleoptera; family Elateridae; genus Agriotes; species Agriotes lineatus. Next base: position 11,923,803 of record OW679202.1, read on the forward strand.
TCCCGTCCCGTCCAGTCCCCTTCCATCCCATCCCCTCCCTTACCGGCCCGTCCCGTCCCGCCCCGCCCCGTCCCGTCCCGTTCCGTCCCTTCCCGTCTAGTCCCGTCCCGTCCAGTTCCGTCCAGTTCCGTTCAGTTCGTCCAGTCCAGTCCAGTCAAGTCCAGTCCCGTCCCGTCCCTTCCCTTATGTTATGTGCACTTTCCTGAACTTAAAAATAAATGCCATTTTCGCAATCAACGTCCCAAAAAACCTCAATAACGACACCCATATCGTATTTTAGGCTTATTTACCCCATTTCGCCCCCTAAGGGGTTGATTTTCGGAAAATCACAAAATACATGTTTGCTTATTTGTTTTTAGGAGTACTCCTACGAAGTTTCAAGTCGAAATGGCTATTTAATATTATTTCTCCATACAAAATTGGAGCCCCCTCTCCTTCCATTTCACCCCTTCCCTTTCCTTTCCGTCCCGTCCCGCCCCGTCCCGTCTCGTCTTTTCCCGTCTCGTCCCTTCCTTTCCCGTCCAGTCCAGTCCCGTCCCGTCCCGTTCAGTCCCGTCCTTTTCCGTCCCGTCCCCACCCCTTCGATCCCATCCCTTCCCTTTCCGTCTCGTCCCGTTTCTTCCCGCCCCGTCCTGTCTCTTCTCCTCCCGTCCAGTCCCGTCTCTTCCCGTCCTGTTCCGCCCCGTCCCGTCCCGCCCCGTCCCGTCCCGTCCCGTGCCTTCCCTTAGCTCATGTCCACCTTCTTGGACTTAAAAATAAATGCCATTTTCGCAATCAACGTCCCAAAAAAACCTCAATAACGACACCCATATCGTATTTTAGGCTTATTTACCCCATTTCACCCCTTAACGGGTTGATTTTCGGAAAATCACAAAATACGTGTTTGCTTATTTGTTTTTAGGAGTACTCCTACGAAGTTTCAAGTCGAAATGGCTATTTAATATTATTTTTCCATACAAAATTGGAACCCCCATTTTACCCCTTTAGGGGTTGAATTTCGAAATATCCTTCCTTATTCCTTGTATACATCATAAAGGGAACCTCTGTGCAAAATTTCAGCTTTCTAGGTCCAAGGGTTTGGGCTGGGCGTTGATGAGTGAGTCAGTCAGGACTTTTAGAAATATACATATACGATATAAGATAACCAAAGATAAACCTTTCTGGGATGGTATAGTTCCAAAACTGACCAATTTTTATATGAATGCCATGCTACCCGAACTTATTGGTCCTCGGAAAATAGAGCTCGCCAATTACGAGATGTGTATATTGAGTGATTTAATATTTCAAAATATTGTTTATACTTCTGTATTGCACAGGGTGTCCCAAATTCGCTGCTCACCATTGGGATCTCGGAAACCATAAGAAATAGAGAGTCGGTTAAATTGTGGAAAAGTTGCCAAATTTGACGCTTAATAATATGCTTCCAAGAAATTTAAAGTTTTAGAAATTTCTCAAAAAAACCGAAATTGTTGTTTTTTTTTGCACACTTGTTTATTTTTGGATTTATGACAAAATATATTGCACATTATTAGGGCACTTTTTTATTCTCTATAAACTGATATTAATGGTGCTTTAATATTTAACCCGTATTACTTAACACATAAATTAGCCGTCGAAAGAGTACAAAGAAAATTTATAAAACTTTTTGTGTATAAGTCCGAAGGTGAATGAATATCCACCGATTGGTACAGATTATAATTGTTTGTTGCGAAAAGCTGAACTACAAAGTTTAGACACACGAAGGAAAGCAGTGCAAGCTTTGAGATTTTTGTACAATTTACTAAATAACCGTATAGATTGTCCTGAGCTTTTGCAACAATTGAATTTTATAGTACCTAGAATAGAATCCAGGCAAGATAATATTTTGTATTGTCCTTTAGCAAAAAAAAAATTAGTTTTAAAATCACCAATATATTATATGTGCAAAAATTATAACAAAATTTGTCACATCGGTGATAATTTCTGTTGCACTACCAATCAATTAGTTAATTCTGTGATATTATATTTCGGAGTGCCATAAGCTTGTATATGCATGTGATATTTTTTGTTTGTTTGTTCAGATATATCTGTTTTTGATAGTCATATATATTTTTTTTTCTTTAATTTAAGCATTTGGCTCTAGTATTTTTTAAATTATGTTTTTTTTGCATTTGGAATAATTTGTTATATTATACATTATATATTTACTGTTGATCCTGTTTTCTTGTGTTATAGATCGGCATACCATATTTATTACTATTTATCTATGTTTTTTGTTCTTTTATTTAGGTAAGCATTATTTTGTAAAATTTATATTATTTAAATAATGTGCGTGTTCGTTTGTACAGTTTATTGTCCTATAATTGGGTATCCTGTTTGGCAAATAAAGATTATTATTATTATTATTATTATTAAGAAAAATTACATTCGACGTTTCGTCAGCTTGGAGCCATCATCAACTTAATTTTTTATAAATACGGACCTGAAATTTTTACTGCAGTTTTTAAAAGTGCAGAGCATGCTGAATTCAACTATATATGCCATCTAATAATTTTCTTACGTTTTGTCCCCAAAATTTCATCATTCGTATTAGTTATTCTTAATTGGGCCCTGAGTGAAATTTAAATTTTTTTTATTGAAATAGATTTAATATGATAGTTTATAACATTTTTGTAACGTCGAAAGGGGTCCCAATGGTGAGCAGCGAATTTGGGACACCCTGTACATTTTTTTAATTTATAGTTAGTTATTATTGTGTACATAATTAGTAAATTATTATTGAGAGTATTTTTATTAGCCGTATAATCACTCTGTTGGACAAATGTACCATCATTCTAAAATACAGCTTATTTTGATTGAGAGAGTCTATTAGTAATATTATAAATAAATATTATGTGTTACCGGAACGTATTGATTCTCGGCAAAATAGAGCCCGTGAATTGCCAGATTAATATATTTCATTAATTAATATTTAAAAACTTATAATATTGTGTACCTTTAACATATTTTTTAATGTGAACATGGTATTCTAATAAATGAAGCTTTATTTTGGATGCGTTGGTTTAGCATTGTTATAAATAGTTAGTGTATGTTCCTAGAACTTAGCTGCATAAAGTAAAACGTGAACGCAGAATTTAACAATATAAGTACCAAGGCATTACAAGAGAAAGCAAAGTTCCGTAAGTGCTTAATCCGCTAGCGCTCGCAGAACGTGTTGCCTACATTCATCGCTTGCGTCATTCCCACTTTGGTAAAAATGCAAATTATTGTCAAAACCATTTCCAAAATTTTAGGATCAATTCAGAAGATGAAATATTTATCGATCATGATTATGATAGATTTATCATGTATCTATCTGCTGGCGCATTTTTTTAATTTTTTTTTCAATATTTTATCATTTTATTGGCATTAATTTGTTGTAAACACATCTAAAGTTTTTTTTTAATCATAACATAAGCAATATTCCGAAATTCAAAAATTCATACGCTTCAGCAGATAGTCAAGACATGTAATAATTACATACAATTTTGACTAGGTCTCCATCTTTACCCTTGGTTTTATAAAAATAGAAATAAGTTAGCGCTATATGCGATAAATTGCTAACTGTAAACGCGGCCTTTTGGTCCCAACTTTTAATTTCTTTTAAATTTAACTTTTGGTTTTTAGGAAGCTGTTATGTGGACAACAGTACGTCCATTCATAATTAAAATAAAATCTTTAATTTCAAAATTATAGCTCTCATAGAAATAGGACGCTGTCCTTAAGCAGCATTTTTCTCTAAATTCGCCAGTAGCTGACGACTACGATCGAGTAGCCGCGATCAATTCGTTAAGACATCTACAATGCACTTAAGGCGGTCTGTTTTCCTAGTTGCTACTAATTCGTTGCTACCAAAATCGGTTCAGAAGTCGCCAGTCGCCAGTCGCTTGACATGTTTTTGAGCAGACAAGCGACTTATTCGTCGACGAATTTGGATGTTTTTGCATTGTGTTTTGTGAAGTGTTGTGTGTAGATAATAAATTTTAACTTGGTGAAGTCAGGAAAATATAAATATAAAACTAGCCACATTAAAATTATTGTTTTTTTACTTCCCTCGTCTGAAAGACGAAGGAAGTATTGTAATCACGAAAAATTCACCTTCCGAGATTTCTTCAGATCTTCACGTTTCAGGGTCCCTAGATGACAAAAAACAGGTTTTCTCAATTCCGTCTGTCTGTCTGTCTGTCTGTCTGTCTGTTGGCGGTATAATTCAAAAAATATTTGTCGGAGGAAGACGATATTTTGCATACATATTATATACTATTGAGTGACCCGAACTATGCTTCGGTACGCTAATTTAAGAGAGATACATCGGCCGGGAATCGAATCCGGGACTCCTGCATGCAGGCGAGCATTCTACCCCTGGACTGATATGGCTTGTTTAAATAATGCGCTACTATAATGATATATCAACATAGTGATTCACCCGAGCTAAAAACACACGGCCACAGCAGCTGTCGCACCGCAGCCCACAGCGACAGACGCTTCGCTCCTCTGCTTAGATGATTTCGTACTTTTTTTGGAAATAAAAACCAGCCTACGATTTAAGTCTAAAAGTTAGCAAACTTTTAAGCCATTATACAACTTAATCGGTCCAGTATCTTCGGAACAGATAGCGAACAAAGATACAAACAAAGAAAGAAAGAGAGCAACGATTTTATGTTATAGGATATACCTGGAATGAAATTTTGTTTATTTTTAATTCAACTTAGTTGTTTGATTCACACAGATGCGTGCATCAAAACCTTTTTGATTATAATGAATCATGTAATTCAAGTCATAACTGTTCTATCTCATTCAAAGGTCGTGGTAAAGCCAAATTTGCATCTTGCCGTATTTGTTTGCCTCTGTTAATATTTGAAAGGGATTTGTAAGCTTCCCTTAATGGCTTTTAAGCGGATAGCTACATTTTCTAATAGAACTTAAGCCGACTTAGCATATTTGGGAATCATGGGTTTATGGATTTCGTTCAATTGCCTCATTGAGAGGACTTAGCATTAAGATTCTAAGAATAAGTATTTATTCCTACGTGCGACGCTCTGATTGGCTACGCAGGATCGCCTCAGCCAATAGTGTTTGAGCTTGCCCCTCCTTGATGAATTTGCGAGTTCGGCTCGTTGTAAATTCAGCGTCAGTTAGATACAGAACCTCGAGGAAGCAAGTTCAGCTATGCTTTGTGCTAGTTTGCGTTTCGGTCTAACTCCCTGGTAAAGACGTTTCCAGGTTGTTTTGTGTTACGGTTACGCGCAATTCGCTATTTTCGCGTGGCCAATCCAAGCGTGTCACAACAGTTGAAGCTTTTGTAAAAAACCATCGGTCCATCAGTGACGTTTGTAATCGTTGTTACTCAATATACTCGTGTTTGTTAAGTCTTGTTTCACTCCAACAACTAACTGAACCCAAGTTAAGGTTATTAAGTGGCAGTTCCCGGCAATCCCATTGAACCGGAATTCGCAGCGGATTAACTGGAGGCCCCATTCGTGGAAGCCTCTTATCAAGTTAATCATACAAAAAACATTGGTCCTTCGAGCCGGATGTGGAAGAAGCTAAAAAACACGAGTGTACAAGTTTCCAGTAGCTGGTGGATGCAATCGCTCCAACATCATTTCGTCGGAGAGCGTCAAGAAGCTTCGCCAACACCAGGAAATTCAACCATCGAGAGCTTACACCGAGTCCAGGTCCCACGTCAAGCGGCAGCGATCGGCAGCGGGTTGGTTTTCTGTTCGTCAAGAAGTTACTACGTTCTCAAATCAAAAGTAAGTCCTTTTCCATTACACCTTCGTTTAGTGTTGTTTTTTGCTTGTGTCAGTCATGGTGGAAACTCGTTCGACATCAGCGGTCATGTCGGAAACTCGCGCTTTAACCACTCGTTGCAAATTCATAAAAGCCCAAGTAGATCGTATCAAAACTCTATTTCATAGAATTTCTTCGTCCAGCCCCGTGAACGCTCACGAGGTCGGCAACTTGTCAGAAGAGATTAGTTGTTTCCAAAATTTGTTGGATGAGTATAAGAAGTCAATGGAGGGCCTAATGGAGGCCGACGCTGAACACTTTGATGAACTTTTCAATGAATTCGACTCTTTTATGACTCATTTTAGCGAGATTAGTAGCGCAGTAAAGGAATTCTTATCAAAAAATAAGATAGGTCCGGGTATAAAACCGAATCTAGGTCAAAATTCTTCGCAAAGTGGCCCTTCAGGAAAGCTCGCTGGATTAAGATTACCACCCTTAGATTTGCCTTCCTTTTCGGGGAAATTCGAGAATTGGGTTCAATTTCATGACTCCTTTACGTCGCTTATTCATAACAACGTTAATTTGACCAACGTTCAGAAATTTTACTATTTGATTTCTTCCCTCAAGGGAGAAGCTGCTAGTTCAATCTCGTCGTTAAAAGTTACCAACGATAACTATACCATTGCTTGGGACATCCTAGTCAAGCGATTTGAAAATAAGAAGCTGATAGTAAAATCAAACATAAATGCGTTATTCAGTTTAGAGAGCGTAAAAAAGGATTCACATTCGTCTGTTCAAAGGCTGCTCGATAGTGTAGTTAGAATTTTGGAAATTTTAAAGGCGTACGGGGAACCCACAGTCGACACCATACTAATACATATCATAGTTTCGAAGCTCAGCTCAGCAATGCAGACTGACTGGGAATTATGCAAACATGCCGGACAATTTCCTACTTTGCGAGAGTTGTTAGATTTTTTAGAGAGCAAAAATCACTTATTAGGTTCGCTGGAAGCTGCGAAAATAGGTTCGAGTTTGGGAAATCAGGGATCCGAGCAAAAAAGTCATGCACGCGCTCATGTAGCCAGAGAGCAAGGTAATCACTCTTGTGATTTTTGCAAAAATAGTAATCATTCGATTAGCGCTTGCGAATCATTTTCAAAATTGTCGGTAAATGCTCCTATCGAAGAGGCGCGTCGTTTGAAATTATGCAACAATTGTCTCAAGCCCGGACATTTCGTGGTAAAATGCACATCGTCGAGATGCCGCGTATGCAGAAAAAAGCACCATACTTTACTGTGTTTGCGTCCAAAGCGCGACGCGCACGAAAATACTTCGTCGCCGCGTCCTGGACCGCCAGAAACCAGCAGCGACACGCGGGAGGTCGGGGCCGTCGCCCCGAGCGAGGCACCCGTCGCATCCGTTTCAGCAGCTTGTAGCCGTCCTGCAATCGCGGCGCCAGCGCAAGTTTTATTGTCCACGGTTAGCGTATTCGTAGAAGGATCCTCCGGGTCATTTTCCCGGGCAAAAGCTCTTTTGGACCCCGGATCCCAACTTAACTTAGTTAGCGCCGACTTGTGTCAAAATTTGAAAATTGAGAAACGAGGTAATGTCACCTCACTGTCGGGTGTTGGTGCCAGGGCTCTGAACGCTGAATTCAGGGCAAACGTTCGAATCCGCTCCCGCAACGGGAAATACGAGGACATTTTGAGCTGTGTTGTGTTAGACAAAATTACGGACCCTCTGCCGGCCCTTTCTTTCTCGTTGAGGGACTTGAAGATCCCACCAAACATTGTGCTAGCCGATTCAGATTGTAATACACCGGGAAAGATTGATCTTTTATTAGGCGCGAATGTCTTTTGGCAAGTGCTCTGTCAGGGACAGGTGAAATTGGGCCCAGAGAAGCCATTCTTAACAAAAACTCTTTTTGGTTGGGTTTTAGGCGGAAACATGAACGTCGAAAATCGAGCGCTCATGCTTTCAAATAGAGTTCATTTAAGTGTAGCCGGCATCGAGCACGGCATTCAGAGATTTTGGGAAATCGAGGGGGCGTACGGTTCATCAGGCCGACTCTCTGCTGATGACAAATTTTGCGAAGACCATTTTCAATCGACTACGAAACGGGCGTCGTCGGAGCCGCGTAGGTTCATCGTGAGCATACCCTTCAGGAAAGATGCTCCATCGCTGGGAGACTCGCGCGGTATAGCGTTAAAGCGTTTCTATTCATTAGAAAACAAATTGTCAAAAAATCCCGAGTTGAAAACCGCGTATTCCGCATTTCTCAAAGAATACGAGTCGCTTGGTCACTTGAGCAAGGTGGACGACGAAGCGAGCCTTCCTCATCCTCGGTTTTATTTGCCACATTTGCCAGTCATTAAGGGGGACAGTGCAACGACCAAACATCGCGTTGTCTTTGACGGCAGTTGTGCGTCCTCCTTCGGAGTATCGCTTAACGACCTTCAACATAAGGGCCCAGTAGTCCAACAGTCGTTGTTTGCAATTCTTTGTCGCTTTAGGCAATTCAAGTACGTGCTGAAAGCAGATTGCGCCAAAATGTATAGGCAAATCCTCGTGGACCCCTCGCAGACGCAATACCAATTAATTTTATGGCGTGACGACAAAACCTCAGCGGTAAAATGCTTCAAATTATTAACGGTCACCTACGGTACTAAATCAGCCTCGTACCTAGCAACTAGGTGCTTGATACAAATCGCCCAGGAAATCGAAGCATCGCTTCCAGAGGCCTCATTAAGAATTAGCCGGGATTTTTATGTAGATGACCTACTGACTGGTTTTGAAAATAGGGCGGAAGCCATAAAAACGGAATTCGAAATTAGTAGCGCTTTGTCGGGGTACGGGTTTGAATTGCGAAAGTGGGCATCCAACGACAATGAAGTAGCTAGCGCCATTGGTGTAGATCGCGGCAGCGTAGAGCCCATTTCTTTGACGGAAGACGCCACGGAGAAAACTCTCGGCATTTTTTGGGATACTCGGCGGGACGTGCTAAGTTACAGAGTGAACCCTAGCTGTTGCAAATCAGTTACCAAGCGGGCTATACTCTCTAGTATGGCTCAAGTATTCGATCCCTTGGGACTACTTGGTCCAAGCGTTCTGACTTTGAAACTTCTCGTGCAACGGCTTTGGCAGTTGAAGTTGTCATGGGACGAAACGGTGCCCATGGAGATGCGCTCCAGATACGACGAACTCCATTCTTCATTACGCTCTTTGGGCTCGTTGGCAATTCCGAGACGGGTAATTTGCGATGACATAAATTCGATAGATCTCCACGGATTTGCGGACGCGAGTTCTGTAGCCTATGGGTGCGCCGTGTATATACGTTGCGTTGACGCGCGCGGTAATGTCACCACCAATTTGCTTTGTGCTAAGTCAAGGGTCGCTCCATTAAAAACAATATCCTTGCCTCGTCTGGAGCTTTGCGCAGCTTTACTATTGGCTCGTTTGATTAAAACTATACTCGATTCCTCCGCATTTAAATTTGACCGCGTGTACTATTGGTCGGACTCCACCATAACTCTGCACTGGATAAATAAGGATGCGAGTAATTGGAAGACGTTCGTCGCGAACCGGGTGTCCGAGATTCACGAACTAAGCAACAGGGAAGAATGGTTTCACGTGCGTACAAATTGCAACCCGTCCGATATAATTAGCAGGGGAATGTTACCCCAGGAGTTACTCAACTCACGCTTGTGGTGGCACGGGCCAGAGTTTTTGTCACAGGCGGACTTAAAACCCCAGCCCGTTAAAATTGATTCGGGTGAGCTAGCAGCCCAAGAGTCGCGCCCAGTAGTGGCCACTCTTCACCATCGCGTCCCAGAATTTGAACTTTTCAGGCGCTATTCCAGTTTTACAAAATTACAGCGCGTAGTCGCGTACTGCCTGCGTCTCGCAAGAAACAGAAACACCGAAACGCGCTGGTCGGGACCTCCAGCCATTGACGAATTGGAGGACGCGACTCGCCGCCTGATCAAAATTGCCCAGGCGGAAGTCTTTTCCGGAGAAATAGCAGTTTTGTCTAAAAAAGCGCCATTGCCGAAAAATAGTGCGCTGCTTTCTCTAAACCCATTTCTGGACGATCGGGGCCTACTGCGCGTGGGCGGCCGTCTAGAAAACTCCAATCTAAGCTTTGATCAGAAACATCCCCTTTTGTTACCAGCTAGTCACCCTTTGTCGTTGCTAATCGTGAAGCAAGAGCATTTGCGGCTCTTGCATTGTGGACACTCGGTGTTACTGGCCTCATTGCGGGATAAGTTTTGGATCGTGAGAGCCAAAGACCTAATACGTAAAGTAATACACAATTGCGTGATATGCTTCCGGGCCAAGCCTAAGATGAATGAACACTTGATGGGATCACTACCCGAAGCTCGTGTCACACCCTCTCCCCCTTTCAGCAATTGCGGGATAGATTACGCGGGTCCCGTGTTTATAAAAAACAAATCCGGGCGAGGCGCGAAAGAAGTAAAGGCTTACGTAGCCCTATTTGTGTGTTTAGCCACGAAGGCTATTCATCTTGAACTCGTGGAAGACCTCACGACGGAGGCTTTCATCGCATCGTTGAGGAGATTCATCTCCAGACGCGGTTTACCATCCAACATATTTTCTGACAATGCTACCTGTTTCACCGGTGCCAGAAATCAGCTATCGGAATTAAAAAATATCCTGTCAGGCTCTAGTGAGCAATGCATAAGGGAAGAATTGTCGAAACATAACATTAAGTGGAATTTTATTCCGGCACGCTCTCCGCACTTTGGCGGCATTTGGGAAGCGGGGGTAAAGTCATTGAAATATTATTTAAGGCGAATATCTTGCAATGCAAAGTTAACTTTCGTTGAGTATTACACCATGCTGACTCAAGTGGAGGCGATACTAAATTCCCGCCCACTCTGTGTTCTCCCTACCGACGCCTCATTCCCCGAAGTCCTTACTCCTGCCCACTTCTTGATCGGTCGGAAGCTGACTTCGTTTCCGGAAGCCCAACTCCAGGGCATACCGGAAAATCGTCTCAGCCGCTATGGGCTGGTCCAGCGGCTGTCCCAGCAGTTTTGGGATCGTTGGTCCCGGGACTACCTCACCTCCTGCAGCGCCGGCCTAAGTGGAAGTCCTCCAGCACTTCTCTAGCCCCCCCGGTGGGCGACGTGGTACTCGTCCACGACGAGGCATCTCCAAGCTACCGTTGGCCACTGGCAATCATCTCGGCCACATATCCAGGAGCGAATGGTGTTGTGCGTGTGGTGCAGGTGCGCGATTCCCGAGGGAATCTCCTAAAACGCTCGGTGCGTAAAGTGTACATCCTACCCAAAGACGATCATTGCGATCAAGGGCAATAAACATTGACTTTGCTCTTAGTTGGTAGTTTTCGCTAATTGAACAGTTTGCTAGGTTTAGTTGTTTCTTTGCTTGTATTCATGCTAGTTGTAAGTTATCTGTAAGGCTCTTGGATTATCATCTGTCATTAGTTCTTGTTATGCATTTGATTATTTGGTAGTGTCAGATTTCAGTTTAATTTTGGGATTTAATCACGTCGTGCCATAGTCGGCACTTCGGGGGCGGCATGTTTGATTCACACAGATGCGTGCATCAAAACCTTTTTGATTATAATTAATCATGTAATTCAAGTCATAACTGTTCTATCTCATTCAAAGGTCGTGGTAAAGCCAAATTTGCATCTTGCCGTATTTGTTTGCCTCTGTTAATATTGGAAAGGAATTTGTAAGCTTCCCTTAATGGCTTTTAAGCGGATAGATACATTTTCTAATAGAACTTAAGCCGACTTAGCATATTTGGGAATCATGGGTTTATGGATTTCGTTCAATTGCCTCATTGAGAGGACTTAGCATTAAGATTCTAAGAATAAGTATTTATTCCTACGTGCGACGCTCTGATTGGCTACGCAGGATCGCCTCAGCCAATAGTGTTTGAGCTTGCCCCTCCTTGATGAATTTGCGAGTTCGGCTCGTTGTAAATTCAGCGTCAGTTAGATACAGAACCTCGAGGAAGCAAGTTCAGCTATGCTTTGTGCTAGTTTGCGTTTCGGTCTAACTCCCTGGTAAAGACGTTTCCAGGTTGTTTTGTGTTACGGTTACGCGCAATTCGCTATTTTCGCGTGGCCAATCCAAGCGTGTCACAACAGTTGAAGCTTTTGTAAAAAACCATCGGTCCATCAGTGACGTTTGTAATCGTTGTTACTCAATATACTCGTGTTTGTTAAGTCTTGTTTCACTCCAACAACTAACTGAACCCAAGTTAGGGTTATTAAGTGGCAGTTCCCGTCAATCCCATTGAACCGGAATTCGCAGCGGATTAACTGGAGGCCCCATTCGTGGAAGCCTCTTATCAAGTTAATCATACAAAAAACATTAGTAATAGATACAAATAATAATTTGTACATAGTGCAGGCTTTATTCTTACAAAAAATGGGAGCCAGTAAATAAAGAATATATTTTTTGCAATACAAAAATTAGACACAAATTAGAGCGTACTAAATATAGCTGCGACAGAGAAATTCGATACTCGTGGCTCAGGTAGAAATTGCACACTCTTTTACGATATCGTACTAAACGTTGGGACACGCCGTCCTCCTGCTGTTCGAATTCGACCACGGGAAATGTCTTTTTTTATTTGAAAATTTATTTAATTTATTAGAAACGTGAAAATATTTTTACTTCTAACTTAATTTGATTTTTAAAATTAGTTAGTGTCACAATGTCGACAATGCAATGAATGCGGCGTGTCACTAACAGTAGATCATATATTGCGAGAATGCAACCAGTACCGAGGGATTCGAACGGCATTGGAGGGAGAAGAATTAAAAAATATAGATAGTGCTGTTCTCATACACTTTCTTCAGCAAGCTAAACTTTTCGCTCTAATTTAGAGCAAGTGCAAGAACTATTTATAGGGGTTAATAGCCAAAGCAGCTGATGCCCCCCAAACAAACAAAAATGTCGACGAGGGAAGTTCTGGGTAATGCCTTTTACAGATTTTTCTATTAATGTTCATTTTATAAACTGCAGCTAGTCGCGAGCGAAGTGCAGTAAACCGCGGGAGGAAAACAGACAGACATCCTGACGAATCGGTCGCCGCTACTCGGTCGCAGTCGTCAGCGACGGGCGAATGTGCAGGAAAACGCTGCTTTAACGGTATCACCCCTAATAGCGTGGTCAGTTATACAGCTGAATGTATTGTATTCAAGGAAACTACATAATGGTTAAGTTCGCTTAAAATACTTTTATTATAGGTATAGAAGGTATTACATATACACCCATTAAATTATTTGGAAAGATAAGGTGTCAAACATTATTTGCAAAAGGTTACTTAACATTTAAGGCAAAAATCTAAAGTCTTTAATTTATAATCTTTTCCTTCGATTGTTTAGTTAAGACAAACGTCAAAAACTCATGAAAGGGGTAGTATTGTTGAACGTCCCATAGTAGCCTTCGCTCCTAATTCCATGTTTGTAACAGCAAAAGCACGTAAAAAATTCAATAAACTGCTCTCCGAAAAATTTATGATCTTAGAGAGAGGTCATGCATTTACAATTGCCATTTGGGTACTTAATACTCAATACAATTTTTTGGGTCGTCTTTGCACTGCACATTTAACATCCCAATCATGTTGGTCTACTCCCTCTATACGAGAGCTATAATTTTTCAAAACCCGCGATTGTGGAATACATGTTTTCCCTTTGACCTTTTAGTCCCACCGTTGAGCTTGTGATATGGGTTTAAATGTGTGATGGGCGGTTTCTATGGTAATACATTTATTACTTTGGTTTGATCGACAATGTTCACATTTCTTGCGAAAAACCAACAAATTTCACGAAGACGTTAGTTCAGCCTTCGAAATACGTTTCCTCTAGGATGGCTCCGGTTTTGAAAATGTTACACAATATTCTCGTTCTGCTATGTTACCATTTTATTACAGAAACCATATACGATGTACTAAAAAAATTAGGACAAGTTCCAAATATTGACGCCATGAATTTTTATTACTCTAGTTGGTGAAACTGTCATGCGAATAATTCAAACATTTTGTATATCATATCAAATTTTATCAAAAACTGCAATACAAAACAATTATAAAACTAGATACATGTGCAATTTGCCGAATAGTTATACCGTTTTCTAAGCTATAAATCCAAGCTTTTGAAACTGAACTTATTCTATCCATTATTGACAGTGATGTTTTGAAATAATTTCAGAATTATTTATATTCTCAGTTGCGAGTTAAAAGTTCATTTTCACATAGCTAAACAAACCTTGCTATAGTTTTTTTTTTGTATCAATAGTACATATCGGCATACTCATTGAACGAAAAATCTACTAACACTGAACAAAACAAAAAATTAGAAATACAATAACTAGTAAAACCTATACAAATAATCAGGAGAAAAGCAGAAGATTAAAACAAGAGAGTCGAATTAATTCGATTGTGTAAGTGTCAAAAATTTACAATGACATTAGGGGGATACTTATTATTTTACGATGTTGCGGCATGCATTTTATATAAAAATAAGTTAATGAAGGAATTTTAAAAACAAACTTTTAAGACAAAAAAACAACATCTACGGAAAAATAATGCTAAGATTTTTCTTTATTCTAAATTTCAACTTTTTCTATCAACTGATATCCAATAACAACGCATTGAAACAGTGGATGCCCAAGCATTGGGGACCTCGTGTATACGCAGAAATCATGGTACAACATTTTAGTGTTAAGATATTCAACTAAGAGTTTAAGGAGGAATATCGCGAAGTGTACCTTTTTCTCCAACTTATACACACCCAGTATAACTAACAACGCATGTCCGATTATGTCTTTCAGTTCAGTTGATACTGGGAAGTGCCACCGTCGTATAAATAGGACCTGCCGGTAGTGAGCCCTACAAAAAATGTAATTATTGAATACCTATATAAATACTAGGTGGATAGTAAAACTATGATATCATTAAAGCTACCTTTCAAGTCAAACCGTATTCAAAGGAATTATAATAAAAAATATAGGTCAAACGTAAAGTGCTGCTATTCGGTGAGAAATTGATCATTTTCACTAAATCGTTTTTTTTTACTGATAGAGTTTACATCCACGACAAAAAATGTCTTATTGATTACATATTCTTCTCTCTGGAAATATTTACCGTATTTTATAATATCCAATACATTTTTAAGAAAAAAATTAAACCTCTGGTGTCCTATTAATAGGACGCTGGAATGTAAACGGTTAATTATTTACTTCTTCATTTTGATGGTGTTTTAAAGTCTTTCTAACTTATATATGTTCAACTTTTGAAATTTTAACCTCGCTTTGACAATGTGCTACGTTACCTAAGATTTCATGTAAGTGCAATATTTTATCACCAATACCTATGTTAATGATAAACCTCTATGGATTAATCGTTGGGCCTGATGATGAAACCAGTCTGGTTTTGAAACATGTAGCTACTTACAAAACTAATAAAATCGTGGAGAAGACCAAAGGGTTTTATTGCTTCCTGTTAAGACAACACCGCTATGAGCATGATGGGCCTTATGACCTCATGGTGATTGACATGTTGCAATTTCCTTCTGACTAAGCATTTTTCATTTATACCAGAGTTAAAAATTACTGAATGATGACATACTCTTAGCAACTGTCCTATAAAGGAGTTTTTTAAAAAACTGTTTTGCTTAGAATATTTGCTTTCTTTCTGTTTGATTTAGAATACTATACTAGTAAACGCCATCCATTGTTTGCCGTAACAGTATTCTACTGTACAGCTTTAGCACAAAAATTGCAGTAATGATAATAATTTGGCAATTTGTTTTACGATTGTGTGATGCCGACATCGTAAAAATCGACTGAGCTCCAACATCGTGTGGCAGCCTATATCGTTTACACCTAATATAAGTCTTACGCCTATAAGTTTTGATTACGCT
This sequence comes from Agriotes lineatus, assembly GCA_940337035.1. Taxonomy (NCBI): domain Eukaryota; kingdom Metazoa; phylum Arthropoda; class Insecta; order Coleoptera; family Elateridae; genus Agriotes; species Agriotes lineatus. The sequence continues at coordinate 11,939,482 of OW679202.1, forward strand.
ACTTGACACTTACGTCCCTTAGCTCCCTTTTATTGACCTTTCAAGACGTCTACGGATAGCGACTCGAAATCGGAATTATCCCTACGGTAAAGTTAAATTGAGCCTGCAACGAGCCGTTCGCAAACAGTTTTGTATTTGAAACGTCCATTACTTTACCTGCATTCATAATGATTGTTGCTAATTGCTGTCGCAGAATATAAAGTTCTGAAGTGCTATGCTTTTATCTGTCAGTCTATGTAACCGCAGTAAATAAGGTACCATTCATATACTAATGCCTATTGAAATTTGGGAAGTTATTACAATCTAATCGTTTATTCTTAGAAAGGTTCCGTCTACAACAGAAATTATCATATAATAAATCCTTTAAACGCTTCATTCACGTTCTTTATGTTCTGAACAGTTTTTAATGTTAGCAATTTTAGTAAAACTAGCATTTTTTATACAATTCTGGTCCAATGACACTCTATATAAAAGCTAACATAATACGAAAAGAATTTTTCCTAAATTTGAGAAATTTTATCTTAAGTCAGGATCTAGATCTAATGGCAATTACTGAATCGTGGCTGTCCTCTACAGTTAATAATGAAGTATTATCAATTAACGGATACAATGTTATACGTAAGGATCGTTGTTCGCGAGGAGGCGGTGTTTGTTTGTTTTTGCGTAATTGTTTTGAGTTTGAAATAATTTCGGTTGATAATTCAATAGAACAGCTGTGGGTTAAAATAAATTTAAATTCTCAGAAACTCGTGTTTGGCGTAATCTACAAACCACCTGACACTGATTACAAACTATTTTGCGACGCTTTAGAAGTTTCGATCACCACTTGCAGTATGTTCGCAGACAGACTGATCTTAATGGGCGACATAAATATTGACATGTTAAAAGTATATAATGCTTCTACCATCTATTTCAACAACATGTTGGAATCCATGGGTTTATCGCAAATTATTAATGAGCCTACACGTGTTATGAATAATTCTTTTTCTCTTATTGATGTAATTGCAGTATCCGATGTGTCTTTTGTAAAAAAGTCAGGAGTAGGAGACTTGCAATTATCAGATCATGATCTCATTTTTTGTGATATTGAGATAACTAGGCCTTCAAATCAACCAAATTTTAGAACTTATCGTAATTTTTCTGACTTCGACCAAGATAAATTTTATAACGATTTACAACAAATTCCGTTTCAAAATATTTTTCGTATAGAGAATATTGACAATAAATTGCAATATTTCAACAATAGTTTAATTCAATTATTTAATGTTCATGCACCTTACAAAACAGTCAGGATAACCAAAGTTATAATGCCATGGATCACCGATAATGTTAAACTATTAATATCACTGAGAAATAAGGCTAAGCAACGTTACAAGAAAACAAAAAATCCCTCTCATTGGAACTACTACAAGTCTCTAAGAAATTTAACTACCCTCTCTATTAAAAATGAAAAAGCTGCTTATTTCAATTACCTAATCCGGAACTGTAGTCCCACCGAGATGTGGAGGGATATTAAAAAGCTTAATGTAACTAAAGACAAGAAGTCTAGGGAGTTGCCCCCCATATTGCAAAATGCGGATGCAATCAATAACTTCTTCCTAGATAGCATTCCTGATCCTGTAGATGATATAAACCTCATGTCTGAATATAGAAACTCCAAAACAGATAATGCAGTGTCGGAGTTATCATTTCACACTGTCGGCATAGACATGGTGTCCAATGTTTTGAAGGAAATAAAGTCAAATTCTAGTGGTTACGATCAAATCAATGCAAAAATGTTAAAACTATGCTGTCCTTTCATTCTTCCGTATATTACCCATATAATAAACGTCTGTATCACTGAGTGCAAATATCCGAGTGTATGGAAGAACGCAATTGTTACACCTATACCAAAAAACAGTAACCCTACATCTTACAGTGACCTACGTCCCATAAGTATCTTGCCTACCCTATCAAAGGTTTTAGAAAAAATTATAAATTCACAAATAAGAACACATCTAAATATTAATAAGATCCTTCCTGATACGCAAGCAGGGTTTAGGCCGGGACATAGCTGCTCTACAGCTTTATTAAACGTCACGGACGAAATATTAGGCGCAAGTGATTCTGGCAAAATAAGTGTGCTAGCTCTACTAGACTTCAGTAAAGCCTTTGACACTATTTCCCATTCAACATTATTATCCGTTCTACAATTTATTGGCTTCGGTGATCACGCAGTTGAATTAATGTCCAGTTACTTGAAAGGTAGAACACAGATGGTTCGCCTCATTGATTCCACATCTGCCTGTAGAGCTGCTGTAAGTGGGGTTCCACAGGGCTCTATTCTAGGGCCCCTGCTATTCACAATCTATACATGCACTTTGCATAAGCAATTAAAAACTTGCAAGGTACAAATGTATGCTGACGATACGCAACTATATCATTCATTTTTACCTGCGCAGTCTATACAGGCCGTTGACGACATTAATGCAGATTTGCAAAGGTTATCCGATATTGCCAACAAACACTCATTAGTAATTAATCCATCTAAATCAAATATTATACTTTTTGGCAGTACAAAAGAGGTGAATAACCTCAAAGATACTGCGAGGTTCTCTATGAATGGCGTCGATATACCTGTTGTAGACTGTGCAAAAAATCTGGGTGTCTTATTTGACTCTACTCTAAGATTTCGTCATCATATCAATAATAACATACGCAAGTCTTATATGAGTTTAAAACTACTTTATCCTCACAGACACTGTTTAACAACTAAAACCAAAGCTATGCTGTGTGAATCGTTGGTCTTGTCACATTTTTCTTATTGTTCTGCTGTGTATGGCCCTTGCCTTGATCACGATGCTTTGAAACAAATTCAACGCGTTCAAAACTCTTGCTTACGTTATGTCTTCGGCATTCGTAAATATGACCGTATATCCCATAAATTAATAGAACTGAAATGGTTAAACATGAATAATAGGTTAAAATTACAAATAGCTTGTCACTTTCGAACTGATGTCCATGATCTAAAATTGCGCAATTTAAACCTAATAATAACGCCGCCTCTTCATAAAACAGCCCTTTTTAAAAGATCTTTCCGCTATAACATATCAAAACTTTATAATGCCATTCCTACTGAGATAAAAACGTGTACAATACCGAATTTCAAAAAACATATGTTTCAAAATCTTATAAAGCAACAAGAGCAGTAGTGATCCTTGTTTTGAGTGAGTTGTTTTCATTTATACGACGGCTTGAGGAAGCGTCATCACTTGATTTATTTGATTTGTAACCTCTTTGTACGTACAGCGCAAATATTATTTTTTTAATTTTTTTTGCACTTTTATATAAATTTTATTTATTTTATGATTTACTTGTGTCAAGGTTTGAGTGGAAGATCAGGGTCTTGTATTTGTACTTGGCATCTGAACTCCGCCTTGTGATTTTCACTTTAACTGGATAACAAGTTAATTATCTATTATCTATTATTGCTTATATTACAAATGTAAATTTTTGTTATTATTTAAAGTGAAATAAAGACTATTATTATTATTATTATTATTATTATAATTACAAGTATTTTTCAAAGCCAATGATTTGCAGAACACTGCAAACTAATTCTACTAAAATCCTTAGTTTCATTTATAGCGACTAACATTTTTAAAACCTGATTTTCTTAATTTTCGTTTAAACGTTTAACCCTTGTGCGCACATCATTTAAAAATTGTTCCACTACATTTAAGTAACCCCTAGTAACAGCAGTGAAAGCAGTGAAGCCTTCAAGGGGTGCTTCACGGTTATCATCTTCATTTACTGATAAAATCAGATATTACTTTGGAAATGGCGTGCTTTCAAGGTACAGTTTACTTTAACATTATTCGTTACTTTAATTTCAGGTCCACCTTCAGTACTGAGTACTGTAAGTGATAAAAGATAATACCGTGATTATATTCCAACAACCCATATACCCTGTTTTGCCCACTTTTCAAAATCAAATTGAATTGAAAATAAATTAATTGACAAAATGTTTCAAAGCTAAGCAATAAAAAAAACCAAAATAACAAAACAAAAATTAACTATTTGAAAAATTTACAATAACGAATTCAAAATTTAACAAAATTATAGTAAATGTTCAAAATCTTGCCCCCCCCCCCACCCAGCTTCTACACACGAAGCACAACTACGAAGTAAATTCCTGCGCACCGCTTCAAATATACCAGAAGTCGGTTGAAATTCTTCACATGCAGCAAGAATACCCGCCGTAAGTTCTTTTACAGTTTCAACTGGGTTAGCATACACTAACGTTTTGACATGACCCCACAAAAAGAAATCAAGTGGGGTCAAATCAGGAGAACGTGAAGGCCACGCCACATGCCCGTCTCGATATCTAAAGATATCTAAATAAATTACTCATGTTAACCTTTGAGGTAGCAGATACGATCCAATGAGTCTATCGCCAACAATCCCGGCCTACATGTTCATTGACAATCTTTGCTGGTATCCTTTTTGAACCACAGCATGGGGATTTAAATCGTCCCAAATTTGGCTGTTTCTACTGTTGAATATTGATTCTTTCGTAAAAGATGCCTCGTAGCAGAACGTTTACTTGGAATTCTGGATCCTCATTACATCGCCGCAGAAATTTCTGGCAAAATTCTACCCTTCTGTGAAAATCTGCTTGAACCATGGCTTGTACCTACTGTGGATGGTACGGATGTAGCTGCTGCTCATATATTACCTCCCATACTAAAACATGGTTCACTCCCATTTTATGAGCTATGGCTCTTGACCTACTAGAAGAATTTTCAGCCACTCTCTCTAAAACTTCTCAAAATCTACAGTTCGGCTTGTTCTGGTAGCTCCACAGTTGTGTCTGTTGACAACGAATGTACCTTCCTCCAGCAGCCGAAGTGAAACTACGCTAAAGACCTTGTGCGATGGATGATTCCTATTCGGAAAATGTTCTTGGTACAGGCCCGCAGCTTCGCCTGTGTTACGCCAAGCAGCTCCATACATGAACATCATGTCATGCTGTTCGGCAAAAGTATAATTTGCCATAACACAAAAATACGAAACACAAGGAAAATAACGACGAAAATAATTATAAAAAAGATCACATAACGAAAAGAATATCTGGCTCTGTTTACTGTAAAGGAACGTGGGGTTGAATTCCCACAGCTGGCACTTTTTAAAACTACATAGGTACATGTTACATATTTTATATGGGGAGATAGAAATGTGTAAGAGAGATGATGCTAAACCCCGGTAACTCCTTTTGAATTCGCGAGAAGCCTTTAAGTCATTGCATGCGCCAATGGATGTTTACTATATTACATCATGCGCACATTGCGCTGTATTTTGTCATGTACTGTAATGCTTGTAGGTTCTCGTCTTGATTCAATCTTGTATCTCAATCGCATATATGTAATCTACTATGTAATGTACACACCCTATACGAAACTAGAAACTGCATCGCTCCTGCTAAGATGAAACAACTCCAAAATTATATTGTTTTTCCTTCTCATTGCTTGCTGCACTCGCAATAGTCGCAATAAGCTGATGGTAGCTAAACATACTTTTCCATCAATATTCTTATTTTTATTTTCAAAATGACTTTATCATCCTTGTCCGTTTACTATCAAAACTGTGGTGGTTTTAAGACTAAAACTCAGGAGCTTCTTATGAACATATTAGCAAATAATTATGATGTGATTGTTCTCGTTGAAACATGGCTTGTAGCAAGTGTGAATGAGGCAGAATTCATAGATGCACGATATACGGTCTTCAGACGAGATAGAGACCGTGTGCTTACTTGTAAAATGGATGGAGGTGGAGTTCTGGTAGCAGTACGCCAAGAACTCTTAGCGACTCGCCAAAGCGGCTGGGATTTTTCTGTTAAAAATGTCTGTATCTGTGTTTCCTCCAAAAAACAAATAAATAAAAGATACAGAGATACGTACATTTACGTGTGGTACATCGTGGCAAAGCATGCTAAGGATTGCGATGCCTAAATTAGTAGGGATCACCGCATGTGAGAGACGGTATTTTTAAGAGTGCTTACTGATGAAAGACATCTACACGATGTGAGATAGGATTTAAAATTCCGCTCTGTCGAGATAGCGATAGGGCTGCTACGTAAATGTGGCCCATGTGATCACCTCGTAATCCATCCGATGTATAAATTAGTAGAAATCAGTGCATGTGAGAGGCGGTAATTTTTAGAGTGCTTACAGCTGAAACCACCATCTAAACGATGTGAGATAAGTTTTAAAATTCCGCTCTGTCGAGATAGCAATAGGCCTGCTACATAAATGTGGTCCATGCTATTGTTTCCTCTCTATCTAACATGTGTCGGTGCATTTACACACATTCAGTGCAAATATTTGCTAAAGGTACGAGGTGCAGAAAGGAGAAAAATTCGAGGATTTCAGTAGTTTTATCCAGGTATATACGGCAAAGTCCCGGAACATCCTCTAGTATTGTAGCATAAAATGTACCGCCTCGTAATACATATTCCTTGATAAAATAACTTTAATATATAGGAAATTATATTTTAGGCATGTATGGCCAATCAGACTACATACAGGTAATGTAAGTAAAGGCTTAGCTCACATTTCTATCGCCCCATATTTTTCAGTTTTGCAAGAGTGCCCCCATACCGGGTGTTTAGAGTAGTCCAGTACAGCAGTCATGGTCACATACATCCGTGAAATCTTGGTGTTTTTGCCAGTGTTTAGAGCAGTCGAATACACTTCTCGAACTGCATACTAAGCCCTCCACAATAACCACTGAAATGCGATTTTCGACTGGACCGATAACCCGAACTTCCTATGGTCTTAGAAATTGCAGACTAGAATAACCTGATGCTCGAACCCATTATGAGCTAAAACAATTGCCTTTTTCCAAGTTCTAACAGGTCCATAACTATCCACACATGTATTTCCTTTTTATAACTCGCTTCACATAAGAATTTTCTTCCCTGTATCCTCTATCTCTGCTTGCATCTCGACAATTCCTTTGCGGTGGGGCCATAAAATTACCGTCGGGCGGTTGACAATCACTCGACCTGTAGTGGGAAGTAATTTCTGTGGATCCATGATTGTCAGCACCTTTCGTAATTCTGTCGCACATACAACGCTTTTGCATTCACTTTATGACTTCTCATGTCACATTTGCACTAATAATCCAGTAAATTGTTGTAATTTTGGCAAGTTTTATACTTCGTGCGTCTGCATACAACAGTTCTTCTAATGGAAAAAATACATGTGATAAACGATTTTTTCGTGCGACTACATACTTTTATACTTTAACATGTAAAAATGCAACATTTTATCGGCGAAATTGAATGTTTTTTAGCTAAAATTTACGTAAATTTGTGTTCTAAACACCGCAAGACCTTGTATCTGCATTCTCTTTATCTCGAGTTGTAAATTCTTAAACATGGTAATGTCTTTTTCAGTAGTGTTTACACCTAGTTTTTACCTATTACTCGCAGTAAATGCAGAAATCGTATAATATCCACTTATTTCTAGTATCTTGGGTTCTTTCCCGTGCAAATGTTTGTATTGTTCCTGACTTTTTGTTTTGCGGCAGAGACTTTTCAGAATCATGCGACTGTAGATCGCCACCTTTGTTATCATACACAGTATTGAGAGGCTGTTGTTGGATCACGTTGCATTGTCATTTTTACCATAGTTTCACACCTGATATATTGCGAGCCTCCAGTCGAAATTTTAGTTGACAACCTACTACGAATTCCTTGGACTTTAAACTATGCATGCATCTGCTTAAGTGACAGGTATCCTCATACGTCATCCGTACATTTACGAGTTCTTAGATTTGCTTCGTTGCATATCCTTACTAACGTTTACTGTTTGTGGTCATTAAAATATTGAAACACATGTATCGGATGCAGGGAATTTCGACTTAGACCGTGTAATATACATCCAGCATTTCCTGGCTTAAGGTGCCCTGCACCTTGTTATGTCGAGCAAAACCTCGCGCGATGACCGTGCTCTTTGATGACTACAGTTGTTTGAGTAGCAGATTTTACCTTTTTTGACATGTGTGTGCATCCATAATTGCCAGAAGACGTAGCATCTGCATTCTCGCTCGAGTTGTAAATACTTAAACATGCTAATGTCCTTTTTTTACTCCTTGTATTCTGTCATATGACTATTTCCGACTCTCTATTACTTGCAGTAAATGCAGAAATTGTATAACAACCGGTCATTTCTATTATCTTTGGTGCTTTCTCGTACAAATGTTTGTATTGTTCCTGACTCTTTGTTCCGATTTTGCTCCACAATCATGTCACTGTAGATCGCCACTCCTGTTATCATACACAGTATTGAGAGGCTGTTGTTGGATCACGTTGCATTGTCATTTTTACCATAGCTTCATACCTGATATATTGCGAGCCTCCAGTCAAAATGTTAGTTTAAAACCCACGACAAATTCCTTGGACTTTAAACTATGCATGTATCTGCTTTAAGTGACAGGTATTCTCATACGTCATCCGTACATTTACGAGTTCTCAGATTTGCTCCGTTGCATATCTTTACTAACTTTTACTGTTTGTGTACATTAAAATATTGAAACACCTGTATCGGATGCAGGGAATTTTGACTTAGACCGTGTAATATACATCCAGCATTTTCTGGTTTAATGTGCCTTGCATCTTGTTATGTCGAGCAAAACCCCGCGCGATAACCGTGCTCTTTGATAACTCGAGTTGTTTGACTAGCAGATTTTAGATTTTTTGACATGTGTGTGCATCCATAATCGCCAGCAGACGTTGCATCTGCATTCTTGCTCGAGTTGTAAATACTTATACATGCTAATGTTCTTTTTTACTCCTTGTATTCTGCCATATGACTATTTCCCACCCTCTATTACTTGCAGTAAATGCAGAAATGGTATAACAACCAATCATTTCTATTATCTTGGGTGCTTTCTCGTACAAATGTTTGTATTGTTCCTGACTTTTTGTTCTGTTTTCGCTCCAGAATTATGTGACTGTAGATCGCCACTCCTGTTATCATACACAGTATTGAGAGGCTGTTGTTGGATCACGTTGCATTGTCATTTTTATCATAGCTTCATACTTGATATATTGCGAGCCGCCAGTCGAAATGTTAGTTGAAAACCCACGACGAAATCCTTGGACTTTAAACTATGCTTAAGTGACAGGTATCTTCATACGTCATCCGTACATTTACGAGTTCTCAGATTTGCTCCGTTGCATATCTTTACTAACTTTTACTGTTGGTAGACATTGAAATATTGAAACACATGTATCGGATGCAGGGAATTTTGACTTAGACCGTGTAATATACATCCAGCATTTTCTGGCTTAATGTGCCTTGCACCTTGTTATTTCGAGCAGAACCCCGCGCAATAACCGTGCTCTTTGATAACTCGAGTTGTTTGAGTAGCAGATTTTACCTTTTTTGACATGTGTGTGCATCCATAATCGCCAGAAGACGTTGCATCTGCATTCTCGCTCGAGTTGTAAATACTTATACATGCTAATGTTCTTTTTTTACTCCTTGTATTCTGCCATATGACTATTTCCCACCCTCTATTACTTGCAGTAAATGCAGAAATTGTATAACAACCGGTCATTTCTATTATCTTGGGTGCTTTCTCGTACAAATGTTTGTATTGTTCCTGACTTTTTGTTCCGATTTCGCTCCACAATCATGTGACTGTAGATCGCCACTGCTGTTATCATATACAGTATTGAGAGACTGTTGCATCGATAATGCACGTTGCAAGGCATTTAGAAAGACATCTAGGTATTTAAATATTTGTCCCGAGCATAAATGACATCTTAGAATTAATGCCACAAACACATATGCGGATTCTCTTAACCTGTAAATTAGTCAGTTTACACACATTTCAGTGCACCTGATGTTGGACCAAGTGCATTGGCAAACACCCGTGTTAGGGCAATACACGCGTCTTATCAATGTGTAATAGACTCGAAACTCTAATCAGCATTCATAAAAATATTCAAAATAATAACAGCTTAAATGCACATCTCGTTATCTTAACCTTGACCGGTATCCTCGTTACGTCATCCATACCTTTACGAGTGCTATTAGATTCGTATGAGCCGTATTTGATAAAAGAGCGGCCATTGCCGAAGATAACGTTAAATATGGGTCAACGTATCGTGCCTCGACGACGACCTCTTATCTGTAACATTTCCCTATCTCGTCAAAATATACCATTTAATTGTTTCGCGTTTTCGAATTTCTTATTCAATGCCTTGTATATAAATCATACGCCTATACATTAAGCCCTGTTTAACTTAATTTCGAACAGCATCTCATTTGCTTCTCTTAGCTTGTATACATTTCCCCAAAACTACCTGCTCTATTACAATGCAGCAGATTTTTTCGACATGTGGGTCCTTTTGCTGCTCGCACATCAGTAACTTATTTAAATCTAGGAACTTTTCTCTAGTTACATGTACTTTCTTATGGTAGAACTGCGTGACAGCTCCCATATAAGCCCATGTGTTAGAGAGAGATAGTAAGGACGTCAAACATTATTTTTTGATAAGAGAGCAGCATTCGACTGTCTGTGAATATTTTTAACCATGTGTACTTTTTGCTCTTAACTTATGTGTGATAAAATCGCAGCTTTAGCTCATATCGCCTCTAAAAATGGTTATTTTTAACCCATTACACTTTTACTATGTCCCTACATATTAAATATTACATTATTTATTTTTCGGCGCGTTAAAACTTACATTTTGGATTTCTGTGTCTACTATTGACTATCTATAATACGACCAGCTTTTGCACAAAGCCGTGTAAATGCATTTGATAACACCATTTTTTGGGGAAGATATTAGTATTCATTGATATAAGTCAGGCTTCTTATCGACGAGCGGCGATTAGAAGCTGTTTTTACACCCGTTATCAGACTACTTACCGAGATGTAACCTTTGTCCTCAGAACAGTACTAATACGATATCGTTTTTTGGCTTAATGTTTTTACTGTTAATAATTAAAATTTAACAGACATAAGGCATGGTTGTGTGTTTTTAAAATACATATTCGCTGACTCTTTGTACAGTTTAGCATTGTTTGACCATAAATTACACGCATACCGCTGTACATTGTAAATTTGATGCAGCCACGTTGCAAGACATTTAGGAAAAACATCTATTTAAATATTTGTCCTGACCATAAATGATATATTATCGAAATTAGATATTAAGGAGAGTGATAAAACCACAGTGCGCCTTATTGCCTCTATTATAAGAATTAATGCCACAAACACATATGCGGAGCTACTTCGAATTCTGAGTATCTATTTTGCATTCAGTATCACATGTTGATTTTTGGTGGCGCAAACTTTTGTAAATGTACGTCTCTCTGTACATACTCGATGCCACGCGGCTGTTGAAATTATTTTTTGATAAATGCATCATGTATATGAGCTAGTAATAGAACAGGGTAGTTTTGGCAAATTTACATAAGCAGCAAAACTTAAAAGTAATAAATGTATCATAAATGTTGATGGAATTTGAATAAAATAAAAAATTGTAAAAAATACAGAAATTAATAATAAACAATACACAAAAATACAAAAATTTGTATTTAAATAAAAATATCAAAATATCTATCTAATATTTGAATAAAATAAAAAACAATGTAAAAAAATACAGAAATTAATGATAAACAATACACAAAAATACAAAAATATGTATTTAAATAAAAATATCAAAATCTATATCTAAGCCCAACGTCAAATCAGAACTGTAAGTTCCTTTGCTTTTAATTTGTTTTATGACATTTGTAGGAATGTCATAATTATAACAACAGGATTCTTCTCTTTGCAATCCTGACCTGATTTGAAGTATGGCTCTTAACATAGGTAATTGCATTTTATTTCTAACTTTAGATGTTACAATATTCATTTGACTAAAAAGCCTTTCTACTTCTGCATTAGAATGTGGTAGCACTAAAAAAGATAATGCAAAGTCTTCTAAGTCCTTAAAAGGATTTTCCCCATTACTGTCTTTATATGTAATTACTTCAGTCCAAAATCCTATTGTGCTATCGATGTGTTGCCATTCAATTAAAGTAATTTTTTTCCATTGACTTTCAATATTTTCAATCATTGTGGGTGGATATTTTAAATGTTCTAATAAATTAATCAGGCTTGGTTTTATGACTTTTAAGGTATTATCTACTGAAAATGTTGACATTTGTTTTAGTAAATCAACATTATCTGGCAATCTATGTGTTATTTCTTTTATTAATTTAATTAGAAAATCGATGCACCTATTCTTCAAAGTTTGATGTTCCCTAAATCCAGCTGCTTTCATTTCTTCTATTTTATTTTCAAATAGATATCCTAAATAACTAGACCTATTGACAAAGGAACCAATTTCATCTTTAAATAATTTGAATTTGGTATTTGGCGTTGTAATTTTGTACACAAGACCTTCCAATAATTTTGTTAAATCATCAAGTAGCTTTGTAGAATCGACGATATTTGATTCAAAGGCTTTATTAACTTTTTGCACGTCAGCAAGAATTGGTTTTAAGAAACATAAATATGCATAATTACTGTCATCGTTGTACATCTCATACAGAATTTGGGCAGTATAGCATTTTTCTTTGTCTCTGGCTATACTAAAATGCGTTTTTAACTCGAGCCATTGACTAAAAATTCTGTTTACGGCGGTTTCAATTGAGAGCCAACGTGTCGCACAACTTTGAGTTATTTTCAAAGGATTTTCTCCGTCATTTATTAAATTGAACAATTGTTTGTATGCCTGCTGTCTTAGTGAAGAATTAGAGAACCAATTGTATGTTACTCTAATTAGAAATTCGAGATTTCGTGGTAAATATTCTTTGGCAGCGGCTGATACAGCCAATTGAAGAGAATGGCATACGCATCTTATGAGAATTAAATTTGGAGAAAATTCTTTTAATTTTGCATAAACACCATTATTAATCCCAGTCATTACTGATGCATTGTCAGTACCAATTCCTTTTAAGTTTTTAATTTTTAAGTTATATTTTTTCAAAATATTTAAGATAGCACTAACAATGGATTCGGCATTAAGGGTTTCAAGTTCAGTCAGTTCTAAGAAAGAATTTACAATTTTTTTCTTGTCATAACTATAGTACATAATTGTGCAACCTAGATATTTATCTGTTGTAATATCCATAGATTCGTCTAATAAAAGACTGAAAGGATAATCTGCTATGTCATCACATAATTTTTTTGCAAAATGAGGTGCCAATACATTTTGAATAATGGCACTACATTTTGTCCGGTGCATTTGTAAGAAAACCGCTTCATCGCATTTAAAAACGCTTTTACAAGAATCAACTAAATGATCAGTTAAAATAATAGCTGTGTGTTTTGCTACAAAAAGTGCTAACCTGGCTTCCGTTTTTCTAGCACCATCAATCTGATGTAACTTGGTAAATGGAATCTTGGGTTGAGATGTCCCTACAATATTTTTTGAGTTGATTTTATGCTTTTTAGATTCACCGTGAGTATCGGCTGGTTAAAATTTGCGAATAAAATTTGCATTTTGCTGTGGTCCCTGATGTACTCTCAACTGCTTGCAACCAGTTTTTCAGTAGAGGGTCTTTGAGCCAAGCTTGTCGGAATTTTTGGGTGTATTGTGGTTTCGGCATTTTAGCATCTATAAAATTGAATAATCATGTCACACATACAATCATAGGTATAGCTTTAATGAAAAGGTTATTCCGTATTCTAGTCCCAAATATGTGAAAAATTAAAATAATAATAGAGTTTATAGAATAACATATAAATTGAAATAATTTACATCAATTAAATAAATTTTAAAAATTAATATAAATCATTAAAATCATTACTTACCAATATAAAATGCACACTACTAAATTTCACTGCAGAAAACACGTTAGATAATTTAAAAAATTACAAAAAATGACCAAGCGAATAACTGAAGTGTAAATGACGTCAAAGCGTTGTGCTCTCCCTTTTATAACCTTGGGCTACGCAAAATGCTAGGGGCTTTCCCGATTTTCTAATAAACAATTTGCAAAAAGTACAGCTCGAATTTAAACGCCTACCGGCCATCATTCTAACATAATATAGCAGATATAGTTCTGCCGCTCGATAATAGAGGGCCTACCGATAATTCTTTTAATTGTTATACAAATTTTCAAATAAATCTACTTATAATCAAAATATACCCATTTTTAAATTTGTCATTTATATATTTATACTTGAAATTAAAAACCTCAATCCACCAGATTTTCCACTATACCACTAACTACCATATTGCGCCACTAGATGGTGCTCTCAATCCACCAGATTTAGTGGAAATTCCACCAAGTTGGCAACACTGCTACACATTGAGCCCTGTTTACCTAATTTCGAAAACCATCGCATTTGCTTCTCTTAGCTTGTGTAAATTTGCCAAAACTACCTGCTCCATTACAGTACAGCAGCATATTTTTTCGACATGTGGGACCTTTTGCTACTCTTATTAAGACAAATGAATCATGTGCACCTGGACCACACCGCGTCTCGCAGAATCACCTTCCTTATCTCTACCCAAATGCCAAGGACATTGTCATGCTGCTGTGTACATATTTAGTAAAGGTAACAGACAATGAAGAAATCACTAATTGCTTGTATTTGTAATTTTTAAATTGTATCTATTTATTGTTTGCATCTGGTAGCGCGACTTTACATTTATTTAGTCGTTCGCAGTCCTCATAATGTGCCTTCAGTTTTGATTCACGGTTTAAGTTTTGCTGCTTGTGTAAATTTGCCAAAACTACCGTGCTCTATTACTAGCTCATGCACATGATGCATTTTCTAGATTTGCTACTGCTGGTGTGTATGCATCCCGTTTTCCAATCGCCGCGTGCGCCTTTAGGATGTACATGCTTATCTCAGCTGCCTCTATTTTTACTTATCTACGGTGCACATGATTCATTTGCCTTAACAATAATCAAGTTTTACTGTTTGTTTGGACACACACACACGCATTTGCTATTGTTTTTAAAATTACAATGCTGTGTACATATTCGCCGCTCTGGTTGAAACACGGTCATCGAACCTTATCACTCAGCACATCCGAATCTAGTAACTTATTTAAATCTAGGGACTCTTCTTTAGTTACATGTACTTTCTTATTGTAGAACTGAGTGTTAGACAAAGACGGCTTCCATATAAGTCCATGCGTTAGAGAGAAATAGTGAAGCCATTGAACCTTATCTATTGATAAAGAAACAGTGTTTGTCTCCAGCGTTCGATGCTATCCAATCTATCTCTGTCTCTATCTATTTCATTACACATTCCCATACGAACTCTGTCTGTCTCATCTTGACGTATACCCACCGCTTCATTTCGACGAAAGTCTTTTACATTTTAAACACAGATTTCTTATAAGTCCGGGTGGTCGAGAGGATTGAGTGTTACATTTATGATACACATGTCGCGGGTTCGAATCCCGCCCCGGACATTCCTTTTTCCACAAATATTACGTCTTATCTCCCATGTGCATCTCTACCCATTACCTACCGTAACACTCATACGCACCGTAGTAGTACAACTTCTTATCAGCATCTTACACCTCGTAATACAAACAGCTAACCATGACCTAGGGCTACGATCAAGGCCGTGACCCCACCCTCAAGGACGTGATTTAAATACTGACCTAGGACTACGCCACAAGGCCCGGACCACCCTCAAGGACGGCATCTACGTCACAAGGCCGTGACCTACTTCCGGTATACTGACCACTCTCAAGGTCATGACCTAAATACTAACCCAGGGCAACGTTGTGAGCTACTGTGTCCTAGAACCGGCATATCTCTACTACTATTGTATCGCAATTCTCTCGGCTTTGGGCCAGGTACACATATAATACGCATGCTATACCGCCAACAGACGGATAGACAGCCAGACGGAATTTTGTCATGTAGAGACCCTTAAACGTAAAGATCTTAAGAAATTTTAAAAGGTTATTTTTCACAATTACAATTTTACCTATTTTTGGAGGTATTGCTTAAACACTATTTGTTGGAAGCAAGTGATATTGTGCATGCGGATTGGATGTATAAAATTAAGATATAAACTGACACTTAAATAATGTTAAATATCCTACATCAATAGTTACGTATTAAGTTAGAAGAACTGTTGAAAGTGTTTAACGTCGCAATTTAAACACAAATTTAAAGCACTTCACACTTCTGCTATTATAATAACTGTCACATTTAAATTAAAAACATCAGAAGTAATAGAGAACACGCTGTTTTTTCCAAGCCAAGCTTGATTTAATTTTCATTTGTTCACATGTTATGAGAATTATGGGTGCATGCCTACCGTTCCGCCAGTACACACATCAGCTGTAGCGCAGAGGCTAATTATTAATACAAAGAAAACACGTCGGATATTAACTAAAACAACAGCTGACACTGTTGGAAGCAAGTGCATTGCTATGAAATAATTTAATGTTTGCTTAATTTCTTCTAGAATAACTAAACCTGCAAGCCGACCCTAGGTGCACGTTGCTGCTAAAAATATGTTGATTTTATTTTTCAGGCAACCATATAGCACAATAGAGTTCAGAACCAACGAACAAAATCAATTTTGAAGTGACAACCCTTCTCGCGATACTCCTACGCGACACTTGCACAATTTAAAAGTTGAAAACGTAAACGATAAGTGAAACATTACAAAATATCTTCATTGAATGGGCTTTCTTTTGTACATATAATAATGCACCTGTATCAGCTTTACGTATCTGTGTACATACTGCTTTAGGAAATTGGTGATCAATGGCTGCGATGTTTTTACTGCAAATTGCATAAAATTAATGCAGTAAATGTGTTGCAGTATGCTTTGCTTCTAGAAGTGCATCTTTAATAAGAAACCGAGTATACATATACTTCTGAGATCGATCAGTTAACATTGTATAATAATAATTATCTTGTTATAGTTTGAATAATGACTGCGAGAGGTATTGATATAGTATTGTACTCGCAGGCTATTCGCTTCAACTGTTCATTGTATGTTTAAACGGTTGAACAAAATAACAGGATTAGTTATAGATTAATTGTTAAAATGTCCACACTGAAAAAATTAAAGTTGTCTAATAAAATCATATATCATATAAATGTCAAATGAGTGGACAGGATTGACTCTTTGCAGCAGGTTTCCATTCGAAAGAATAGTAACTGGAAATGAATGTTAATGATCACTTTTTTATCAGCACAAAGTGGTGTCACATTTAATAAGAATGTTTGTATTACTGTAAGGTAATTAAGTTGCAGTTTACTGTGAAATTACATTAAAAGTATGGTTAAATAATGTTAATAAATGCCAAAATTAATATTGAATTGCAAAATGTTTAAAAAAGTAAGATTTGTCACATAAGCATGTCGATAATGACTTAAATGTGAGCAAAATTAAAGGAATTTTGCACATGAATCACATAAAGAATGCATAATTATAAAAAATAAATATGACAGAAAGTACCTGCATGCAAGAAGAAAACCGTAAACTGAAAATAATCATTAAAATGCATTTAAATGAACAGGTATTAAATTAATTGTTGATATTTACAAAAATTAAATGGAATCTACTATTAACCGAATGTAAAATATATAATGTGTGAGTTATTAGGTAGGTAATAAAGGGGAATTCAAAATAACAAGCCGGAAAATAATAGCTTCGATAAGTTAAAAATGATTATGTTGGGGCTAATTTTGATATATTGATTGAATAAAACCCACCCAGTAACCTAGTGTGAGGTTCGTCTGCGAAATATATGGTATTGCTGAAAAACGATGTATAGTTGGCGTAAAGCTATTTGGTTAAACCGTCTTAAAAGCGTAACTAGTAATCCTATATAACACTTATTTAAAAGGTGTACTGTAGTTAAAATACCACGAGCGGCTTCTAAAATTTTATTTATATCTTCTATTTCTCCACCACATTCTTGCGATACGTCTTCATTGGCGTCTTCTTCATCATCACTACAGAGTCTCCACATGTTAAACTACGATCCGTTTCGCTCAAAAGTTTGAAAACCACTACTGCCATGTTGTAGTTTTAGGGATAAATACATTAAATATCAATTAAAAGTCATTTATGTAAAATGTTTACGCCAGATACTGGTTATTGATTTGCATTATCTAAATACAATTACAACTGAAAATTAGTTGACTCAGTCCGGCTCGTTTAGATAAGTTGCTTGTAATGTGCTGATCTTCAGGTACCATCTTAAGACGGTTTAACCAAATAGCTCTACGCCAACTATAACTGTGTACGATACTCCCTGGTTCATTTATTAGCGTTGGTAGTAAATTTTTGAAGAAGGTTGGAGCCGTGCAGCTGAAGTAGAGCTGTAGCAACCATCTGTGGGGGACAGGTAATCCTTAGTTTGTAGTTCATTGCTGTGGTGCTTGCAACCATCTAGGGTCATCAGTCTGCATAACCGTGTCGTTGCAGTTCAGTTATTGCTTGTTTTGAAAGCAAAGCATGTTCGGCAAAAGAGGCTGAGCTTGTAAAGCGACATTGGTGTGGTAAACAAACACACCTAAAATGAGCATTCCTTCATCGCATGACAGTACATAAATACAAAGAGGTAAGACTTGCATATTTAAATATTTTATAACATAAATAAAGTTCTCTTGGAACAATGCGAAAATATTATTTAACCAAGTTGCATTGTATTGTATCTAAAGGCAATTTAATCAGTTATCATTTTACCCAAGGGTTAAAACCCAAATCTGATTGAATTCCTCTTGTTCCGCCGAGGTAATCAATTGAAATAAATATTTAACAATTAAACCAAAGGGCACAATACTTGGCTGTTCAATTAACTTTATAGCTAATATTAATAGAAGCATCTTCTGAGTAGCTATAAGAATATATTTAATATTAATAATAATAATACACCTATTCATTACAGTATACATAACTATTTTACTATAAATAAGCACAGAAAACTCCTTTAAATACTGAAAATTACAAATTATTATAGTATTTTAATGGTCGCAAAAATAATCACTAAATTAGTCTACGGAAATAATTATAACAAGAAAAATACTACGGCCAAAGAGTCAATTCAGCTACTTCGCTTTCTATCTTGAATAGTTTATATAGTTTTTAATATACAAAACACATTCTTATTAGTCCAACAACGACATACCGTTAGTTAAAAAGTATCACTTTAGAACGTCTTTTAATAAACCACATGTACAACAATAATGACAACCATACAGAAAAAAGTCGATAATACCAAGAATCTTAGACCTTATGAAGTAAGCATTTATTGCTGATCACTCATATAAAATCTAATTTTTATAATTTTAATTTAACTTCTTAGAACAATATTTATTTTTCTATGAAGACGTGGGAGGTCATTGACCTCTTCGATTGGTTTGAAACTTGGCTAGGTCTAGCCGGGGGATCAAGGTCACGGGCCTAGCCGGGGCCAAGGTCACGGGCCTGGCCGGGATCCGTTTCCCACGACGAATTTTTGAGGCTAAAAGTGTAATTTTGAAATTTTACAAGATTCCCACGATGAATTTTGAGGCTAAATGTCTAAATTTTATTCCTACGCTAATCAAAAAGTATTTTCTCAGGCCCAAGCGGATGTGACTCACCGTCTGAGAATGCAAAACTTGTTGAGACTTGCAAATGCAGGATGTTATTGTCTACCAATTGAACAATGACGTCCATTGTTTGAGAAATCTGCAAGATTGCAAAATTAATTGGACAATGAAGTCTTTGTTGTCTGGAGGAATTTTTGCTGACCTTCATTATCAGATAACTAGGATGTTATTGTCTAGAGATTCAAACCTGTCCAGACTTGTATGCAAATGTGCAAAGCTGGTAAAAATTCAACAATAAAGTCGTTGTTTTGTAAATCTGCACAACTGCTAAATTGAATGGAGCCTTTGTTTGAGAAACGTGCAAGGTTGCTAAAAAATTGAACCGGATTAATTCTATGAAGCCATTGTGGCCTAATAGTGTATATCGAAATTCAACCAAATATGTCTCAGTATCGTCATCCTGGTGTCTATACAAGGTCTGATTTGTGATGTTATATTCCAAGAGTTCATAAGTGAAAATATGTACGGAATGTGTTTACCGGCAGGTTTGATGTTATTCGAACAACTACTAAAATTCAAACCTTTAAAACCAGAACTGAAATGGGGTACTATGGCTTATGACGGTGCAAGACCTACATTTCACGTATGGATTGAGGTCGATAACAAAATCTATGATTCATCACATAAGATTGTTCAAGCGCATATTAGTGGTAAAATACATTTTAATAAATTCCGCTACGATTCCGACGTACTACTGTTTGATAATGACGACCAGAGGATGTTACAAATGTGCATAGACGTAATGAAAACTCAAAGTGTTTGTGACTACTTTGAAGAGGCGACTGCTATGCTAAACACGATTAGAAATAGGGTTAATTGTAGAGTGAACAAATATTTAAAAAATACCATACGATGTATATAATAAAGACATTTATGAAATACCCTGTGTTTTATTTGTTGAAAACTTGTCTGAGGCTCGGGGGTGAGACACGAGTTACCGGGATATGGTGGCTGATATACTCTGGCATATTTTGAAAGTTATTAACGGTCTTGGGTATCAACTTAACAATTTTTTCACATTCCATATCAGAAGTTGTGTTGATCAAGTATTGAATCTACATTTTGCTCGTATTTGCTTGCGACTGGATTGTATCAGCGTTTTTGAGTTTTAGCCACTACACTCAGGAGCGATGAAAGAATGTTTATATTTTCTATAGTCTTCTATTCGTCAGATATCTCTGCTACAACTATGCTCGTTGCAACAAAAAACTGGACTATTTACGAATGATTTACAAATGCCGTTGTAAGAAATCGAAATTCCAATGATAAAACTAAACCACCACTCCTTTTAGGAACAATATTTTAAGCTGCTTTTTATTTTTGTAGTTATTGAATGCTGAACAAAAAATGTAGTTACAACATATAGTGCTCTGGCGCCGGATTTCGTAAATATACTACCATAACATTCTTAAAGCCAAGGTGCTAACACAAGAACAAAGAAGGTGGGCGAGGCTTATTAACTGCATCAGCAAAAATTTCCTAACAAGGAGTCCATTCAATTTGGCAGTTGTGCGGATTTTCAAATCTGTTTTGTGAGATTGGCATGCGGAAGTTGCTGAATCGGATAAATTGAAAAATGCTGGGTGATACACACACGATTCTTTCATCGCTCCTGAGTGTCGTGGCTAAAATTCAAAAACGCTGCTACAATCCAGTCGCAAGCAAATACGAGCAAAATGTAGATTCAATACTTGATAAACACAACTTCTGAGATAAAATGTGAAAAAATTGTTAAGTTGATACCCAAGACGGTTAATAACTGTAAACATATGCGAGAGTCTATCAGCCACCATATCCCAGTCACTTGCGTCTCACCCCCCGAGCCTCAGACAAGTTTTCAACAAATAAAACACAGGATATTTCATAAAGGTCTTTATTATATACATCATATGGTATTTCTCAAATGTTTGTTCACTCTACAATTAACCCTATTTCTAATCGTCCTTAGCAAAGCAGGCGCCTCTTCAAAGTAGTCGCAAACACTTTTAGTTTTCATTACGTCTATGCACATGTGTAACATCCTCTGGTCGTCATTATCAAACAGTAGTACGTCGAAATCGTAGCGGAATTTATTAAAATGTATTTTACCACTAATATGCGCTTCAATAATCTTATGTGATGAATCATAGATTTTGTTATCGACCTCAATCTATACGTGAAATGTAGGCCTTGCACCGTCATAAACCATAGTACCCCATTTCAGTTCTGGTTTTAAAAGTTTGAATTTTAGTAGTTGTTCGAATAACATCAAACTTGCCGGTAAACACACCCCGTACATATTTTCACTTATGAACTCTTGGAATATAATATCACAAATCAGACCTTGTATAGACCCATGATGACGATCATCATCATCATCATCAATTCCAGCGTTTTATATATTCCATCTCTGGACATACGCCTCTCCAAGTTGTCTCCATTCTTCCCTGTTTATAGTCCCACTCATCCACTGCGTCCCCGCCACTTTCTGAATATCATCTCGCCATCGTATCCGTGGTCTACCTCGATCTCGTTTTCCCGTTCGCGGCCTCCACTCAGTCACCTTTTTCGTCCATCTATTGTCTGACATTCTCATCATGTGGCCGGCCCACTGCCACTTCAGTTTTGCAATTTTCTGAGCTACGTCCACTACTCTAGTTTTATTCCGTATACATTCGTTTCTTTTCTTATCTAGTAGACGAATGCCCAGCATAGATCTCTCCATTTTTCTTTGGGTGACCATTAATTTATTTATTGCTGTTTCCGTAAAAGTCCAGGTCTCAGATCCATAAGTTAGTGATGGAAGAACACATTGATTGAATATTCTCGTTTTTAGGTGTTGGGGAATCTTGGACTTAAACACGTGCCGGAGCTTCCCAAAGGCAGCCCAACCTAAGTGGATTCTCCTTTCTATTTCGGATGTCTGACAGTTACCTGTAAACGTTAGCTTCTGTCCAAGGTATATATATTCATCAACAACTTCGATCTTGTCTCCGTTGTTGAACTGGATTTCCTGGGCATCTTCCATGTTTGACATGATTTTCGTCTTTGATATGTTCATCTTCAAACCTACGAGTGCTGTAGCATCATGGAGTTCTTTTATCATTTTTGTTAGGTGCTCTTTTTGGTTTGAAAGTAGGAGGATATCGTCAGCAAATCGTAAATTTGTTAGGTTTTCTCCATTGATGTTGATTCCCAGGTAGTCCCAGTCCAAGGTTTTGAAGATGTCTTCTAACGCGTTGGTAAATAGTTTTGGGGAAATAGTGTCCCCTTGTCTAATGCCCCGTTCGGTTCTTATTGCGTTGGTTTTCTCAAATACTGTGACTGTAATTGTAGCTTCTGTATATATAGCATTTATTAGATTGATGTAGCGGTAGTCAATACGACTTCTTTTCAATGCGTTAATTAAAGCCCATTTTTCGATGCTATCGAAGGCTTTCTCAAAATCTATAAATGCTAGATAAAGGGGTTGGTTGTATTCATAGCCTTTTTCCATGATTTGTCTTATGCAGTGTATATGATCTATCGTACTATATCCATGTCTGAATCCTGCCTGTTCGGGTGGTTGAAAGGCGTCTAAACGGCTGCTTATTCTGTTGGTTATAATTTTTGTAAATAATTTATATAAGTGAGATAATAGTGAGATCGGTCTATAGTTTTTTAGATCTTTTCTGTCACCCTTTTTATATATCAGCACTACATTTGCATTTTTCCAATCGCTAGGGATCTCTCCGTTATCCAAGCACATATTGAACAGTGTTTCAAGATGGTTAAGTAACGATTTTCCGCCCCAACTTATGAGTTCGGTAAAAATTCCATCGGGTCCCGCTGCTTTATTGTTTTTGATTTGCTTGAGAGCTATCTTAATTTCTTAATTTGCTTTTGTCAGTTGGATCGGGGGCAGGTTCTTTCGCTTTTGATGAGTATAGATCGTAGTAAAATCTTTCAATATATCTCAGTATGTCGTTTCTCGAGTGTAGAATAATTCCATGTTCATTCTGTAGGCTTATTATTTCCGATTTTCCCTCTGTTAACATCCTTCTAAAAAGTTTCGGGCCCTTATTCTGTTCAATAGTGTCCATCACCATTTTCTCGTTATGATGACGATACTGAGACATGTTTGGTTGAATTTCGATATATACTATTAGGCCACAATGGCTTCATACAGTTAATCCGGTTTATTTTTTAGCAACCTTGCACGTGTCTCAAACAAAGGCTCTATTCAATTTAGCAGTTGTGCAAATTTACAAAAGAATGACTTCATTGTTCAATTTTTACCAGATTTGCACATTTTCATACAAGTCTGGACAGGTTTGAATCTCTAGACAATAACATCCTGTTTATCTGATAATGGAGATCAGCAAAAATTCCTCCAGACAACAAAGACTTCATTGTCCAATTATTTTTGCAATCGTGCAGATTTCTCAAACAATGGACGTCATTGTTCGATTGGTAGACAATAACATCCTACATCTGCAAGTCTCAACAAGTTTTGCATTCTCAGACGATGAGTCACATCCGCTTGGGCCTGAGAAAATATTTTTTGATAAGCATACGAATAAAATTAGACATTTAGCTTCAAAATTCATCGTGGGAATCTAATAAAATTTAGACTTTTATCCTGAAAATTCATAGTGGGAATCTTGTAAAATTTCAAAATTACACTTTTAGCAACAAAAATTCATCGTGGAAACCGGACCCCGGCTAGGCCCGTGACCTTGGCCCCCCGGCTAGACCTAGCCAAGTTTCAAACTAATGGAAGTGGTCCAGAACGCCCCTAAGTACACTACTAACATCTTTACTGAACTTGAATTTGCTGCATTACACATGCTGCAGCGCAATTTAGAAATCTAAAATCTGGGGCGTGGATTGTGCCATTAGTAAAAATCTACAAAATGTACTGGATGTTCCACCCAGCACATTTCTTTACACGAATACAACAATTGTAAAAAAATTGAATCAGATTTGTGTATTATCTTCTCGACTTGATAGTCATCTCGAAATTCAAAAAACCTTAAGTAGTCCAGAAATAATTATACTTAAAGGTTTTAAGTTTCTGGTTTAATTTTTTTAATAAAGAATGCTTAAGAGCATTGGTAGTCGAATAAATTATTTAAACTAAATAATGTAGTGCGGTCTAGGGCTTGATTTATTACTGCCGATTATGCCATAAACTAATGGCCAATTTGGCTATACATTCTTGACTGTTAAAAATATTACATTTTAAGGCTATCAATTGTGACAGTACGGAGAGGAGAGTGTCTAAAATGTAATTGCGAATAATGATCGAGAGCTTTCTGTTTCAACCTACTCCAACTTATTTTTCTATAGTTCGGCTGCTGAAGATGCGGGAGCCAAGAAGATGTTTTTCAATAATACCTACAGGAATATTTTTCGACCAAGGACGTCCTCCAAATTCAGTTTCCTTGAGATTTATACTATTAACTTGCTGGTTATTTTGTAAGCCAAGCTGCCGTCTATTGTAATTTACAAGCTCATAAGCTATAACAATTTTGAAATTCACATTCAAGGACTATAGGGTGATTTTCTAACAATGTGAATATTTAATGTGTTACTGCTTTTAATATGAGATTTTTCAATCTAAACACGATTTAGAATTAATACGACTTTCTTACCGTTCCTAAAATGGTAACTATAACAACTCTTAGTTTTATCATTTTTTATTATTTGTTTTTAAATTTTGAATTCTGCATAATATTGAAAACACTATTCCGGGTAATGCAACTATTAAAGTGCTGCAACAATTAAGATTTACCAAAGTCAGCACATTTTTTAATAGGAATATATCCATACAAACTAAGTGCACATGTTGTTCTTGGAAGTCTTTTAATATTATTTACTGAACTATCTATGGAATTTAAAACATGGTTTTTACCCGAATTGTTGCATATGGAACCGTGTAGGAGCATCTGCGGTTAATGCTTATAATTGTGCATACGGTAAGAGGACAGGAGGTTACTCAGGGCTATTTAAGTTAATGCGATTATTGGAAACTTTATATCCCATCCATAATTATTGAAAGGGAAACCAAACGAAATGTCAGCCATCGTTTGAATGTGTAAGCAACATGTGTACATTAAATACAGTTATTCATACATTAAAACTTAGTATTTAGCTCGAGCTTTAAATATAAGTATTCGTTACCCTTGTTTGCATCACTGCATCGGATATAATTAATAGTACTGGTTCAAATTTCCCAATGTTGATATAACAAATTTCCAGCACTTTCCATACTGCCACTATCCAATTAAACGATAAAACTTGAAACTCGAAATAATTTTCGAGCTCCTAACGGAACTAAATTGGTCCCAGTATACGGAATAAAATAAATAAACAGACCAATAAGCGCTAATTTGCATGCATCCCTCCCCGCCACGTTTTGTTTATTTGAAATTAAAATATACTGCTAGAGCTGGTAGTATTTAAATTAATGTTCGAAACGTTTTCAGAGTAGTAATACCATATTGTAAAATAATGATTGCTAAATGTTTCTGAAGTTCTAAAAAGACAGAAATTGAATGATAAAAGAGTACGAGAAAACAAATATAAATAAGGTGGCTCTATATTACTTCTTAGCTTACATATCATGATAACTTGTGCTTCATATTTGTAAGCTGTACGCTGTAAGCCAGTGGTCGCCAACCTCTTCAATGTGTTGAGCTACTTGTTAATTTTGGAATAAACAGCGAGCTACCCACACGGAAGCCACGTAACGCAACGTAAATGAAATAATCCACAGTTAATTTATCATTATATGTATTTATTTTACTATTTATTTAACTGGTAATACATAATACATAGGTACTAATAATAACTACATTCCTACCTACCAAACGAAGTTGTTTGAAAAATAAACACAAACTTTTATCCAGCCACAACGGCATGTCACGTAAGATTTAAAAATAGTTAATAATAGCAACAAAAAAGTAACGCACTATCATGAACATAAACATTGAAAAATAAAAAAGCACGTTCAATGAGAAGGCTGACATTCAGACTCATCTATAATTTTTTTAATGTTTGCAGTATAATTTGATACAGCCATTCGAATACAATTATCCAAATGTTCATCTGTAAGTCGATTACGATATTTGTTCTTAATAAACTTCATATTGGAAAAAGAAGATTCACACAAATAGGTTGAACTGAATAATGCTTTCACTTTCAAGGCAACACGGCATAGAACTGAATATTTGTCTTTACTTACAATAGGCCAGATACATTTGGTACTTGAGACTAACGATTTTAAGGCTAAATCATTTGAAAATCAATTACTTCCATTTCTGTTGCAGCGATGTCTTCGCCAAAGTTCTGCATAACACAAGTTGCAAACTGTTGGATATCAATTTCCATAAAGGGTGAAACAACAAACTGCGCCTACTAAAGCCATTTCGTTGAAATCCTTAAAACGATTTTTGAAGTTATTCTTCAGGGTAGAAACTATTTCTACATGATATTTGCTGTCATAGGGTTCTAATGGATTTTGAGATATTTTTTCTGAAAGAATAGGAAAATGCTTGGGCATCGCTGTTAATTAGGTTTTGTTCCAAAAACTCCAGCTTTTTGATAAATGCTTTTATATCAGAAATCATTTCTGCTAGTTCTTTGTCTCTCTCCTGAAGCTGCAAATTAAGTTCGTTTAATTTCTCGGTAATGTCCACGAGAAAACCAAAATCTCTAAGCCAGATTGAATTTTCTAGTTCCGGAGTCGGTTCATCGCGTTTTTTGAAAATTGAACTATGCCAGATAGGACATCATTAAAACGTTTCAGCACCCGTCCTCTACTTAACCATCGGACTTCAGAGTGAAGGAGTAGGTGCCCGTATTGACAGTCAACTTCATCGGCCAAGGTTTTGAATAATCTTCTTTGTAACGCTTGAGCTCTAATCTTGTTCACAATTTTTCCACCAGTTTCATAACGTTGTTTAGTTTCAGGAAATTTCCACATAATGCTTCCTGATGGATAATGCAGTGGTAAGAGAGAAATTGCGGAAAAGTTTCATCTTTACGACATAACGCCACCAGACCCTTATCAAACCCACCATAGCTGGAGCGCCATCGGTTGTCAAGCCTACCATTTTCGATATTGAATTTTCTCGGAAGAAATAATATTTTTTAAATGAGAAAACAACTCCTGTCCAGTAGTGTGTCCTTTCAGTGGAATAAACTTCAAAAGATCTTCTTTAATCGTAAAATCACTAAAAACCATCCTGACGAACACGGCCATCTGGACAGTGTCAACGACATCTGTTGATTCATCCAGTTGAAGTGAAAAATAAACACAGTTATCTAAGTCAGTTCTTAACTGTAAAAAATATCATTGCTCATTACTTCTACACGTCTCATCACTGTATTAGCAGAAAGTTGCATAGATTTTATAGCTGAAACTATCTCGTCTTTGTTTCTAAAGTTGGCAAATAACGAGTCAGCAGCTTCTAAAAACGCCTGTTTTATCATTTCCCCGTCTCATAAGGTTTCTTTTTTGTGCAATTATCTGGGACACACGGTACGATGCTTCAGTTTGCAGCCTTATTTTTGTCGATTGTTCTTAAAAATATTGATTGTTGTCCAATTAACTGCTTTTTTAAACTGTTTCAGTTTCTCCTTTCTGGCGGCAGAATGTAGTGGAAATGATTTTTCAAAATTAGAATGTACAGTTTTATGATGTCTCTCATATTTCCTTTTTTAGCAACGGAGACCGAAGTATTACATAACAAACACACATTTTTATCTTTAACTTCTGTAAAAAAGTATTGTTCTTCCCATTCCGAATGAAAGTGGTATGTCTTTACCTTCTTACAACTGCTTGCCATAATATTATTTTTTGTTGTTCACTACTAACCCAACCGCTGGACGTTGTTTACGCGTTCAGTTTTAAACTAAGCGCAATGTCAAAAAAAAAGGACAACGGTAAAGGTTATTTCAATTCCCCCAACTGGGGGCGGGCTGCTATAGGGACCTTCCGTCCCTCTTCAGCCAAGAACGGGAAACTCGGGATGGGTGAGAGAAAGGAGGGGGTGGAGACTGGAAGAAAGGTCAGGAAAGGTGGAGAAAGCGCAATGTCGCCGCGCCGTGCGTATTTATCCCGTTCAAAGCAATCCAGATCGCTCTCGAACACTAACGCACTGGTCCGGCTGGTCGGTTCTAGCCGATTCTAGCCGATTCTAGCTTGATGGCGTCAGCGGCAGATCGCTCGCCGCAACGTTGCCGCTGTTTATGTTTAATATTATGACAATTAGATTTTTTTGTGGAATTTAGGAAGCTTCTCTGATTTTGTATTTTTTAAATTAAAATCGTTGTGAGAGCTACCAGAATTGCCCCCGCGAGCTACCGGTAGCTCGCGATCGACAGGTTGGCGACCACTGCTGTAAGCTGTAAGCTGTAAGCTGTAAACAAAGTATACAGTGTCTCTAAAGCATATAAGAGATAAAGATTGGAACAATTTGACAAAATAGTCACTATCTCCAGTACCCATATTCCATATTCAAATTTGAGCATTTTGTCTTTTGATATTAATAGTTAATTAGTTTTCCAGCATCAGTATTTGTATTCCATACAATACTTTTTTTGTAAAATATTTTGTCGAAATAACAACGCTCCCCGTAGTAGTGCGTTAGAGGGCAATACATTCCAAATGTTGATTTTGTTGATGGCGAATGCAAATTCTACCTTTTAAATTAGAATTAATGTGTTCGTTTAAGGTGAGCTAAAGGTTAGCAGATGCAGTGCTAAATAAACGTGAGGCAGTTTTAGCGTATAATTTGCATAAGTAACCTTGTTATAGATGACAGCCTACTGAAACTTTGTAATTAATTCCCTTAATTACAGGGCATCATGAATTCTTAAATACCTACTGTAAGGATTGTGTTCTGCGTAATAAACGATTGCTAAAAGAACATCTATTACAATTTATAACAGAAAACTCTGCAGGATAATGCAAAATAAAAGAGGCACTCTAATTAATATGAGTAGTTGATGTGTTCTGAGTTTCTGCAAAAAAATGAAGCGCATGCCAACCTGCTAACAGTATAAATTTCAAGTTCTAGATTTGCTAGATCTGATTACTAAGTAATTACTGAAGCTGCGTTAGATTAATAAAATAATCCACTGTCAGTAAAATTCCGACATAATAATTTTCATTGCTTGCTTGACGCCACTTTGAGAGCGAACCCGTGGGCCGAATTGGCTGATTTTGGTGTTAATCGACTCACGGCGCCGCAAGTAAGCCAGTAGTAGGGTTTTGAAATTTTTATAAGTGACTTTTTTTATGTGGATTTTTTGGTTGATAGCTAACCTCAAAATTATCTCGAAGCACAAAATGGATCATTCTTGTACAAATTGCATTAAATCAATTATTTTGCGCCCAATTTGGTGCAGAACGCTAGTATATAATAAAACCTTATGTGTATAGATTCTGGCAATAAAATAAGATACAACATATTAAAATATTATACCTTAAGTCGGCTTCTTTTAACTTGTGCTGAGTAAATGATTGAAGAGAAATATAGCTTAACACAGGGTCGTTAAATACCTGCAAAGCGTTATTGGGATTTTTTACAGTAATAAAGACTGCTAACATTGCGAAGCGATGTCACAGAAGGCGCAAACACTATATCACTATGAAAATCTGAAAACACGAAAAAACAAAAAATACCGCTTATTCCTTTATTTGTCATGTTATGCGCTGCAGGATTTCTTTCATCTCCAACTTAAATGTTACAAAAAACTGAGACATACATTTTCAAAGCAAGCGAAACAATAGAAGCCACAAGGATAGTGAAATTGAATTGGTTCTTTAACTGGCACTATATTAACGAAAATAATGAATGCGATAATAAGTCGATTAGTTTTCTATCAGGTAGATATCACTTTGTAAAATGTATTAATCCTATAGAATTTTAAAGTAAAAAGTCGGGTTCGGGGCGCTACCTTCCATCTAGGATACTCGACAGGTTAGGGGTCGATTAGCTCTTGTAAAACCAAAGATGTTACAGAATTTTTCCGGATTACTGCCTCGACTCTTTTTGTTAGCCTTAAGCATTTAGAATTTTCGAATTCCTTTATGACGCTGTTTTCATACATAAGATTGTTCTAGAACTAGGAACCTACTACTAAATCTTCACAATTTTTCATATGCTTCGATAATCCTGCCAATTCAGATTCTGCTTTTAGATTTTCATTTTACTCTCACCTGAGACGAAGAAAGTATTGTAACAGTTGAAAATTAGAGAAATTTCTTCATATCGTCACGTTTTAGAAATCCTAGATGACGAAAAAACATGATTTCCCAATTTCGCTGATCTGTCGTTTCGTCTGTTCGCGGTATATCTCAACAACTATTTGTTGGAGGAACACGATATTTTGCATGTGGATTAGACATGTACCTTTTTCGCAACCGAATATGCTTACGGACAGAAATGTGCAGCGATAGATGCAAGAACTCCAGAACTATTGGTTATAATTATAACGATGAAACCACCGTGACTTACTTAGTATAATCGTGTCGATGTAAAGACCACTTGCAGAAATATGCGTGTGGAAATCATGTTGCTACAGAATTCAATCCTTGGAATTTCAAGGATTTGGAATAGATAAACGTTGAGGTTAAATGACTCTACTAGATCTAAGGCATTTCGAAGTAACAGACTCAAAGGTTTCGCTATTAAAGCCTGTCGAAATAGAGCGGCTGTCGAAATTGTAGTATTCTTACGTTCTCTCAACTTGTTCTTAGTCCGTGTTCTTTCAACGTTGTCTTTTAGGGACAGTGTCGCATTCCATGGTGTACCTTCCTCTATGGCTATTTAACACGGCATCCAGTCTGATGGACCCAACACTTCAGTTCTTCATCGGTCATTTTATAGTATGATACCGGACTGTATTGAGTGCTTCAGTACTACTTTCTAACTTCTACCCCTTTCTCTTAGTCGTCCTCTTCTACCACTTTATTGTTCGAGGCTTCTTGTAACTACTTTGCACTTTACACTTGAACTTCCTCATAAAAAATGCTCCAAGCTTTTCTGTCCATTCTAGCCTAAACCTCTGTCGCATGATACTTTCGACATGGCTTAGGTCCCAAGTCCTCTAGTTTTTTTTAATCAAGGCGTACCTTCTATATCTGCCTAGCCGCTATTCTGTCATTCACTTTAGTAATATGCTCGGACCAATGTAATTGGTTACATTCTATGTTTTCTTGGTAATGATCTTACCCCTAGCCTTCTTCTAGTTTTAGTTCGTTTAGATACTCCTTACACGCTTCCTGAGATTCGCTGTTTTAGAAGTTGCTATTTCCGTTT
Source organism: Agriotes lineatus (assembly GCA_940337035.1). Taxonomy (NCBI): domain Eukaryota; kingdom Metazoa; phylum Arthropoda; class Insecta; order Coleoptera; family Elateridae; genus Agriotes; species Agriotes lineatus. Next base: position 11,971,418 of record OW679202.1, read on the forward strand.
GGGAACGACCATTCGTGTTTTACTGCTTTATATAGTTTTTGCAATTTTGGAAACGCTTTTCCTCTATGACGTTACCTAATAGGTAGTAGAGCTTAGCTACGAAATTTATGTCGCTTTCCATACTTTACTGCTGCTCGATGTTGTTACTAGGTAATTACAAGCCGCGAATTTAACATTGTATTTTTACCGCGATGTTTATTTTCTTTTTCTCTGCCATTGTCATTGTTTTATGCAGGTTCATCTTTACACCTCTAGCAACTAATGTCTTATTTCAAATACGAAATTTCTTTGCATTTCATCCGGTGTTGTTGCTAGTATAGCCAGATTGTTTGAGAACAAAAGGTCCGACGCTAATACAAGTTCCATCAGTCTGTATCCAATTCTAACGTTTTAACGTATTCCCTAAATTCATCTGTTATGGCATTCATTAGAACCAGAAGTGAAAGTGAACTTAGTAACTCCCTCTTGCCTCACTCTTGCTTTTGTTCTGAATTCCTATAATTGTTGTTCCCTGTTCTTGCGTGGCTCATTTGCTAAAGGAATATCGACAACAGAAACAAATTTCCACGCTGTATAGTTTATCGACCATTGTAAATAGTCACAGTTAGGGCTTAAATTGGTTTCGAAAGTAAGATTTAGGAGATTCTTGTAAATAACCTATAACTCATAGTAATTTAAGTTAAGCAAACGTTCAAGCTGCTTCTCATATAACATCAATTGCGATTCAAGGTACTTTCATGGTCTACCGAAAAATTGTGGGGTTACGTTTGGCAACACCAAGCTAGAATACATCTGGGAAGCCTATTCTTAGCCACACAAAGAGCCAGCAAACGATTAGGGCCACATGTTAGTTTTAGTGAATAGAATAAACCTTTTTTGGATACTGTTTTCTGCGGTTGACAGTGCGTCAAAGTCATTTACAATAAAACTAAAACGCAAAGCATACGTTTAAAGTTTGTGTAAAATCGGGTCACAACACCAAAAATCATACACTTGGAGCATTGGAAAAGCCGATGAGGCCGTTGCTGTACACTGTAAGCTGCTATCGGATATGGCGTGAGTTCAGGTGGCAGCCGAAGTCGTTGACAACACAAAATTGAGACATGGCTGCAGATTTCCAGGGCAGTAGCTGAGGAGCATGTGTGTGTGCATTATTAGAGGCTTTCACGCACAGAAAGTAAAATATTGTACATATAAAAGTTCGGCATTTACCTACCAATAAAGTTAGAGCTGTTACAAGCCGAATATTGCACCAAACATGCTCCATGAAGGGTCCGTGCAAGTTATAACGCAGGCACATACATAGAGGAGGTGTTAGTGAACATATTGGAGCCGTCGCCCACTAGCAGAGCGTTCGGACTCCGTCATTTCAGGCGAGGGTGCATGACACACAGTTCACGTTTAGCTATCTGTGCAGCCTTTCGTTAATAAAATTTTCCCCTCGAAGTTAACATTCACACACGAGCAAAAGGGCTGCGGAATTATATTTCCAGTAGTACATCTGGATATGATGTAGGGCGTAGCCCTCTACATGGTAAAATCGCTTTGCTATAGCCCGGTTGCGGACAGATGTGCTTCGAAATGCGAGGTAAAGACAATGGTGCAATTATTTTTATTTTTAGACCTTAGGTTTTTGAATAATTAATTAATGCATCTTTTCAATTAGCGATAGGCATTTGTTCACTACATTGCAAGCGACCTTTTTTTCGATTGTTATCAAACTGACATCAGTTCCGACCAATACTGGGCTTTTTCATCTTTTCTTTTTTCCGAGGGTTTCAATAAGTGCGACGCTGAACTTATGGAACACATTGCTATTATTTCCACAAAAAACCCTTAGCCGTGCAAACCCATTTTTGAGGTTAGCTTGATTGTTTTTGTGACGAATGTTGTAGTTTTGTTTTGTGGATCAGTCACTTACGTGAAAATAAATATTTGTCGGTATTGTGCGGTGTTTTTTACTCTAGTTTGGTGCTGATGTGTTCTGTTTTAGAGCAATTTTAACAGTTTACTTGAAAGAAGTGGTTTATGGAAGAAATTAGGCAGCGGCCATTTTGGAGACATTAAGTAGCAGTGGCTTGAGCTTGCTGAGTGTAGGAGGTTATCACGCAGCAGTGTACGAGCAAAACGATTAGAAAAATGTATTCTGTACTAAGTTTCGCGAAATTTCAATGTAAAGTTGAGCTCTACAATAATAATAATTAAGCTGGCAAAAATGGCAGTTTGAAAATGTCAGTATGATACTCAATAATGTTTATTTATGCTTTGTTTGCATGAACACATGAGCCAAATTGATGTTATGTGTTATATTTTATGAACCGTAAGTTGTTATTTAATCGTAAAAAATGTTGTGCCTGTGAAAAATTGGCTACCTATAATAATTTTAATTTTCTAGGAAAGGCAGATACTAAGATAAATTGTACGATAAAGGGTCTCTGTTGTAGCAAATCATGTATTATTAATCAAAGATTAATTTCAATATTTAATTTTTAATTAACGTATTACCATTGCAATATACAGGGTGTCTCTAAAAGATTCGTACAGAATGCTAACACGAATTCAAGAGGCTAAATTACGACGATCTAGCCCAACTTACCTTAGTCCAAAGGTTGATAGTTTTCGAAATACAGGGCAGGGCATCAAAGTTATTATGTTTTTTACTTTTTCTTAACTATTTATCTTAATAATAGCAAAATCTGCACGAAATTTGATATTAATGTTTTTTTTTTTTGAGATGAAAATCAGATCTGATCACAGATCACATCTAAAGATTCATAAATTTTGTGTGCCTAGATGTATTACATTTCTAACAAAACATCGTATTCCTTTGGAAGTTCTTGCCCAAACAAGTATAGTAGGTGTCGCTTCTAGTACCAGTTTCTAATGTAAAAATGAATAGGGAAACAAAAAAGAGAATAATACACAAAATCAATAACGAACTAAAACAGAAAACTAAGTAGTAAAGCCTTGTATTTCGAAAACTATCAACTTTTGGAGTAAGGTAAGTTGGGCTAGATCCTCATAATTTAGCCTCAGGAATCTGTACTAGCGCTTTGTACAGACCTTTTAGAGACACCCTGTATATACAATCCTTTATTGCAATTTGAGTTGAGTTGAGTTGAGTTGCGAAAGAGTAGTCGTAGTAGACAGTCGTTAAAATTTTGCTCAGTTAAATAGAGGTTTTTCGCGTAGTCTTACAGCGATTCAAACCATGATTTTTGTCAAGCTTATAAATCAAATAGTAGTTTTTTCTACTTGCGAAAGTACATTGTGATTGACCATTGCATAACCCGGAAAAATTACAAATAAGTGTACGGTGTGTGACATTAACGTAAATCGAAATCATCCAGGCCTTCAGTGGGGTGGTTTTTGCGAGAAAGTTTATCATGTGAATGGAAAATGTTGTGAGCTACGCCGAGACCAGGCCAAATTGCTTAGATCGACGACCGGTGCAAAATGGATTTGTAATTCCTGCCGCGATCAAAGCGCTTCTTTGGGTGCCGTCGACGACCAGCAAGCTGCAATGCCGGCCTCTGGAGGTACTGATAACCTTCCTGTTGACGAAGCGTTCCCTTTCTGGGATATTCAGGGAGTTAAGACTTATTCGCCAGTCAGTAACCTTTTGTTCAGATAAGGTTACGGATTTTGAAAAAACCCTCAAAAAGTTCGATAGTTATATGAAAATGACGGAGCAACTTAGGTCCGATAATGGAAAACTGAAAACCGAAATGATGATCTGTAAAAGTAAATTGAACGACCTAGAACAATTCTCCTGATCTAATAATGTCGAAATACAAGGTGTACCAGAAAATAGAGACGAAAATCTTTTCAATGTCCGTCAAAATATCGGTGACTCTGTCAGTTACAGAATCGACCAAAATAAAGTTGATTTTGTCCATAAGGTCCCTACGCGTAATGCCACAGGACTCCCGAAGAATATTGTCGTAAGGTTTTTATCGAGGCGCTACAAAAATGACCTAATATCAGCTTCGAAAGCGAAAATTAGGTCTGATAATAAAGAACCAGGATTAGTCCTACAGGGTGCATCTGCTCCAATATTTATAAATGAACACCTGACAACCGCGAATAAACTTTTATTCAAAGATGCTCGCCAAGTCACCAAGGACAAAAATTATAAATTTGTCTAGGTGCGTAATGGCCACGTCTTTCTTAGAAAGGACGAACGCTCAAAAATCGTCCATATTAGCAACAGTTCTGACCTGACAAAAATGTAAAACATATATAGCAAACATAATAAGTATTTTCTCTAATCATGGCTATTAGTGTTTTTTACCAGAACGTTCGAGGGTTGACGACTAAATTAGACCAGTTTAATATTTAAATTTAATCTCCAATGATTTCGGTTGTGCATGTATCACTGAAACATGGCTCGATAAGGATATAGACGACAAAGAACTATGCACTCTAGATTGTTTTGACATATTTCGACGAGACCGAAAAACCACAGCATCCAGCAAGACTTCATGGGTAGGTGTTCTTATTATAACAAGAAAAAAACTGGAAGCCAAACTGATCCCTGAGTTTCAAAGTGATGCCGAAGATATCTGGGTGGGCGTGAAAGTGACTAGCTTGACTAAAGTATATATGTGCTGTGTTTATTTACCAGGAGATGATAAAATTGCGTAAGCTAGTTTTACGTCTAAACTGGAATGGATAAACCAGCAGGTCGGAGATAGCATAGTCTTGATATGCGGCGATTTTAACATGCCGTCCTTAAGCTGGGTATGTAACAACAACAATAATAATTTATTTTTAACTCCCAACAACATTACCGCGTCTGTAACATCTGTGATCGATGCTCTTTCATACTGCGGTTTTATGCAGTTTAGTTCGATACAAAATCATAATGGCAAATGTTTAGATCTCATATTGTGTAATTCTAGATCCACTATTAAGAATGTCACTCGTTGCACTTGCCCTGTTATCTTGGAGAACAAGCACCACCCAGCCATTGAGTTCTATTTATCTATTCCACCATTAATAAAGAAAACAAATATACCTTCTAAGCAATATTTTAACTATACAAAAGCCAACTACACGGAAATAAATAAAAACTTCAGAATATTGATTGGCGTAAATTATTTAATGCAAATTCACTGGAACTAAATATTAAAATTTTTTATGATATTTTAAATGACATAATCTCCGTTCGCGTTCCTTTAAGATACAAGAATTGGCAATTTCCCGTATATTTTTTAAGTTCAACCAATAGAGTTGTTGAAGAAAAAACAAATTTCATAAAAAATGGAAAATATATGGTAACATCAGTGACCTACATCGTTTCAAATTGCTTAGACGTAGATCGAAAAGTCTGATAAAGTCTGATTTTGATAGTTATGTTAATCGCATAGAATCCGAAATTCCCAGTAACAATAAAAAGTTCTGGCAATTTGTCTCCATGAAAACAAGAATTTCAATGTTCCATCAGAAATGAAATACGAAAACTCAGTAGCCAATAATAACACCGACACTAGTAATCTATGTGCTAAATACTTTCAAAAGTGTTTTTGTTCCTCCAGATAACAGTCAGGTGACAAATTTTGGCACAGCTTCAGACAATGAAACCAATAATAGTTTAAGTTGTATGCAACTGTCTGAAACTGAGGTCTTTGCTGGGTTGAAAGAACTTGATCTAAAAAAGGTGGCGGATCCGACGCCTACCAGCACTTTTTGTCAAAAATTGCGCAACAGGTCTTAGTATTCGCTACTTTTGCTACATAATCAGTCTCTATCTTTAGGAATTTTTCCTGAAAAATGGAAAAGGCGTGTGTTTTATCAATTTTTAAAAGCGCCAAAAAGAACTTGTTAGTAATTATCGTCCGATATGCAGACTTTGTGTATTGGCAAGCTGTTTGAAAAAACTCGTTTATAAGTATATTTTTACCTTAGTTAAAAACCATATAATTTTCGAACAGCATGGCTTCTTTGCAGGAAGATCTAAAGAATCAAATTTAATGTGTTATTTGGAGTACTTACATAAAAGTATGGATAAGCGGATTCAGGTTGATGCCATCTACACCGACTTTGGTAAGGCTTTTGATAAAATTAATTATCGAATTTTACTTGAAAAGTTGGCCTTGGTCGGTGTGGATGGCGTCGTCCTGAACTTTCTAAACTCATATCTCTTAAACAGAAAGCAGTTCGTATAGGTCAATTGTTCTGCTTCCGAAATGTTTGCAACCCAATCAGGTGTGCCCCAAGGGTCACACTTAGGGCCTTTATTATTCATTATTTATATTAATGATATTGCACAGTGTTTTAAGAACTCAAACTTTTTTTGTACGCCGATGATTTAAATATTTTTAAACAGATCCAACACGGAGCCGTTGACTGCCAGGAACGTCAAAATGACCTTTCTAACTTCGAGGAATATTGTCAAGGAAATCATTTGTTTGTAAATTTAGATAAATGTTATGCAAATTTCCATTTCTTGGATATGTTTTTAATACTGTACGACAGGACAATTACTTTACGTAGAGTTGTATTCTGTTCTTCACCATATAGCTTAGCAACTTGGGTTTTATGCTGTCGTAGTCTACAGCTTTTCCGATCCCTAGTCTGTATTATTGCCATTCGCACTTCTTCTCCTTTGATCTCATCTGAGCCTTCATTATCTAGTTGTTCATATTCATTACTGAAGTCATCGTGTTTGCACATGGTCTACTCTGATGCTTCATCTAATAGCTTCTTGATGTATTCTGTCCATCTGATTCTTATTCGGTGGTCGTTGGTTACGATCCCTTCGTTTTTATCATTGAACTTTTAAATAATGGTTTAGTTTTAATTTCTGTCTAAAATAGTTTCTGTTTATTCTTAACCCTTTCGCTCACCAATTATTGTTTTTAATTACAGAATTTTTTTACTAATACCAACTATTTGCTATATTTTTCTTAATTTTTACCGGTTGTTGCATATGTGTAGACTGAACGGTTTAGGAAACAAATAATGTGTACTGCAGTACACACTATGAGTCAGCGGCGTAGAAAATTATAACTGATCCTCAGCAAAAAAAAAAACAATGGAAAAACTACATATTGTATGGTATTTATAAAAAACAATTCGATCTAGCGTTGCATAATAGTAATTTACGTTACAAGACCGGAATGTAGTGTTTTGCAGGTCGAACCAAGTAGATTCCAGGCGAGCCTCACGCGAGCTCTGACAGCTTGGGGAGACCTGCAAAACATATTGCGGTCATATATCGTACAATATTTTTCCTACTACATCCGAGTTCATACTTTTAAACTTGCGAATTCACTTTCGAAAACTCCAAAAAATTATGACATTAGTATCTATAATTTGACCTATCCAAACAGTAAAAAAAATTTTTTTACATAGTAACGAAGAGATCAGGGACCAGCAAACGGTTTTACCGGTTCCTGATGTCGGTTTTTCCGATCTTGACCGGCAAAATGTTATTTTCGGGCGAAAAAATTCTCCAGAAACTGTATATTTTCTGGTCGGTCCTAAAAAAAATACTTGTTAGTTACTTACCTATTCGAAGACGTTGTGTCACAGTGTGTAGTCCGGTAGACACAACTTCGAAGTAAACAGTCTATGAAAATTACACTATAAATTTATAACGAACCTCATACACTTGAAAAATGCACTGTCTTTGTCTCCAGTAAAAATGTACAAACTGATAACAAAGCCGGAATTGTTAAATAAAAATTTTGCTATTACCAGCTCTAAGACTTTAAACCATTTTACAGAACTTTACATTACTAATTCTTAATAATTTTGACCTCTATCCAAGAGATGGCAACAATTTTCATCTCAATAAATTTGGTAATTACTACTAAACTCTGTAACATAAATCAGACGGCAATTTACAGAAAACTTTTTATACAAAAAAAAAAGACATTCGATCAAGTTTCGCACAATCTCATCTGGCACTGCTCTGCCATAACGTTACTACGCTGTAAGATGTTGGGCTCTCGCTGCTTTCGTCATTACCGTCGACATACCCCACAGATCGCCCTTTCACGTCTCAAATTCGCTGTCTGCATAGATGATGTGACAATAGACATGCAACCCCCCACTCGTGGTTGCTTCTCTACATCAGAGACGCATCTCTAGCGGAGTATGTCAGCAAAGAGTTCCAAAATCTAACGCAGCAGTGAATCAAGACGGCATGCAACTTAACATCAAAAGAAGTGACTACAGGGAGTTTGGGCCTAAGAAGGATGGAGCCATCAACATGGACGGCGAAAACCTGTAGAAAGACCCAGTTTAAGTACCTCGGCTTCTCGTCTCAACCCACAAGGATGACGCCCATATGAAGGGCCGAACAAGCGGTGGTTCGACAGTCTTCAGAAAACATAGGGTCTTCCAATATCACCCCTGAAGACGCCCTTGATGGAATCAAGTGGAAACGAGCATGGAAAACGGTGTATCCTGCACCTATGTAAAACAAACGCTACGACGAAGAGATAATGTTTACCTTATTTTATTAGTAATAAACAATATTTGATAGGGTTCACTTTCTTGTATTACTTTTTTCACATCTTATTTGTTTCACTAAAATTGTATACGGATGCACTGTTCTTTGAAACAAAACTTTAACCAGCAGCAGTTGAGTACGTTTTTACACTTCCACACTGCCATATAGACATAATTTATTACAAAGTTAGAAATTGTATAATGAATGCAGGTTTCACGGACGTTGTCCATAACGGAAAGGGGTGGTTGTCGATTTAAACTTCACGTTTTGTTGATAATGCTTCTCCAAAAGTTTTTCAAAAACTGAAGCAGTATCATGCTTCTCGATATATACCGAGGAGTCCATCCGGTTGGATGCAAATGTGATGTTGGGACTTGTCGATATTCTGCTTGATTGCTTAAGTGAAACTCGTGTATCTTTGTGTTGCAGGGCTACCATCCATGTGTTGTAAAGGCGGTAACCGTCTTTCCGAAGAATACAAGGGTATTATTATAAAAAATATTAGTTTAAAAACAGTCTACGTCCTTGGATTGCGTCAGTTAAAGCAAATTAGTCTAATTAATTGTATTGATTAAATATCCGAGTGCACCAAATCACTATTTAATATCTGTTCTAGTTTTCCACAAAGCTCAGAAAATAGCGTTTTGGAAAACATCGTGTACCTCGTTAAGTGATACTTATATTTCGAAGAAACTTTTATAAACAAATACACATGTTAACATAATGCACAGTGTTTTACACATTTTTCTAAAAGAGAAAACTAAAAGAAATACCCGCCGTCCGTGTTATTCTAATCAAATTAACAACTTCTATTTCAGCTGTACAAAAAAAGATAGATTGAACATACTGCCATGTCGCTGACCCTCGATGAATGGAATTAAGCGAAGGCACAGTGAAGCAGGTTAGATCTCCACAAAATGAATACAAGAGCAGCACTTTTAAAGGTATCGTTAATTAACCCCAATTAAGCAGTCAGTTTCGCATTACTGTTTGTTTAATTATCTCTAGAAAACCTTAATACCAACGTAATTTCAGAAGTAATAAAATAGGAAAAACGTGCTCCTCGGCATAATTATAGTGGAGGCTTTAAAATATCAACTCGGGAATTATGACGGTAATTTGTTAATACTCTTAGTGCAGTAATTTCATTGGGTCATTCTTGCCCGCAAAACCTTTATTTGCTTAATTAGCATACATCCTAACCGTTTCGTTTCCCTATTTTAGCACAAATCAAAACACAACAGACCTTCCGTTGAAGGTAAAATGAAGTAAAGACGGAAAATGATCAAACTAACAAACAAAATTCTTGCGGTGCTAGAATTATAACTGTTTTAATCTGTTATGAAACATGGCCAAGTTGTCTACAGATTTTATGCGGCTGATTCTGTTGTGGACAGTCGACTCACACTCACCTCTTTGTGTTGGAAACTGCCAAAGCTTAAGGCTACAGCAAAACTACCGTTGTCTGCATTTATATAAATTCTGAAATAAAGGGATTTGTTGTTCTTCCTCTAGCCATTTACCGTGTACTTCGCTATCACTCGTAAATTAGACAAAAGCGCCGAGGGCCACACAGAGTTTTTCCTGCGGTCGCTAAATTAACTTAAAATATTATACGAAATTATGCATTTTAAAACAAATGTTTTGCTCTGTAAAGCTGGGCTGGTTATATAATGCTTTAGCCAGCACCCCTGAGATACCAATTTGAAACTATAATAAGTAGAGCAAATTGTTTCCCGTCCAATATACTTTTCTCATAGCTGACGGTTACAATAAATTGATAAACACACCTATAAAATACTGGAAAACTTACCAGCAGCTATCGAGGCGACTAGCAGCTCCAAAATGGCAAGAAATTTGGCGGCCTTTTTCACGAGGCACGCCATTTTCGTAACTTGCTCAGATATTACTTATGCATCATTCCCCCACCCTCGACCATCCTGAAAAGAGAAGAGATCTAAAGTAGTGTTAAGTATATCCACCTTACAGGATACATGAATAACAAATAACATTTTCTGTGTTTAATACGTTGATTATAAAATATTTGTTGTTTTCCAAATTACAGAAATATAGTATATGATATCAGAACACAGTAAACCAATGTAGTAACATATCTTGCGCTGAATGTTTTATTTATATATAAATATGTTTGCTTAGATGAAGTATACTTCTGTAATCATTAATCCTTCACAGGTACGGTGGATTTTGTCGTAGCAGTGGTACGGTGGGGTATGAGTGCGCAAATTGATATTATTAGAATAAACAATTATACATTTACATTTTATAGGAACATTATTTTAAAATGGCCTATACAAATTAGATATAGTGGCAGACGACTAATTTTTTTATAGTTTAGCACATTACCCTATCTTTGAATACGAAGCAGTTATCGTGATCTCTTTTTCGGTTCTTTTAGTTTTTATTACCTCTGAAGTGTTAAATTAATAATTGAATACTTTTAAATAATAGTAGTATTATGATTGATTTTGACCTTTCGAACTTATAAAAGACAAGTTTAGAACTCTTTTACGGAAAATTTCAAAAAATAAACTGAAAAATTATTCTCAAAATATAAGTATAACAAAAATCTGCTTGAAATACTTAACTAACGCAAATATTATAACTCAACAACACATATTAAGTCTTTTCTTTGAAACAAGAACACAAGTAATAACAGCGTGTTTCTAAACGTATATACTGCCTGCAAGAAAAACAATAGTAAAAAATAACCTTCAATATTTGTGGCGATCTTTAATACGACATGTTAAAAATAATAATCTCTAAAAATTATGAAGTAAAATTAGTCTAAAGGCTAACAAAATAATGAAAAATCGTAAAATAAAGCAAGAGTATGGTGGGGTATGGCTATATTTCGTTCTCTTAGAGGATTGGTACTGTACGCTATAGCGTATACACATCTATTCTAATCAACATGCCGTTACTACTACAATCCGTGTTACGTATTTACTTAGAGAAACTATCGATTCGAAGGTACACGGAATCTAACGAAAGTATTACTTACGGAGGCCACGATAGGTTACTTTGAAATGTATTGGGGTATATTATACCTCACCGTCCTTCCGCCGAGTTAATCAGTGTTGGGTAGTGTCTAGGTGCAATTGTTTAGATCCTGGATCTGGACTTCATGTACCGATCTACTATCTGTATCTAGATACATTTGGCGCAATGTATCTAATATCTGCATCTAGATACATTTTCGGAGTATCTTGTACATACAACTATAAAACACAAAGATAGAATTGAAATATGATATCTTGCTTTTACAAATATTAAATATTGCTCGTTTTGTACTAGTGCAGGAAGAGATATAAAGTTATTAACAGGGATTACTAGTAATTGAAATAATATTAGGAAAGGAAAACAATTGCACATTAATTATCATATATGGAGTAAATGAAGATGCGAGCAAAGACGAAAAAGACAATTATTACAAGAAACTACAAGAAGAAATAGACGATGCAAACGAAAACCTCATAATCGTGAGGGATTTAAATGGACGAGTAGGCAACAGTAACAAGGGCGTTGAAAGAATAATGGGCAAAGAAGGAGAAACAATAAATAATAATAATGGAGAGAGAATTATAGAAATGTCCATGGAAAATGACCCAATAATAACAAATACAAAGTTTAAACACAAGGCAATTCATAAGATAACAAGAGAAGAGCCAAGTAGAATTGAAAAGTCTTTAATCGACTACTTTCTGGTATGAAAGCGATATTGGAAATATGTGAGGGATGTTAATGTAACAAGAAAAGCCGAAATTGGTAACGACCATTACTTAGTCCAAATGAATCTAATATTAAGACAAGAAGAAAAAGAAGACAAAGGAAGAAATAAAGTAAAGAAGTAAATAAAAAGCTATAAGCTCAAAGAGCAGACATATAGAATAAAATATCAAGATAAACTTAAGAAAATTTTAGAAAGACAAAATGAAGATGCTAGCATAAAAGAACAATGAAAAACACTAAAAGAAACAATACTAGTGGCCGCTGAAGAAAGTTGCGGAACAACAAAAATAGGGAACAAAAGCATAAAGAGCACAGAGTAGTGGACCACAGAGATACAAAAAGTCATTAAAAAAAGAAAGATCTATGGAAAAAATATCTTTGCACAAAAATACAAACAGATTATGAGAAATACCAGGAGAAAAACACTCAAGTTAGGAACACAGTAAAAGAAGCAATTGCACTGCACTGCAGTATTCGCCGCAATTATTATTAAAATACTGCTTTAAAATAATAGTGTCGCTAACATATTTTTATAGTTGTCACTACTCATTCAAAGTGAAAAGCTAATGATTATCTGTTATAATGCGATTACACTATTTGAAAACCCTCTTTATAAGAAAGGCCCCCGTCACCACCATTACCGGTCTAGGACGTTTAGGCGCGGGCACTATTAGGCGCGTGTACGTTTAGGCGCCAACCTTTAGGCGCAGGGACAGTTAGGCGCCACATGAAAGAAATTCACATTATTCCTAATATGTGATTTATTACCTAGCTGAAATAAGTTATGTAACTACACCTCTTTCCTAAAAGGGCGTAGAAACTGGTTATGTGAGTAGCTAATTGCAAAATATGATGTTTTTTAGGAGCCTGAAAGTTTTCTAAGAGTAAAACAGACCCATTTTACACGTGTTGGAATTTTATATGGCATGTTTTGAACACCCTGTATGCAACAATTTATTTAAGAAACATCTTCTGGTTCCAAATGTTTTTTAAATGTTGTGAACATCTTTTTTCGCCATTTGCCATTCCAAAATTTAAGCAACACTCATTTTTCAAAATAACACTCTGATTGATATGTGATATATAAGCAATGTTCTACGTAAATGTCAGAGCAATCATTTAATGACAAGTTTTTAAGGATCGGACTCTCCATTCAAAAGTTGTAAATCTCTAAAGATTTACATATTTTTTTGGTGGCCAGTTTCTTGTCGTTGACTATGGATTTGGTAACCTACTAATACAACGGACAGCTGCTCTTTACGAAAGTTTAAGATAATAACATTAATAATTTAGAAATGTCAAAATATAATATTCAAGATTTCAGTTATTACACAAAAGTTGCAACACGTGCAAACTGGATCTTTTATTCGTCGAAAACGTTTTGACTTAAAAAACACATTTTGCGAGTAGTTAACATAAATAACCAGTTTCTACGTTTGCTATGAAAGAGGTAGTTATGTAACTATTTACAGCTAGGCAATACGGTATACGTTCAAACCATGCTGAAACGTGTTCACGTGGCGCCTATCTGTCCCCACGCATAATGTTCTGGAGCCTAAACGTACTCGCGCCTAATAGCGCCCTCGCACAGTGGTTCAAAATCAAAAAAAGTCGATCGAAATTCATATCTCGTGAATGAATTGCATTTTTCAATTAAAATATTGTGGTGTAAGACTACAAATACAGACTAATGCTCTGACAATAATAATATTAAAAAAATAACAAAAATAATAATAATAATCACAATAATAAAATATTTTTTTGCGATTTTGCAAAAGCAATTCTTTTAAGGGGTTTATATGTTTGAATATTATGTAGAAATAAAAAATCAATGCATTGATAATAATAATAATAATAAAATGACAATAATTTTGTTTTTCGCGATTTTCCAACTTAGAAATTATTTGAAATGTTTTATTATTATCTAAAAATGAAAACAATTGCACAATTTTTAAATTTAATTACAAAAACATTAAGCTATAGAAATACAAATTAATTAAAATATTGAGATTCTAAAATGATATAATAATACCTAATAGCGTAGAATACGATATAATGCGAAATCATACTTGTTTTCTTCAGAAATATTAATCAATTGGAGGACATCAACATCAGTAATCTTCTGTTTTTATTTGCCCTGTAAAAAAGAACTTGATTTGGGATCTGAACTTAATATTAATTGGTGGAAAACATCTGCATTTATGTTCAGGACACTAATATTCCTGGTGTGGTGTTCCTTATATCGCCACAAATCTTTATTTTTGCTTCTTGTGCCTCTTCGGATAATTTATAGGAGCAGGTACACAACGAAGAACAATATCCTGGAATTTTATTTGTTCGTCAAGCCACTTGCCAAATTTCTGTATAATTCGTTCATTATTTCGTTTTACATTCTTCCAATTGTTAATATATGGCGCGAAAAAATGTGTTCTAGTGAAAACTATAAGTGCCTTTGTAGCAACCTCATTTACGTTTGTATGAAAAACATCTTTTAGATACTCTATAACACAATTTTTTCGAACTTCAATGGATAATTCGATATTTTCTATAAACTCTTCGTGTAATGAGAAACGTGCAACTGGACGAACCGCCATTGTTAGAATATACACAAAACACACAAAGTAAAGTTATACAACAACACATAATATTAAATCACATCAAAACAGCCACTAAAATTGCAAGCAGCAAGCGAAAATGATGCACGTTAAGACAGCAGCAATGCTGCACCGCGGTAAAATGGTCTACGGACACCGGCACCGTCCGCCCCATTACATGTCGTAAGGGGTGTAGGGGCAAACCGAAGCAAACCAATGAGGTGTTTTTGTTTACCTAAGATCCTAAACAATAATGTGAACTACGAATTATTTTGTCCTCTTTTGTCCTCTGTTTCGTAGAATATAAATAGTGCGAAATTTACTCGAATATGGAGGGTTTATTAAGTACCAGCGAATTTAAAAACGGGTAATTTTTTTTATAAAAATAATGCACTCAGGTGATAGCTAAAGGTTCAAGAGTTCTCAATATATTCATTTCTCTTAAACATTTTGCAAGAGGACGTCTGTACAGCTCAGAGAAGAGGCCGCATTTAAAAAAAATTTTTGTTTGTTTGAAATGTATGTGTTTCATCGCACGTTTCGGGACTAATATTGTCTTTCTACGTAACTTAATTTTGGAATTATGTATTTCAGAAGTTGGCCGGATACTAGAAGAACAATTATGTGTTATGTTTAGCATCATATAAAACAATGAAAATTTTGACTTTCGATCGACTTTTTTTGATTTTGAACCACTGTGCCTCGTCTAAAGGCCATATATGTATTACTTTTATATTGCTAGCGCCTGTAAGTGAAGAGGTCACAGCGTAAGTGAGACAGACAACCAACTCTTATACGTACTTGGTGAGCTGTGCGCAAGCGTCGCCCGCGCGGTGGGGAAGTGGTTAAGTTTAAAATTCGCTTCTAAAGGCGGCTTCGAATTCTCAGGCATGCGCACAAGACGCGTAGTACTCAGAGTGAGACTATGTCGGCACCGTAATGTTTTCGCCCGTTCCTGGACCCTGCTAGCAATATAGAAGTGAAAATATATGCTAAAGGCTTCCCGCCTAAAAGCTCGCGCCTAAACGTCCCTTTCCGACTGCAGTGTATGTACATCGTACATGGATACGTTAACGGACAGTACAGAATTGAAACTGCACTGTGAATAACTTACTACAATGAACAATATTTTCAAAGCGAAGCAAAGTATGGCGAGTTTACAAGTCGTAGTAAGTTGGGTTTAGAAAGTACATTTGAGTTGATTGCCGCACAAAAGTCATCTCATCAATTTTTAAGACGCGCAAAGATGCAAATAACGAAACGATCAGGCGGTTCTAATCTCAATTGAAACTCACTGCATGTAGAGTTATTACGATATACAATGTGCTTACAAGGTAGTTAAGGAAACTTAAAGTCGCTGGTGTACTGAACGAAATATGTTCCACAATTTCTAATTATTACGTTTTTCGTTACACTCTATCCGTCCTACAGAAATGTCTTTGTTATTTCCCCAGAAATGTGTATTTGTTCCTTATAGTAAAACAGAAATGCATCCCCCTATAGGTGTTACTGAAGGAAGTATTCCTAAGGGTTAAGAAGACAAAAGAGAACAAAACGATACTTACATAAATTTACGATGAAATTCTCGGTAGTTAATAGAATATGTAATTAGGTCGTGTTGCTCCATCTTAACTTATTGACCTTTAAAGAGGAAAAATCATGAAATGTAAAACGTATTTAATAATACGGCCTATTTCCAAAAATCATGATAGGCGACAGAATTGATGTCTGGTTTTAAAGCACCTAAACATCAGAGTTTGCTAGATAGATATATAAGAGCGACGGAAACTATAAGGACAAAAAACAATTACTTCTGGAAATTTTGTATGGAATATTCTTTAGAAGCGGAAGATTAATTAAAGTTTAAATTCAATGAACTAAAAGCTGTTGCCACTAAATAATACACGGGAGGACGTTTTCCAAATCAAGCTTTTAAACTATTTGAAACGAAAATGTGTATGGCAGGAGTACTTTTAAACCAATTTTAAATTAGACAAATAGGGTAATCCTAGATTTGTGTTTGTATTGTAAAATCGATCAACGAGTTGCTTTGGTATGTTGGCATTCATATTGCTACATGTGCTACTAAAACTCGTATGCTGCTTTGCAATAGTTGCGGATAATTGGAAACTACTCCATGTATATTAGTGAACATACATTGATGCATTAGTACCTCATTATCTAAAGTAAACCTGGTTGGCTAATATTTACTAATTTTTTAATTTAAAATCGTAAATGGTTCAATTAAAATTCTCATATAGTAATATTTAGTGAAATGTGTTTAGTTTTCCTAAATAATTAAGCGGAATCAACAAGCAATGTATTATACAGGTTGTCCGAAATCCGTTTTGAACATAAGAAATTAATGAGTGCGACAAGGAAAACATAAACAATATGAGTAGCAGGACAAAGACAGAACGTAATCATGGCTAGCTAAATTTTTAAACTAAAATTAAGTCAATGAAACAAACAAACACTTCTGTCAAATATTTTAGCTGTTGTTAAGAGTATAAAGTGAGGTTTAAATATACTATTGTTTACTATTAACATAATATTGTGGTTATCGCAAAAGATCAGTCAATCTGTGTTCTAGCGGCTACCGATTTACTACCTTAGCTATTTGAAGCAGGTTGGCTCCTTTTTTTGTGCCAGAGAACTTATAAACTCAAATAATCGCAACAGGCAATAATACAATATTTGAAATACAAAAAGCAGCAGTAACGAAATCAAACAATAAATGGCATAAACAGTGAATTGTATTTATTAGACAAACACTGCATACAATAGGCAGTACAATAGACCTTAAAGGCGTTACTTACGCGGAAGGTGCACCACCAGATACCATTCATACTAGTAACTAACACATCTAAATAAGTAATTAATGGTAAAACCAGTAAATTGTAAATTACAAACTAACAACAGCTGTAATTTCTCTACATTATTGCACCTAAAGCTTGCAGTATAAATATCATTAACCCAGTGTTCATTAGATAGTAAGTTACTTGTCTGTGAGATCGGACATCTGCAGTGGTTAATTAAATATCATCGAAACGGACCCTTATAGCTATGCTGCCGCAAGTTGTGCTGGCAGAGATCACCAGAAGTTCACACAGGCAATATGTCCCAAAAACAAATTATGCTCCCAGAAGTCGGAAGAAATGCACGCCTCCCCAAAGTACGCAGAATCGATGAAGCTTCAAAACACCCGGGTAAAGAAAAGCCAGAAATGCCGGACGCAATTAGCTAACCCCAAAACTCTATCACCAAATATGAAGTAACCATTCACCCTGTATTACTGGCTTTTCTTGGGAATGACCATTACATGAATATGGCCAATTAGAGGCCACGTACGAAAAAGAAACGCTGTAAAATCCGCAACACGTTGTCTCGTGTCGTCAAAATCTCAAATCGAGGATGAATGCTTTTCGAAATAAGCGATTAAAGCTATGCAAAACAAAACTAACGGCATAAAAGCACTTTCGAATCGAAAGAGAACTATTCAGAAAACACCAGATAAAAGCATTCCTCATTATAGTATAAGGTGTTATGAAATGAGTGCGAATATTTTAATCCGTAATAGAACTCTCTAAACTGAACAACTTCTCCATTTATCAATTTTTCAAAAACGCCCTCAAAACCAAGTTAAAATTCAAAACAGTTTTACTCTAAAAATGCATATCCGCCTATAGTATAATATTTTAATTTAATGTCACCAAACACAAAAAAAATCTTTGATATGCAAACCAACAAAAACTGTACTGATAAAACCTTTAGTTTACATCTGGTCGCCAACGCACTTATCAATTGAGGCAGGTAAATTATTGACCGCGTGTTGGTTGTGTGAGAACTTTGCAGTTTTAATATACTTGTGTCGTTCAGCTTTAACTTTGTTTACCAAGCGGATTGTCAAATTTAGGGGAGATAAAGGATTTGAAAATATATGCGATTAAATGAGAAACGATACATAGAAAAGTTGTTCATTTTGGTGACCTGTATCACTGGTTAAAAATATTGCATGGACTTCTATAACACCCTGTATATGTTGAACAAGAAGACATGTAAATATGCTTAGATGACGTTATAAAGAAATCAGGACGAAGAACTACCGCCAAAAATATCACAAGCAATTGCGAAAAAACTAAAGAAAACAATAAATAGACTTATCAGTGTATTGTATTTATTAGAGTAGTTATTAAAGTAGAATAGCAAAGCTAACCTTGATACACGGACCTAATTAGATAAGCGAGGAAAAACCACTGTGGTTGTTTAATGTGGTTGCCAAACCTTGTTTAACAAATAATAAATAAAATGGTAATGTACGATATCCAGAGAAAGTAAAAGGGTACTTGCTAAGGCACCCTCAGTCTAACTTGAGACGAAAAAGGAAAAGTAGAAGAAGTGTAAATAAGTTCATCATATCAGCAAGAACATTCGAATGTTCGTATAACTAGTCGCAGTTTACATTGTCTGGAAAACTTTGGCGGTTCTTTCTTTTTCTATTTAGTTGGCGGCTATCCTAAATCATGCGACACAAAAGTATGCCCAACGCTTCACATTGTGCAATTAAGATATACTTTTGCCACATACTTGTTTTCTTCGACTCACTGGTATTACCAGTTACAGAAACAAGGGTACTGGTGTATATCTATTTAATCTTTGTATAGATTTATTCCTGTCTCTCGTAGTTTTGGAGCCAAAGCATAGAGGTGATATTCTAGTGAACTAATGATTATCATAACTTTAACGTAGAACTTTTAATGATGTCTAAATTTCACATGATGTAGGGAGTATGGCACGTTGCACGTAGCCCTTTGGATTAGAATTTTTCAATTATTTCGATGTTGCACCCCACAGCTGGGTACCATATGACAATATAGGTTTTAAGACTTATTGTAAACGAGAATGTTATTAGATAGGGAGAGTTTGGATTTTCTAACAAGTAACCAGTAGTGCCTACTGAACTTTTCCAAGCTGTTTACATGTCTTTTAAACGTGAGACCTTGTCAAACTTGGTTAAAATGCAAGCCGAGGTATTTTGACTGCGTCGCTTCCGTTAATGGTATGTTGTTTATTCTCGTAAATGCTGTTCGTAAATTACTTCTCCATTTGGCGAAGGTAATATGAGAAAATTTGCCTTATCAGTGAGTGTTTGTGTTTCAAAATAATAACTTTGCAAATTGTAAAAGTTGCAGAGAGTACGAAGAATTAGTGATTTATAGGTATATCCGCTGTGGAAATTAGGTATAAAATCGGACGAAGGGCTCGGCATAAAGTATATTCGATTCAATTTGATGAAAATGGTTTGCTGCAGTCCATATTTTATTTGAAAGTACCTTTCCCATAGGTAAGACTAAGGGATAACACAGACGGAGTATGATAAAAACCTTTTGAGCTTGTATAGCAGACATTTATGCACCGCCGTATTAGAAGCATGACTGTCGTCACGAAAGGCAACTTTTTAGTATTGTTTCTTTTCAGAAGCCTGGTAATAATATCTACTATTCTGTGGACCTGCTGAAATTTTAACTGACGATCTGGGACGATCGTTTTTCTCTTGGCTTTAATCTTTGGTCAGCAATTTTTCAATAGTTTAGCAAACACTGTTAGTAAACTAATTGGCCTGTAGGAGTTAACCTCAGTTGGTGATTTACCAGGCGTTAGAATCAGTATTGCTTGCGCTCTGCTGGAAGTAAGCTTCTAACGGGACATCCACATCGCTCGCCGGCAATGTTTCCTTTCACAGTTAAAGCCCAATCCAACTTGTATTTAGAATTTAAAATGTTCGTAAAGACGGTCCTGTATAATGAACGAATTGTGTAGCGGAATTCATGAATGCGGAAAGAAATGCACGTTGCCCTCGAGACGAGCAGTATTTTAACTCCTGCATATTTAATAAACTGCTCAAGTACAGGTCTAAAGAGTAGCTTCAGCACTGCGAAAACATTGTCGTTTGGGACCATGTCGAAATATCGACTTTATGACCGTGTTTTAAGGTCACAGAGGCGTCGCAGAGCATGGCGACAATATGCAGAGATGTAGCCCTTGACCATAGCTTTCGATTGATACCCCATATGACCCATGTTGCCATTGAAAAATAAAGTGACCTTTGACATAGGTCGCCAACGGTTGATCTTTCGCCAAAACCAAATAGCGCATGAAGGTGCTCGGGACCTTAGCAACAACTTTGCCCCCTTTCAAAATTTCGATATCTGTAGCCGTTCGAAAGTTACAGGCGATCCAGACGGACGGACGGACGGACAAAACGTTCGCATAAGTACGCTGAAGCTACTAATAAAGAGGACGGCAGTAGCACACAGCGTCTGCTGCGAGCTGCATGTGTTTGCAACTCAAACATAGTACTCGAATTCGCCAAGGGTGATCTAAGTTAAATAAAAGCGGCAAGTAACCTGCAACCAATAATTGCTGCCACAAGGGCAGCGAACAAGCGTTTACAGATTACGTAAACGCATATTCCGTGTATAAATTTGCAACATTCAAAAGGTGGTTTTCCAAGCGTTACGTAGTAGTGACGTCAGCCAGTCGTCGTCGAGACGACAAAGACAGAGTTAAAAATGTTCGGGACTTTCCCCCCGAATTACAGTGTGGTTAATTTCCATGTCCATGTCAGCCAAATTTGGGTGACATCATCCAGGGCCAAATTCACATCCGACGCAGCAAGTTTAGGCCTGATTTCAGGTAAAGCACTTTCAGCTTAAAGACTGAGAAATCCCTTTCTCCGCGGTGTGCTAATTGCGTTTAAGGTATGTGTTTATGCACACGAATTTTACTGCTTTGTGTGCACGCGAATATGAGCAAGGCTGACGTTAGGTAAGGTCGTTTTTAGAAAGTATTGACTTGCGCCTTTAAATGACAGTTATTTTGACGCTATTTTAATCATGTTTTATTGATGTTTCCTATATGCGTTTGTGTTTATACTGTATATGCAGGTAGACCCAGCTATCGTGCACGCAGATTACTTACTGATGTAAACTTGTTTTCTTTTATTTTATTTGTGTTTATTGGTTATCTATTTGTGTTGCTTACATGTTTTTATACGTGTTCTAAAGTCAATGGATGATGTAAACAAATTGGATTTGCTTGTGCATTGTTTAAAAGTCAGTTTTAGCCGGCTACACTACAAGGACGAACCGGATCCCTGTTTCGAAGTATAGATCTTTCGTAAACCACGAACTGAGGTATTAAGAGTGTTTCATGTTCACTGAGCTAGCTAAGGGGCAAAAGAGGCAAATAATTATTCAAATATTAAGGCGTATGAGACGTCTTGTTCAAATTGAATGTAACTGCGCGAGAGGTGAACAAACGCTGCATTTCAAGCTAGGTCTAGGTAAACATTGATGAAATTACCTAACTAATTGCTGTAATTAAATCGCAGTCTGGGCCGTTATTAGGATTAAGTTGTGGTTATCTTAGATATCATACACCTTAACTGTACTGTCTTAATATCGATCAAATTATATATATTCTCAAGCGACAGCTAATTATCCAAACGTAGATTAAAAATATTGTAGATTAGGATGGCTTTAAAGATAAATATTGAAATAACAGCGGACTATTTAATAATTTTTTTATAACTATTTATGCAAATATATCGCAGGCAACTTTAAGCACTGCATTATAAACATCGAAATTTCGTAATTTAGTTCCTTTTTTTAATTAATTTGTGTTATTATCTTTGGATACTTTGTCGGTAAATTGAACAGGTCTTTTCCAACTCAAAAATGATACAGTTTTTAATTATAGAACATACATAATAAAATTATAAGTTACTATACTAATTTCCAGCATCGCAGACAACGGTACTAGAAATGTTTTAGATGGTAAGAATTTATTTCAGATCACTATTACATTCTGAACAAGTTACAGTGGTATCAAAATGTTCAGTTATTCTAGAAATTATCATCTTCCTTTATAAAACAGCGAGCAGAATTAGCATTTCATTGATTTTAGACGATATATAGGGATCAAACAAGAAGGTAACCGAAAAATTCCGAAGACCGTTATTATTTATCAAAAATCCAATATCTGGATTGTGTTCCCCGAGGAAGATTGAAACTGAAAATTTAAGCGGAGAAATGTTATTTTCAATTTATTGTTGGCTTGCAAATTACTGGCTGTTTTTGTTATCGAGAAGAGCACTTCCTGG
The DNA here is from genome assembly GCA_940337035.1 of Agriotes lineatus. Lineage (NCBI taxonomy): Eukaryota > Metazoa > Arthropoda > Insecta > Coleoptera > Elateridae > Agriotes > Agriotes lineatus. The sequence continues at coordinate 11,994,390 of OW679202.1, forward strand.
GCTCATGCAGTTAATTTAGTCGAAAGGCTGCCTGCTGGTACAATTTAAATTTCTAATTAATCGGCGCTCATTCTTTAATTGGCATATTGAGTTCAACGCTCATTAATACTGACATTTTGAGACAATCTATTAACTTTATAATTTATAAAAGCTCTTCGAACGAAAATCGCTGTTAGTGTTTCAGATATTGAGAAATCATAAATTTTTTCGTGGGGCGGTAAAAGTTAAGCTTTGCATACATATCAGGTGATTTATTTAAGCATACAACTTCAAAGTTTGTATTTCAGTTTTGCTGTGATACACCCTCCTATACCTTAGCGAAGTTTACCTGAAACATACAGTAGCGTATCGATGATCCTGTCTAAGCGGATTTCTGTGAAAGTATATCGAATAACATACGCCACGTTGATACCGGTAGTAAAACAAGACCAAATCCGCCCTAAACTATATAATATGTGTATGTGTAGGTTCCATCTGTTCCGGATGTTCAAATTTACTGTAAGTTGGGGGCGTAAAACAGAGTTTGTCCTTTTTTTCAACTTACGCAAATATTTTTTCTAATTTTCTCAACAAAGTTTGCTTTTCCTATCTAATCCAATTTCGTTATTTACTGAGCAAGCGTATATTAGAAAATTCACTTCTTCCTCTGCCATTACGGCTCTTGCGCTTCGGGGCTTACAATTACACACTCATTTTACATTTTCAGTTCTCATAAATTTTTATTCGGAGAACCTGAATCTTTAATTAACGAGTTGATATTTAAATTACGTGCTCGTCGAAACAGAAATCAAGGGTAGCTTATCACACACTGAAGTATTATCAGTGATCTATGTTCAGCGAAACGTGAAAGTGAGCTCTACGGCTCATTGACGTCGACATTTTTGGGTATAAATATACCCAGGATTAATCTTTTCTAAAATGAGCAATCAGCTTCAATGATAGACATATATAAGTAAGTGATTAGATATATCTTGATATAACTGGCCGTTGGGGTTGTGCAAAATAGTTTTATAGCCACTTTAACCTCTAATAGCGTGATTGTTATTTGCCGTGTCTGGTCTAGTTGCTTTTTAGGCTATCACTAAATTATTGAAGTTTGTTAATTTTTATATCATACATAAAATTTTTCCCATGTATATACACAGTTCATTTTCCTTTAACACTTTATCCATTTAGTAATTTCGAATTTTGGGCCAAAGCTTTTGTTTAATGGTATCAGTATTTCATATACGTGTTCCTTTCTTAGCAAGTAATTATATTGTTGATAGTCAATGTTTTATAAAGTTTAGCTGTAACCGGCATCTATGTAGCGGGAATTGCATATTAGATCTCTTATCAGAGTGTATACCGGTATCTTCCCATTCAACAGGAACAATTGAAAATTGACGTCCCAGTGTGAATTTCCCAAGAGGTCTCAACCAATTGTGAATAAGTTTGCATCGCATTGAATTTTCAATTACCTTACTTGAAATATTTAAGCACTTGGGATGTATATATGGATAGAGGCACAAAAGTTCTAAACTATGTAATACATGTGACAATAAAATTTATAAATCGTAATTTATGATGGTATTTGTGAAATGTGTGGCAATGAGACTAATATATGGCGATCACGAAAATTGGCGATCCCGTTGTATCCTAGCTGAATCTACAATCCCCTTCAGTTGGTCTCGATTGAGATTCCTTTTCCTGACCAACCTTTCCACGTCCAGACCCGGAGGCTATTAAATTAGTGAGCGGTGAATGAGGGCTAGGTGTCTTTACTTTATCACTTCTATCCATTCAAATCCAACAACCCAAAGTAGAGGAAATATTATCCTCTTCCAAACAAATCATCGAATGTAACGGGAACCTACGATACATCTCCTAATGCATCTTATTTCCAAGGCTGTTCATTCTGCCAATAAACTCTAGTATGTCAAGACACAAAAAAAAATCTAAACATTCTAGAAATCAGCGAGGCAATTTGGTCTATTAGTGAGTATTGTGAAGACCGAACAAACCAGACTTCAAGGAATCCATCCTGCAGGAGAATCATCCATCAATAAAGTTTGAAATAGTATTAAAAACAAGACAAAATGCAATAAAGAAGGACATGACATATGTTCAGAAAACCTGGATTACCGATATACTAAATTTAATAGGAACAGGAAGACCCGCAAAGGTTGAAAGCAATAAACAAAAATACAAAAAGAATAGATAGGAAGATAAAAATAAAACCAGCTAAAAGTGGAATATAGCGAAGTAACTAAGCGGGACAAGTGCACAAGAAAAACGATTCATATATGTTTCATAAAAAAATAAAATAAATTACGGGCACATTCACAAAACAATCATAAGCGCAATTAGAAAAATAAATAATATACTCACAGACTCATAAAACGTATGAAAGTTTAGACGGAATATATCGAGTCGAAGTCTTTAAAGATAACCACACTTTTGGCATTAGCTATAATGAATGTAATACATTACCAGCTCTATCTTCCAATAACCCAATCTGCAGTAGAACAAGCTATCAAAAGAAAAGACGTCTTTCGTTGTCTTATAGATTCTCAAAAGACATTTTAAATGTCGCCGTGGCTTCCTTCTATCTATCCTACAAAACATCGAAACTGATGATAAAGACATTAGAATTATTCAAACCCTTTATGGGAATCAAACAGCATATTTATAAGTCACCAACTTATTCACTACAGAACAGTTCGAAATTTCAAAAACGGTTCGCAGAAATGAGCTTCCTCATCTGCTCTGTTCAACATGTTTAAATATTGACAGGATAATCCAGTTCGCTCTGGAACACGTAACAGCAGGCATTAAAACCAATGGCGGAAACCATGGAAAAGCTGCAAGCTTTTGTTGATTCGACACATAGAAGTGGAAAAGGACATGGCCTGAAAATTGATAAATAGAGAACCAAATTACTAATAATAAGTAAACAACCGCATAACCAAGCACAACATGTAGAAGGAGTACACAGATTGAAATACCTCGGCTTCACTTTACCCGAAACGTGGGATTGGTAAACTCTTCCCCATTTGTGATTACGGCTGGTGGAATATTAAATATTACAGAGATTGCTCCTAAGTACCGAAATATGTTTATTAAAGACAACATCTTTGATTCAATTAGAAGCCTTTGGAATATGGATCCACCGAAGATCCTGAATGTAGCATGTTACTAACGAAGAAGTATTACGGAGGGTGAATACATAGCGAAAACCATTTGACACTGTTAAACATCGTACAATGCCAGATATCCTATCATAAATTTTATTGTATTACGAACAATTGAAGAGAACCATGTGGAGTTATAAACGTCCAGACGATCTGCCTTTAAGTCGGAGCTGTAATACTGTGGATTAATAGTTAATTGTTGCAGATGAATGTCTGTCCGCTAGAAAACGTATGGCAGGAGGAAAAGAAGAAGGTATGGATGTTCAAAGGTATACTCTTAAGCAAAGTAATGTCGGTTAAAATGACATGCCTTATTGTCGTGAACTGTTGCTGCCAATATTTTGATGCTGCAATTGTCAGTATCGACAGTGTGATATAAGTATTAAGTTATTACATAGTAAAAAGCTAGAAAAACGTGTCCCAGAAAGATAGAGAAGCACTCACTGTTAGACAACAAAAGGGGTGCAAACATTGCTAGCGATCACTATCTACTGCGGATACAATTAGATTAAAATTGTCAGCTGTCAAAATAAACACACTATCGCCAAGAGGGTTAGATATAATGTAGAAAATTTAAAACCACAAGAGGGAATTTGAGCTTCCAAGCGAAAGCTAAGAAAAGACGAGGAGGTTTTAGTGAACAGAAATGAAAAATAAGTTGGGAATCCATAAGCGATGACTAAAAAGGACAGCAGAAACTACACTTGAAAAAAACAAAGACAGAATAGACATCAGACAAAAACGAGAACTGATTGAAACACGAAAGGTTGAGAAAGGCAAAATAAATCAGGCACAAACAGCTGAAAGCAGAGAGGCAAGGAATTTTCAGGCAATAAAGACAAATGTAAAAAGATCCTCTCGGCACGAAAAGAGGCAGTGGATATAAGAGGTCTCTGTCCAAGCACAAGAGGCAGCCATAGAAAGCCGCCCAAGGCAACTTAACGGCATTGCTAAAGGTTTGAAAACAAGACATTTACTACTGTAAAGCCAGTGAGTGAAAAAAAAGGGGTACGTCTAACAGCATCCGGAACAACTCAAGGGTTAAGCACTTCGAAGAGCTCTCAGGAACTGCTCAACCAAACGAAGAACGAGGTTTTTATGTTCATGAAGAACTACTCCCGATAAGCTGCGAAATACCCAGCCGACGGGGGACATAAAATGCTATGGCAAAATTTAATTTAAACAAAGCTGCCGTACCAGATGATATACCTGCCGATCTTGTGAAGGCAGACCCAGTAAAGTCGCAAGTGTTTTACGTCCACTCATTGCGCAGGTGTGGGAATCAGAGTTCATCTCTGCAGAATAGAAACAAAGCTTGGTGATAAAACTATCAAAGAGATACGATTTCACTAATTGTCGAAGTTGGCATGGAAAAACCCTTCTAAACAAACACTATAAATAAAACCGTATCGCAATAAAATTATAAAGGCCCTCGAACACCTGAAAACCTGTAATTAGAAAAAATAAAACAGGTTTAAGACCAAATAGTTCCTGCACAGAACAATCAACAGAATGGACATCGTCCTTATACATGAAGTTTGTAGACTTTAGAAGAGCCTTTGACAGTCTCACACATGCTGCCATATGGATGTGTTCATTCATATTTAATATACTTTTTGATAGTGTATCTTCTAAAATTGACAACCGGGCACTTGGCATCCGATGGTATCTAAACGCCTTCCTAATAGTCATTGACCATGGTGATGATATATGTCTACTTTCGTACACGTATAACGACATGGTAGCGCTACTACAACTTCTCTCAAAGAAAGCTAAAAATATCGAACATAATATTAAGGTCATTAAAACCAAATACATTGAACTAAATGCCGCCATCAATAACCATGTCACCGTCAATGGTATCGGCATAAAGGAAGTCGATGAATGCCTTGAGATAATCCAATTTACATGTTCTAAAAAAATCTCCACATTTCGACAACTGTAAAAGAACATTTACAGCATTATTGTAAAAGTAATTCACTAACAGAGCTAGATGAGAGTTTCTAGAAGCCATTTAAATGGATATTAATTAGAACTGAAAAATAAAACTCCTAAAAAGCGCCTTGCATAGAAAACGTAAAAATTATGCAAACATACTACTTTTCGGTAAATAATAAAAAATATAAAGAAATAATTAATATTTTATGTTATTTTTTCCAACAACAAATCTTTCAAGTTTTCACATAAAAAAAATATTAATTTTAAAATTAAGTCTTGGTATGTAAAATTTTGAAAAACATTTAAAAAATTTAAAAATTTAATTTTAAAGTTAGAAAAATTAGGTGTTTTCTGGTCTTGAGATTGTTCAGTTAGCTAAAGATAACACACTCTAAAAAAATCTCATTGAAATCTTACTTCATTTCCGAAAAATTGCACTTTTTGGATTTTGACAATTTCGAAAAACTCCATTTTCTAAATAAGTAAAAATCAGTCAGTATATATGATCGGGGGTAAATAGGTTTTTAGACAAGCACAAATTATTGACCTAAAAAGTTTTTCTGAAAAATAAAAAATAAAAATGTCTCCCATATTATGCTTTATGGCGGACACTGTATATCTGGAACAATTTGGTAATCCTGGTCCAAAATCAGTCAGCAAATGTCCACTAGTCTTCTTCGAAGATACATTTAGAAATATGAACGTCTATTGTTGGAGAAGTTGGGCCACAAGCAACATCGACCATATTCTAAAGACAGTATTACGGCTTATATGGCCTATATGTATTTTTATTTCTTGAATATATTATTTATTGATAATAGCATATTGTAATTATTATTGGAAATAGTGCGTAGACATAATAGTCCTTGAAGCTTGAGCATAAATAACTATCATTCCAACAACATAGTTTTACAAGGCAAAGATATTTTGAAAGTAATATTTTGACTAAATATAAACATTTATATTACTGAATCACGCGCTTGTCTATGAACTCCTGTAATATAAGTTAGGAAATTGAGAGCTATGTACAATCTCAATAGATTCAACATAGAAACTATACCCTCCCTTTTTATTGTTATCACTAGGTTGTTCGAAGTGAGTTACAATACTCGTTTGTTTCCAATAGAAATGTCTCAAATTAATCACAGAACCATTACTCCTGCAAATAAAGGCCAATCTAAAAAACGAGTTTTAAAGACCATAGTAAAGCCAACTTAGTGTTTGCAACAGAGCTAGAAAATAAACAAGCAAAACGTATTTAACATAAATAGAATTCTTTATTCTATATGGAGTATAGAACCTTACAGAAAGCGTGCTGCTGCCCCGCAATGTCTAAGGGTGTTTCGTAAAAGCCTCATTATGCATAATAAGAGCCTTTCTCGTATTTACCAGTTTGCCCGTATTAGACATCAGTTAGTGAGAATCGCGCAGTGGGCGTACGTCGATATTAATAGGGTTTACTGGTCGAGATTTGTTAATCCGACACTCTGTCGTTCGGAAAATGATGTCAAACGATTCCGAATCTGGAATTGGAATCGATTCCCATGTCACAAGAATCTTTTTCAACAAGAGGGAAGCTGATTCTGAATTCTTAAGTAGATATTCGGTTCAGAAAGCGATTCGTATTTTAATTAGAAATCGAGAAGCAGCAACGAATATGGTGGCGCCATTCTACACTATTACTTCTCAAGTTTAGGTTAAAAAATTTCGCTGATTTTTAATTGTCTAACATACAACGCAATATTGTCCCTACCGAAGGCTTTTTCGTTGAAACTAAATTTTGTTTTGATAATACAAAGTTTCGTATCGATTAAAATTATGATTAGTTGGAATAGCGCGAGTCAGTGCAAAATTTTTACCTATTTTGTTGATTTATATTTTTGAAATTGAGCCCATAAGTAATATGAAAAGATTGAATGAAATGTATTTTTATATATATGTTAATTTTTTACTTTTTCCTACAAAGAAGGTCTTATGGGGATCTCAAAACGCATTTAACTTAACAAGACTTCTGATTTGATAGTTAGGTCAGGATAGTAAGTGAAAGCTGTCGATATATGTCTAAGTAATACAGCACATTTTGCATCTCAAAAAGTAACCAAAACAGTACTTTCAATATCCATACATACATAGCCGGCTCCTCTTCTACCCGAAGGTGTTGAGGTTGTTTCATTTTTGTTTTATTACGGTGCTTCTGCCTTGATTAATTTACACCACTACTTTCTGCCTTGTAAGTGCTGATTTACCTGCTAGGCCCAAGTTTCGAACTCATCCTCCAGTAGACCCGCCACTACTTAGCTGGTTTTCCTATTGGTTTTTCTTCCCATTGCTCTGGGACCCCGACTTTTTTTACTTGCCTTCCATTGCCCATTTTCTTCAGGTGTCCCCACCATATGTGCATCCCTTCTTTGACTTTCTCCAACACTGCCCTGCTTCTCCCATAAACTTCAACATTTCTGGGATTATCCCATCACTGCCTACTGCTTTCCCCAATTTAATACTTCCTAACCCCTGTCCTATATGCTGGGTTCCTTTGATTTCTATATATAGTCAGCAATTTGAATTTGTTTCCTCCCCCTCATCAGCTTTTTGCCCTCCTTTGTCCGCCACCTTTGCTTCCAGTAACTCTTTAAAGTATTCCTTCAATCTTTCCATAATTTCTTTTTCTTACCTAACCCTTCATTGCATGTTGTAGAAAATAAGCAACAGTTTCTATAAATCTGGTTTACTTATACTAGAATAAATGCTAAGTGCTGCTTGCATCATGTTGCAGTTTAGCAACATACCGCATCACCCAATATTTGACAAGTTCTGTGTAACGTATTGTTCTGTGTGCGTAACCTCAAACAGCGTCCGACTGTTCAGTGGTAATTTACAAGAAAATTTGACTTTTTGGTAATGTTTTTTAGTTTGAATTGCAAATAAAGGTGAGTATGTAATATACTATTACATGTTTGTATTCTATATTCTTGTGTTACAAAATATTAAGTGACCCCTAAAATTAATGTTGCACATTTGCAACATTATGTAATAAGCGTTATATAATTCTAAAATGATTTGTTTCATATTTACAACTACATGTAATAAACTCATCTTTCTATTTAGATATCAGATCCGAAAAGACCATCGAGAGATACGGAACTACAAGAACTGGTAGACAATATTCAATTGCCGTAAAGCGACGGTGGCTTTAGTGATGCATCTCAAGATTTTGATGTTGATTAGGTACCCGACGAATGTGACAGTTAGTAGTAGTAGTAGTAGTTGTGGGGAGACCGAAGTCTAGCAAGTAGGCCACCATAGGCCCTTTTTGCCAACCCCATGCCATCCCCTCAACCGCCTTCATTATCGTCCTCTTCGCTGGGCTCTTCTCCCTGCTTAAACCTTCCTGATTTTCTAATGAAGATCAGAATTTCGGCCCAGGATAGGGAGTTCAACTCTTCCATTCGAAGCGTAGGTGCTCCAAAGATTCTATACCTCAGTCGCTGGTACGCTTCGCATTCTCCCAAGTAGTGAAAGGACGTTTCCTCGCCCCTCCCACATCTTGGGCAGATGGGATCTTCCTCTACTCCTATCAGTGTTAGGTGTCTCTTTAGTTTACAGTGGCCTGTCAAGATCCCTATCAAAAGATTTGTGGTTCTTCTGCTCCTTCCCATTAGCCAGACCGATTTCTTTGAATCAAATCCCGCTATGTGGTACTTTGCCTGACGACAGCCCCTGCATCCTTTCCACTTTTCCTCGCTGGTCTTGTAGGCCCACCCGGTTAGGGCTGCTGAGACCTACTGCCTTGTTATACCCAAAAAAGATTCCGGTCCAAAACAAGTTTCCCCGGCTCCAGTTAAGATAACAATATTGGAGAAAAATAACATTATGATAAAGAGCATAATCTTGAGGGACCTACAGGCACAGAAGACCCCTATTTAGATTTGTAGGAAGGTGGCAGTCGTAGCTAAAGTGAAGATAAAACTAAAAGTAGACCTCGAAAAGCCATTCAACCACTTTTACGACCTAAAAGGCCAGTTTGTCTCAGCAATAATTAGGTAAGTTTTAATACCTAATCCAAGTTTAACAGTCGAGGCAATCGTTACTTAAACGGGAATGGTCTAAATTGGTCGCTACGATTCTTCAACCCTAAAGCTCACCCTAATTACACATCAACTGTGCTGTAACAGAGAGTTGGCCTACTAAAACTCAGTGGGAGGAGTGGTTCGAATCAATACGACGTAATTTAGAGCGAGATGGTGTCACAATAAGGCTGTCTTCAAGATTAGAGGGGATAGACGCTACGAGTTTTATTGATAGAGTAAAAAATTTTCTGAACAATTTCTGTAGAAACTCGAAATCCACGGGCAGTTGCTCTGCTCCGGCTACCTTGAGGCGTCCTAGTTGGATTTGAACCTTTCTTTCGTTGGTTTTTTCTTGCCTTCGCCAAGATACCTCATACACAAGTCTCGTCGAAGTAAATCTAACCCAAGTAAATAAACAAACACATACAAACAGTATAAATTAAAACACATCGACATTAAACTACAATTCGTATCTATTAAAAATTTAAGTTTGCACGTAAAAGGTTTAAACAAATAATTTTAACATGTATGTATCTGCTTAGCGTAACTGGTATCAAATAGGTTAGTATTTTTAACTTAATTAAGGACAGAACGGAGTATACAGTCAAGGCATACCCGTTAAAGAAAGCTGACAGTAAAGCTTAAATAAGTTAGTTAAAATATGGCCGACGGTAGCGCTACTTTTAACAATTGCGTTATCTAAAGCAGGGCGCTCACAAAAGTTTTGACTGAGCTGCACAACCACCGTTCTGTATCGCACTGAATTCAAAATAGCATATCACAAAAAGGTTTGATATTCACTTTAAAAACTAGTAACAGTACCTGTTGGCCTCTTGACGAAGCTAAGCCTGCAGAGGGCGACGAATGGCGAATGGACTTGCACCCCTGCTAATGGAATTAGCGCAACTAAACCACTGGCTGTTACTTTACTTCCTCCCTCAACGAACGTTGGAACCAAAAACGTGCTAGTTCTCATTGTCTAACACAAGTCGAAAGATGACACTGTCGCAAAAGATGATGCAACAATTTGAGAACTTTACACCCCTCGCCTGAGCCGAGCTGTAGGGTCGTCTTATAGGCGTTGAAAACCGTCCTTAAGCTGGGGATCGTAAAGGCGTGAGTCGCAAAGAGCATACGCAAGTCGAGCTTTTCAAAGAAAACTAACGATTCAAAGGGAATTGACCTAAAGCGAGATAATGTAAAACAGAAATATGTACTAGGTAGTAGATCAACACTCAATCAACAAGGAAACTGCAGTCCGTAGGATGAGCTCAACATGCGTCGCTAGTTATTTGGTTTTAGCTCTAAACGCTGCTTTCATCAACGAAAGAAGGCAGTAAAGATTAATATTTGAAATGGTGTAAACCATATATATAATACACATATATTGCTGGTAGGGCCTGGAAACTTCAGAAAACATTACGGCGTCGACATAGTCTCACTTCGAGTATAACGCGTCTCGTGCGCATGCGTGAGAATTCGAACTCCGCCTTTAGAAGCGAATTTTAAACTTGACCTCTTCCCCATTGGCCGGACGACGCCGCCGCGCTTGCACACAGCTCACCATTATACATTGAAGAGTTGGTTGTCTGTCTCACTTCATCGGTGAGTTTCCCACTCATAGCCGCTAGCAATATAGTAAGTATTAGATATATGGTGTAAACTGTGAGCACGGTAATTTCGAACAGTAGCTGAAAGCGTTGCGGTGATATAACACTCGGTGCCACCTTTCATCGGCATCGATCGAATGTAGTTCATCCGTGGTCGGTCCCTGCCTCTTTTATCACCGAACGATATAGACAGTGGCGTTAACTATCATATGTGCAGGGGGTGAGAAGAACCTCCGCGCCGAATCTATATGGGCGCCGCGGTAGCGGAGTTGTTAGTGAAAATAAAAGTTTTCCTAGAATAGTGGTTCAAAGCGGCAACAGACTATGATACGTGAGCGCCACTGGGCTCTTTTGAGTGCGCAGTTTTTTTTCCTTTTGAGGAGATTAAAGGTTCCAGCTCTAGTGTGTGTTTGTGATTCTTAGATTTCATAGTGCATAGTGCATAGTAACATACTATAAATTCAAAATTTTAAACCGCAAATGTCTGACGATTGCCTCAGATACAGAGGTCATAGAGAGTGCCAAATTACTTCAAACTACGTATGAAACTGATCTCTATAACGCCTACTAATGCAATTTGAACAATTTCGATCTTCGTACGCAACTAGTATTAAATCTTACTTATCAGTGAAGGAAGTGGAAGAAAAATGTCTGTCTAATCACACATCATTGGCTAGCTTTCCAGATTTGTATACAGCTTATATCCTATTTTTTACATCCCGTCACTACAGCCTCCACTGAGAGATCTTTTTCTAAATTAAAACACTTTTTGCTAAGTAAGATGAGCCAAATACGCCTAAAGAGTTTTGCATTACTGGGTAACGAGAAAGTAAAAACCAGTACTCTTGGTTTTAATTCACTGATAGATATTTTAGCTTTAGCAAAGTCTCGCAAAAGAGAGTTTAATTAAAGTGCTATACCTATATATTTATATATCTATATATATTATTTTTCTTGTGAATTATTTAAATTTGTATTCCTTTTCCGTGGTTTTTGTTTTTGTATTTTCATATGTATTTTTATGTTTCATGTTATATTTTGTGAGTGTTTGATGTAATGGTAAAACCCGTTCTACTTTATGGGTCGGAATCGTGGACGGTTACAGAACTGGTAAAGCAGAAATTGCAGGTGTTTGGTGACCAGTCATTATTTCGAACAAAGATCTTTGGGACCAAACAAATCAGGTGGACATTAATATAGAAATTAGGAGAAGAAAGTATGGATGGTTAGGGCATACGTTGCGAAAAAATGAAACTGTAATTTGCAGAAAAGTTTTGATTGGAACCTTTAGGGCCGGTTGCAGAAAGCAATGTTAAGTCTGGTGTTAGCTAACATCGCGTCAAAGTGAACAAAAACGAATCAAATTTCAAATGCTTATGGTAACTAATACATTAGTAAACAAAATTTGATGCGATTTTGTTCACTTTGACGCGATGTTAGCTAACACCAGACTTAACATTGCTTTCTGCAACCGGCCCTTAGGGTTTCAGAAACAGAGGACGCCCACGAAAAACGTGGTGGAGAACTGTAAAACAAGAGACAGGAAAGACTATAGCACAACTGAGCCAAATAGCAAAGGAAAATGACAACTAGAGAGAATATACGAATACCCTATGTCCCAATAGGGAATAATGGGATTATTATTATTATTATTATTGTTATGTTTAATAAAATATTGAAACATCTAAATGTGTTTTATTTTGCAGTAAGTAACCTTTCATGTTAAGAAAAGAGCTTATTAATTTTCTTTTAAATTTAAAGTGTTGCATGACCAAAAATTACCCCCCCTCCCTCTTTTTTCTGAAACTTCTTGTCTACAGCGGCTATAATTTATTCTTGCACACCGGCGCCAAACCGTCTTGTTACGCCACTGGATATAGAGGCACGATAGGTACGCCTTTATAGGCAAGCGCAAGCAACATTAAGATATACTTACTTATTTAGTATTTCAGTAGTAAAAGTGTTAAACCATTTTCTTTTGTGTTTTTTCTATTTACAATTAATTAAAAAAATGCAAATCTATTTTAATTAGAGCAAGGCCACGTATGTGGTAGGCTCAAAAGTTAATATAACGTTATATGTCAGACTAACTGGAAACACTTCAAGGCTGAAAATCTAATTAAGCAAAAATTTAGAATAATTAGAAAAATACTTATTTGGAAGAGTGGAATATTCTATTAACTGTTTCAGTGGATTATGTTAGAGAAAGGTAAAATCAACCTTTAAATTGTTTTCCAATTTTAAGGCGTTTCAGAACATTTAACTAGAACTCTTGATGTACTAAAAGCAGGTGCGGAATTTACTACCAGCAATTATACATATTGTTACTAAAAACATTGTGGTTAGTTGTACAACTTTATTGCATTTGATAGAACATTGAATCCAGGATTAGTGTTTGCGGATGGTACTTTAATTTAAGAACCTTGTACAAAGCGTGCATATAATAACCTCTACCCGACATTACCGAATGTTTGACCTGAATGGAGGTTTAAAACATCGATGTCTATGGAAATGCTTATTTTTTTGACAAGCTCCTGCGTTTGTAATAAACTGTCAAGACGAGGTTACCAAGGACTGTTTCCCAACACCAAATTTACAGTCAGTATACGTTATCAGCGAGCGGGGGTCACATACCTATTCTGTGTAGATGTTTATACATTCTGGCAGCGAATGTTTGCGACGTGGAAATTCTGAATATGCTTTGCCGTATTTTATCACGAATTTCAGTGCAAGAACATTGTAGTTAGTCTATTGTGATGTTCCTGTTTAATGGATGTAGAAAGAAGAACTCGTCGTTATCGGGTTTATGCTAAGCCTCCGTCTGTTTGAAGCTGTGCAGTAAAACATGTTGCACGACTTCACGTTTGGCATCTTGATCTTTCATTTCGGTATATAATGGCTTACACGGTTTTCGTTTACCCAAAACATATACAATTCGAAATGTACCATCAACCCTCGCTACGTACAGACATACTTATACGACGTTTTGCTTTAACTTATATTTTGTGAGTGTTCTAGCCCTGAAAGTGAACGTTTATAAAATTATCAATAAAATGAATGTCTCTTCAAAATATTAATACGATGTGGAAATTACCCTGACAAGAACGGCAAAGAAGAGACTCATCAGTACCAATAATAAAAAATTCAAATATTAACGGCATTATACAAACAGTGAGATATATATAGTTCTCAGTTATAAATATTAAATTAGTACACAGTGTGTTCAAAACAGCAGATTTAGCATGAAGGTGTCGTAAATTCGATTGCAAGTGTTATAACGTTCAGTATTAGAACCTTATGCTAAATCAATCTTCAGAAATAACAAATTTACTATGTTTGCATCACCTCTACCACCTTTACTCTTTAGTAGTGACGAAGGAAAAAATACTAATTATCTTTTCATATCTGTATTGGTTTCCCTTATTATGTTGGGGTCAAAATGACCTGAAGTTGAAACGTAAATTTTAAAAAATTCGGTGAACAATAATTATAGCATATGAGCATACCTTATCTTTTGTTTACATTCGTAAGACTCATTCACCTTATCATTATCACTCTACGCAATTCGTATACTTCTAAAGATATCAGCTTCTGAATTAGAGGATAATGTATCTCAAGTAGATGTGCAGCGTAAATCAAACAAATACGAAGAAAAAACCTCCAGTTAATGGAAGTACCCATATATATAATACACATATATTGCTAGTAGGGCCTCAGAACGCACGAAAACATTACGGCGCCGACATAGCTTCACTTAGAGTATAACGCGTCTCGTGCGCATGCGTGAGAATTCAAACTCCGCCTTTAGAAGCGAATTTTAAACTTGACCACTTCCCCATTGGGCGGACGACACCGCCGCGCTTGCGCACAGCTTACCATTATACATTGAAGAGTTGGTTGTCTGTCTCACTTCCCTCGTGAGTTTCCCACTCATAGCCGCTAGCAATATAGTAAGTATTACATATATGGAAGTACCATATTGTCATATCTAAAGATGATAATATCCAGTAATGATACTACTAATCAACAATCAAAATTTCGCTAGAAAATATTATTAGAACAAGACTCGAAACAACCAGATACACCGTGTCCAAATTTATCGATGTCGAATCTACATTTTGCTTAACTACACCTGGATCTTTAAATATAGGACGTTTTGTGACTAAGACGCTAACACCTGTGATAATTGTTAATCCCTAACAAGAGAACTCTTCCTTAGTTTCGACAGACAAAGCTAGCCACCTACTCGGTTTACGAACAGATATGGTTTATAGAAGCACATTGTGGCTAAAACAGGCGACTGGGATAAAAATAAGAGGAAGAAGAGAACCGCGCCGAAGCTATATAGCAGCTACCCCAGCCAAAAACCATTAAAGAATTGCGAGGCTTTCTAAGAATGATAATTTTTTTAACGCTATTTTTTTCCGAAGGCCGCTGAACTCTTAGCATCACTAGCAAAACACCTGCTAGGAATCTAAAAAGCACTTTCCCGCTCCGAAGACATTTTGGATAAAGCAGCGTGTCTTGTACATCCAGCACCTGCAGTCCCATTTTCAATAATTGTTGATATATTAGACGCCGTCATGGCAGAAGTACTGCAACATACATACATCGTAAAAGGCGGATATTTTACTTTGCTTTCAGACCACAAGTCGCTGACACACGCTTTTGCCAAGAGAGTTTCTCCACCTGAATTTAATCAGACAGTTTGCAACGTACATACGGCACGTTTTATGAACGACAACATCTCCACCCATGCTTTACCCAGAATTGCTGTTTCAGTTTCCACGATTCCATTCCTAGTTGGTCCTATCGTCTACGAGGTGCTGCAAAAATTGCAAGGATTGGATGCTTAACTGTAGTAATTTCTCTATTCTGATGCTGTACTTGCCTTAAAAAAGGTTCCAAGTCAGAACGCAAATATACTGCGATACATCCCAATGTGCACAGACACGTTGAAATAACGTTGAAAGGTAACCTCGCGCCGAGCGTTATATTAACGTCGAAGTGTCGCGAAAATCAACCAGTTTTTCAACGTTATGTGGTTGATTCAACGTCAGTCTATAACGGCTTTTTAACGTTGAACTCGTGACCAAAAAAGAACGTTATCTATGGTCGTCGTATTTAAGATCTAAAGCACGTTAGTTTTCAACGCTATTTCCGGCTATTTGACGTGTTTTCTACGTTTAGTTGCCAAGTCGACGTCTATTTAGCGTTATTTTATTGCACAATATTAAAACACATGTTAACGTTGCAATGTCGTTGCCTTTTTAACTGAAAGTACGTGTTTTATATGTCAAAACTACGTTTTTAACGCCATTTTTAGTTAAATGCTATCGTTATAAACACGTTACATTTTAACCACAACTTTAACTTGTTTTTGACGATAAAACGACGTTTTATTTGAAACAAAATTGACGTTTTATTTATGTAGAGTATTACGACAAAAGACATTACTTTTTAATCCAAACATCCACGTATTCTTTACGTTAAAGGTATGTTTTATTTTAGACTAAATACTTTGCAGCGTTACCTTTTTGGTAAATGCAAAGTTATAACGCAAATTTTCACGAACTTTTCACCAGAAAATTTGACTTTGAAGAAAATGGACCAGGCAACCTATTGCAATTTTTTCTAAATCATCGGAGTCTAAGAAACACAAATTACATGTCGAATAGATATTGGCAATATTTATACTAACCTGTGATAATGCATCTCACCAAGCTCGAGCTTTTATATTGAATTTTTAATTAACAAGCAAATTAATCTAAAAACTGAACTCATTAAAGGTATAATTAAAGATATATGCTGATTATCTGCATGTGGAAACAAGCATGAAAAATAAAACGTATCCAAAGTATAAGTATCTACCTATGTCCTATATGATTATTTATTATTATTTCTAATATATTTTGCTTACATTTATGGATAATAAAACTTAATATTATATCACATAAACATTATGAAAATAAAAGTAAAAAAAATGTAAATATAAAACGTATTAACATTTTAAACCTATAATGATTATAATGAAAAAAATTACTTAATTTTTGTCATTTTAGCTTTAGTGTGATTCAACCAATTTTTCGTTCCCTCAGAAATGTCAGCTTCACTGCAGAAACCATGAGGAACTTTGTTTTACGGCTTCTGTAACATTTAAAATTTAAAAATAGGTATTTAAGGTTTCACAATATCAAATTGAGTTTTTAGTTCTTTTAATTTTGAAACTATTGAAAGAATTAAATTATGTAAAGCTACATTACTGAGGATTTTGCCTTTTGGGGCAAATAAAGGGAATACTAGCTTGCTACAAACTTTATGGTTTTGAGGATCCATACAAATAAACTAATTTTGAAGCTAATAATTTAGACTATTCTCGTTTTATAGCTATCTTCACACGAGTCTCATTTTAGCTATTTATCATTAATTTAGATGCAATTACACCTAATGTTTAATGGCATTATATTTGAGTTATGCGAATAAAGGAGAAGTTGTAGACTCTGAAGAAACTAATAAAGTTTGTCAAGAGCTTGTTAAATATATCTCAGTTATCATAATGTTATACAAAAGTTCAGAAATTCATTTATAAAATCAGGATATGAACAGCTAAAATCTATTATATAGTCATAATTTTCTTTTAACTTGCCATAAACTAATCTCATGGTGTTTTTGTTTTAACGGCTTTTTTAATACGCCTAAATCATCTCGTCCAGCCAAGTTAAATAAAACGGCGATTTCGTTTGATAATATAAATTTTAAAACAGATCTGGTAACTGCTTCAACGCTAGCTCCACCTAAAGTGGACAGCCGTTTTATCTTAAATGGGAAAAATGAAGCTTAGTGAAATATGGCACGTACTACCTACCATATATGCATTTAATGCAACATCTCAACAGTTGCTTAATTTCAGACAGCATATCTGTTTGAGCTCTCATTTTGCCTCTCAATTTGACTAGTTCTGCCAAAAATAAATCTTCAAATTCTACAAGAAATACAAATACAAATTTGGGTTCAAAATTGCGGGAAGTTACTAGAACATTACGAGGATTAAATTTACCATCAGTTGGAGTCATTTTCGTACACCCTGCATAGTGAAAATACATGGGATAAACCTACATTACAGCGCTTGCTATATTTAGGAGACCATATAAACTACGTGTGCCTGCTGGGATCTACCGAAACCCTTCATCGCCACTGAATTTCGAGGCCCGATATTGGACGCCTTGCAACAACCTGTGCCACCCTTGAATGCAAGGGACTACGCACTTCATCTCCTCCAAATTCGTACGACCACTCGGCATGCATGATCGCTAGACGGAAGTTTCAGCACGGGATCTTCCAGGTTCGAGCATTTGGACCTAGTTAGGAAAACTATATTGTCTAACTTGCATTGACCGCCTCACAAGGTGGCTTGAAGCCATCCCCAGCACAGACATTACTACTGAGGTGATAGTCAGAGCATTGTATTCAACTGGGCTTCAAGATTTGCTGTGCCCTTTCATATACCGATTGGGACTGGAAGTATACTTTTCACCTACTTCATACTTATTGGGTCGCAAGATATTTGCACCACGACATACCACCCTGCAGCAAATAGAATGGTCGAGCATATCCAACGTTTGCTAGTCTGCCATGGAGTGCCATACAGACACTAGTTGGATTGGTTGTCTATTGCGTACCATTTGTGTGGCATTTGAACCGCATAAGAGAGGACCTCAACGGCACAGCAGCCTAAATGATATACGCATCAGGTAATTTTTTTACCGCTACCAAAGACCAGAATACTGCTGACTATAAGTGTTGTAAATGCGAGGAGCACTTTAATACAATGCTATCAATACATCCCCAGCACCACGAAAAGCGAAAGATCTTCATATGTAAGAACCTAGCTTCCTGGACACATGTGTTTATCAGAATGCAATAACGTTCACCGTCCAAAGCTAAAACTCGCCTACACGACCATTGACGAGACAAATACACCTCAACCTTCAGCAAGCCCTAAAAAGACAACTAAAGACACCGAAAATAACTCAACCTAGATCACGGTCACCGAGTTAGACCGCCGGGTACATTTTCCAGACTACTACAAAGCCGCAGGATAATTTCGTGACTTCATTACTAGCAAAGGGTCATGTAACACCAGCTTTGCCGAAGTCTAACAAAAATCATATTACCTCAAAAATCGGGGATCTATGCTGGCAAGTAGTTCGCGGTAATACCTAGAAGAGTGTTAAATCCGCGACTTCTCATAGTCATTTTCGTTACTATGATTTTTTTCTCAATTCGTGTACTTGTATGCGTTTGCTTATTACTAAATTAGTTACTCTTATATACAGGGTGTAAAAGGTTTGACCAGAGCTTATCTAGGCCAAAACAAAGCAAAGAACCTATATAAAACATACAGCGGATTGAAGTCGGAACTCATTAGCGGCCATCTTACAGGACCAAACCGACCAATCCATCTACCATTTAAATTGTCATTTAACCATGCTGTAACTATTTTGCCATTGTGAGGAGTTGCACCATCTTATTGGAAGAACATCTATTGTCTAATGTTTAACGGGATGTCTTCCAAGTATATCATGCAGCTGGTATTTAAGAAAGTCTTGATAACCATTCGCATTGATGCGATTATCGAATTCTTGCAGCTCGAGTAAAGAACCATGGCAGATTCCTCCCCATACAGTCACAAAAACTTGTTGCTGGAACCTTCTACTCCTTGTTACATGGGGGTTCTCTAACGAATAATGGTACAGGTTTCGGATGTTTGTAATTTCGTCCCTGGTAAGAATGGCTTCATTGTTACTTAAAATAGATGGAATAATATTGGGGTCGTTATTTATCATTTCAAAAATCCATCAACAAAAAACTACACGTTGTTCCGCATCCCCAGGATGAAGAGCTTGAAGAGCCGTATAATGGTTACGGTGCAATTCCTCCCTACTCATTGATTTAAATTGGCTATTTAATTTTCTCCATTTCTTATTTAATTGCTTTTAACTTCTACCTTCTCAAAATAAAGGTCATTTTGACAAATACGTCATGCCTCGAATAATTTTGCCTGTTATGTAAAACTGGGATATCAAAATTGTATATGCCGTAACTGCTCATTGTTATTCCTAGTTCATGTAAAAGAATTCATTTCTATGCTAGTTGTGTCTGTAATTAACATTGTATATAAGCCAACTTTGGGAACATCGCTTAGATTTATCCCGATAATTTGTTTCCGTCCAAGAGAAAATCCTGGTATAACCTGTAACAAATAGCTTTCTTAGAGCAAAACCAAAGTAATTGGCGTAGAAAATAATAGAAGCAGCATTTACAAACTTCATTAAAGCGCTAATTCTATTTTGTTGCTTAGCGGCAGAAGTAGCACTTGCAAATACGAATATAACCCCAGCCAATTTTAAATTTTAAAATGCTTTTATCTAGATCTAAATTCTAATTTGCCTTTTACCTTGCATACTTTTATGGGCGCGTAATAAACATATCCAACCATTATACTACAGATTATGTCATTATAGCGAAATGGGGTTATACACGAACTATACATTTTCGCCTTTATTTCGATGAAAAACTTAAAAACAGAAAGAAAAGCTGTTCCTCCAAACTTAAACTATGATATTAATGCACGAAACTTTACAGTTTGTTTTATTGCAAAATGTATTTTCACTAGCAGTAAAATGTACTCTTTTAGTATAATGGCACTCTTATTACATACAAAAGGATATTAAATTGCTTTCATGATGCACTTCAAAGATTTACCAGTTATTGTTAGTCCAACGATACTTGCTATATTAGCATACTTGAAAATGTCTATTATCTCACATTGTATCCAATTTTCCAGTTAAGCGAGATTGACATCTTGCACAAAGATACAACTTGGGCAGAATCAAAATTATCATGAGAAAATGCTGTATACAATCTATAGACGGTCTTAGCAAGCTACAAGAATTATTTCCTATTCGCATTATACCCGAATATTTGATATTCTCACAAATATGCAATACGATACAAGTAGAGGCTTTGTGTATACTAAAATCAAATTCCCTCGGGGCTATTAGGCTCATTATTTTGGATCGGTAAATTTACTTTGTTGAAAGTAGTTAACACCTTACATGGTGACCTAAATGGAATTAACGTACGTCAGCTTTTGGTATTACGATTTTCTATCAAATCAATTGCAAGTAGAGGCTTCGCGTTGGATATAGCGATTCCGTTCCGTCAGGCTTCTAATCCCGTTCTCGTCCTTCCTCTTTTTGTTCTTCTGCAGACATTACACATAAATTTGATTGATAGTTGATGTACATCTGTATTTATCTTGTACAGTATTCCTACAAAATTATTTTGAATCTGGAACGCTTTAAGTAATAATATTTGTAAGGGAGAAATAACTGAAAATACAATTATAGTTTTATTTTGTTAATACGAGGGAGTATTGATAAATACTTAGCCTACCATATAAAACGCCATAATATTTCAAAAAAAAATTATTTATTCAACATAATCTCCTTTAAGACTTATACATTTAGTAGAACGTTCATAAAGTAATGCTAAGCCATTTAAAAAAGTCTTTGCTTTGGTCTGCAAACCACTCCCCAACGGCACATACTGCTTCGTAATTTGTCGAAAATCTTTTACCTTTAAAATGTTTTTTGAAATTTTGGAAACAAATAATAGTCTGACGGTGCTAACTCCAGAGAATAGAGCGGGTGGTTAATCAATTCAAAACCAATTTCATCAATTTTTTGCAGTGCAATCAACGACTTATGAGCTGAAGGGTGGGCTTGCAAAAAGAGCACACCTCTGGCAAGTTTTCCGCGGAGTTTTTCCACAATTTTCTTACGTAATTTAGTTAGCAACTCAGTATAATATGCTCCCGTGATAGTTCTGCCCTGTTCCAAATAATCTATCAGAATTATCCCATCTTTGTCGCTGAAAACTGAAGCAAGAGTCTTGCCAACCGATTTTTGAACATGGATTTTTTTGGGTCCTGGAGAACCAACCTGCTTCCACTGTTTGGATTGCTCTTTGGTCTCTGGGTCATAGTGATGGATCCACGTTTCATCCATAGTAACAAGGAGATCTAAAAAGTTTGAGGAATTTTCTGCAAAACGGCGGCAGATTTCCTTTGACGTTGTCAATCGTACGCGCTTCTGATCAACGTTCAAGCATCTTGGAATCCATTTGGCTGAAAGCTTTCTCATACCCAAGTCGTGATGGATGCTGTGCCACACGTGCATAGGAAATGTGCAATGCTTCTGCAATATTCTTAATCCCCATACGTCGATTTTCTAAAATCATATCATGAACAGAATCAATGTTTTCCGGAGTGGTCACAGAAATTGATATTCCACACCCTCTTTTATATTCCACAACCCAGTTTTTAATAGTGGCGTATGAAGAACACTCATCACCTAAGGTTGCCATCATATCAGCAAAAAATTCTTTTTCCGATAACCCTTTCAAAAATAAATACTTAATAACTGACCGAAACTCAATTTTTTCAAATTCTATCTTTTTCTGTCATGCTGTTTTCAAAACTCCACAGTTTGATCACCGTTCAACTTATGGATGTCAAACATTGACAACTTATTTATAAAACATTATAGTTGTAACCATATTGACTTTTCTTTACTAGAAATTTTCCACTCTAACTAGATATCAATACCCCCTCGTATAACCTTTTTCTGATATAATATTGAAATGTAATATGTGTTGTACACAAATGATTTCAAAATGTCATATATAACAATAGGTGGATGAACACAATGCCGACTGGACAAAACACCGACCGTTCAAAGATGATGTGTCTCGTTCTAGCTTGTCTAGGTTGGTTGCAGCATTTAATCATTGCTTGTTTGACGTCAAACGGTCAGCGTTGTGACCAATAGTAAACGCTTTTGTTCTTGAGTAGTTTGGGCAAATCCGCCCTGGTAATTCTCTTAGTCAAAATTCTATGCGTAATTTCTCTCCCGCTTGGATGACATTGGGCAGATCGCTGATTAAGCCAGAGGCTTTACCTTAGGAGGTAGGGGTGCAGTTCGCAGAAATAGCATCGTCGATGATTTTTTTGTTATAAAACTCCGCAAAGCCGGAGGTTATGTTATTTGCGATTAAGGTCTACATAGCTTCGTGGAGAATGATCTTTTTCTGCCGTTACAGCTATCGAGAGGAGAGTAACAAAACTGCTGAACTGCGAATTTGGCTCTTTGACAAGCAGTCGAGTCTTACCATTCCAGCAAGCATGTAACAGTATCGACTTCCAAAGCTGCCGCGAGAGAATGGTAAAGCTGTTGTGATTCGTAAATGTGATATTTTGCAAGCATAACAATACTGGCTACAGGGCAGCTCGATTTAATTGGGATTTGTTAAGTTGTGCTACGCAAATAAACCTTTCTGGAGCCCGGGGCCTTAAATATCGATTTCATATCGCATCGGAATATCACACTTCTACGAATATCTGTCATCCAGCTGGGAACTTCCGCCACCGTCAGCCCGCTTCTTGTCGTATCTGCGTCAGACGCATATTCTCGTCACTTGTTCTAGGTATAGCACCGTACATCTGATGAGCAAACTGCTACTCACTGCCTTTTCCCTCCATAGCTTAATGTATCATATCGAATTCTGAATATCCACTATATTAAAATATAACTGAGCAACCTTTGCATGCTGTGTAAATTTTGTATTTTGTGTCACCAATTTACCGTCTATTTTGAAGTGCTTGCTTGCTTAAGTTTCAGTTTATGTTAAAAATCTTACGGTTTAAATTTTTGTTTTACTGTACTACTCACGATTTACTAACCCTTTCGGGCAATTTTGAATGCCTTCTTAGCTGTTTCTTGCGCATTGGAATTCAATCTTTCCATAGTTTGTATTCTCGTGAGTTCACACAGGGAAGTAATTATTTGAAATTACTGTACTAAAATTTCTTGTTAACTTGGTGTGTTCATTACAGTGTTTAAATATTACATGGTGTTTTGTTGTATTCTGTTTTACGACAAACGTGCAGAACGTGTTTTTATAGTGAAGTTATTAGCTGAAAGTTCCAATGCACCATATTTTGTGCGACTCCGTTAATGTTTCTTGGAGGTAACAAAGCTTGTGAAGACCTGGGGTTTGATTTTAGCCTTGTTGTTCCCTCACCCTAATTCATTTTTATCGTACCCATATTTTGAAGTAGCAAACAAACCCGTTTCAGGGGCCTTAAACCGCCCTTACCTAAACTGAAAACTAGCTGGAGCAAATAATTGTTGCGTCTTTTTTTGTGTGCTAAATAACGATTTGAACTGTAACAGACCTAGCGATTAATGACGTAAAAAATTTTTAAAATATTTTGGATAATAGTTATTTAACTCTGAAATTTAAAACAGCTTTTCGCTTTCCTCATGTTACATATTGTCAGATTAAAGGATTACTGAGACGTAATGAAAGAAAAGGAAATCGCCGTTGACGTTTACTCTTGCAATTTTGACAAGTCAAAAGACTTCCGTCGTTCGTTTATTTTTTGGCTTTGCGTTGCACTTTGTGAGTGCTTGCTGTAGCCATTTGGCACTTTATCAGATGGTGGGTGGTATTTGTCACATCAGGCTTTACTTTGTAGCCAGAGTATTATGAAATCATAGTTTTAGAAAGTAAACCTAATATAGAAAATAAATAAGCAATATTTAGTCTGACTGGGAGATCTTGTAAAATTATTCTCGCTACATGGCCATTTCATCGCTTAGTAGAAACTTCGACATAGACTACTTAGTGAAAGTGACCATTATAGCCTGTTATCAAGTTTTCTAAAGACGGAAAATTCAATGACAACAAAATGGTCAGCATAAGATGCACAGGGTCTGATATTTCACCTCCTAAAATTGCATTGTCCAGATGCTGTATGAAATTGTGTAGTTGACGTCAATGCTTCAAACTTCTGTAACAAAATACGTCGATGTTATATAACAAAATCAAATATTAATTACCAAAAAATCTGCAAAGGCCAAAAACATGCTCAAGCTTAGCAAAATAAATTTTGTTTAGAAAACGCTACATTTATGCATTGTCAACAGATTTCCAACTAAACCTGTTTGGTAACTTACATTGGATTATTGTATTTTATTGCGCCATCTATTATTGAAGCTTTAATTAAAATTGCCTTTCAATATTCCAGCTAATTTATCAAATGCAGAAATAGGTTCACAGAAATCTCGATTAACCTCTTGCTAAACAAGTGTTTTCCTATATAATGTATATGTCAGTTGGCTAAATAGCTTTATTAATTGAAATAACGTCATCGTAATACGCTGTGAAAATATAGCTATTAGTAATAGCGCGGGCGCTGTGGCTGACTTCGATCCTTTGTTTAGGGGTTGCAGTCAGTTTCGCTTTATTTTATTTGAACGTCTCTTTATATTATATTTATTAACATAAGAACGTGGAAACTACATTCACATAATTGTCTTAGTGTTCCTTGTACACAGTAAACAGGGAAACTAGTTTATTATCTTTGACGTTGAAAACCTTACAGTTGAATATTCCCATGCGAGATAGTTATAAACAAAGTTATATTATATATTATTATAAAGCAGTTACAACCATGAGCCACCGCTTCCAGCTTGCTTGAAAATTATAACTGGAGAAACCAATGCTCTAGATCTAGATGTCCAAAGCATTCCAGAATTCAGAATGGAAGGATAAAGCGCCCCAAATGTGTCCTACCTGCTGATCTGATAATAGACAGGGTGTACATAACGTACGGAAGAGACTGAAGAGGTAGCTAGAGGCGACCAAAATAAAGTAATTTTTTTAATAAACTTTTGACCAAATCCGAATAACATAAAAATAGCAACAGTTCAAAGTCCTTCTCAATTAATACTCACTTATTGAGTACCGCTGGTATTAATGAAGTAATATTAGCAAGAAAATTATTGCGTTTTCGTTTCCGTAAAAACATATTTTTTACACCTGATGATTTGCTGTTAAGGTATTTTAATTTTAAATTATACAGAAAACACAGTAAAGATAAGATACCTTTTTAATAAAGGAAACGTTATTTTATAAATTACAATTCTATTATTAAACTAGCTGGCCCCGCAAACGTTGTTCTGCCCAAAAATAATTTGTCTCTGAAACCCCGTTTCACCACTACAGAGTTTTAATTTTATGTCATGTCCATCGTCTTCGACTTAAAAATAAATGCCATTTTCGCAATCAACTTCCCAAAAAACCTCAATAACGACACCCATATCGATTTGTACGCTTATTTACCCCATTTGTCTCCCTAACGGGTAGCGGACCCGACAGACGTTGTCCTGTCCGAAAGTTGGTTTGCCTGCTATTAGCGAGTTCAGCAAACGTTTTTTCGATATTCGAGTTTTCTTTTTTTTTCATTTTAAAAAATATTGGGAGGTGGTGGGTTGATGAAATTTTGGGGTTATATGTTCTGATATGCGAGAAATCTTGAAAATTTAAAAAAAAAATCGTAAATTTTTTTTTTAAATCTTAGAACCCGATTGCAGCGCCACCTACCGGGTCCAATTGTAAATGTAAACCATCTAAGGATCCACTCAAACACACACACACAAAATTTCATAAAAAACGGTCAAGCCGTTTAGGAGTTCAGTCACATATACAAGTACAGAAGAATTATATAACAGTGTCCGCCAAAAAGTCGGCATAATATGGGAAAAACTTTTATTTTTGATTTTTCAAAAAAACTTTTTACGTCAATAATTTGTGCTTGTCTGAAAATCTATTTAGCCCGTATCATATATACCGAGTGATTTTTACTTCTTTAGAAAATTGAGTTTTTCGAAATTTTCAAAATCAGAAAAGTGCTATTTTTCGGAAACTAAGTAAGATTTCAATGAGATTTTTTTATAGAGTGTTATTTTTAGCGAACTGAACAATCTCAGGGCCAGAAAACCACTAATTTTTTTAACTTTAGCTAAAAATTACGTTTTCAGTTTTTTTTAATATTTTTCAAAATTTCACATATCAAGACTTAATATTTAAATTCAATTTTTTTATGTGAAGACTTTAAAGATTTATAGTGGGAAAAAATAGTATAAAATGTTAATTACTTCTTTAGATTTTTTATTATTTACTGAAAAGTAGTATTTTTGCATAATTTTTACGTTTTTTATGCAAGGTGATTTTTAGGAGAAATATTTTTCATTTATAATTAATATCTTTTTAAATGGCTTCAATAAACTCTAATCTAGCCCTGTTAATGAATTACAGTTACAAAAATCTTGTAAATGTTCTTTTATAGTTATCTAAATGAGATTTTTCTTTATCCAATTACATGTTCACAATTTTTAAGCATTTAACGAAACTTTTAAATAGCCATAATTTTTGTTATTTATTTTTTATTAATTTTTTAACTCAACATTGTTTAGTTAACTCTCAAATATCCCCTGCTTAAACTTAAAGCGTAAATTACTACCTCAGTTTGAAAATAATGCTCGTTCATTTATTCAACTTTAACTTGCTGTACCTTTCTTGGTGTTGGGTTTTGGTCAGAAGTTTATTAAAAACATAACTTTATTTTGGTCCCTCTAGCTACCCTTTCAGTCTCCCCAGTACCATATTAAACGCTCTGTGTAATGATGCGGAATATAAAAAAGCGAAAATTAATTAAATTAGGAAGTGGGTTTGCTTTATCTGTTCGTGTTAATTAATTTTACTTTAGATATTTAGTCTAATTAATTCTTAGTACTTTTACTTTTAATTATTGTGAATAAATAAATTTGTTTTATATAGTGACGAAAAGAGAGTAAATGTAACAATGTTCACAATTCATACAAGGTGTCTCAAAAGAAATGGGACACCGCTGGTGAGAGATCCCTTAGGTTATAATAAACCTATTAAACCTAATACTCCTTAGTACAAAGTCCCTCTAGTAAGAAGTTATAGGGCCTAGAAGTTAAATTTCTTATTTTTATGTTAATTTCCACTACTGTAAATATATCGATTTCAACTTTGGTACACATACTTACTATTATGTAATGCACTAATGGAAAAAATTTTCTTAAACTAGATTAGACTGTAAGGGATACTTTACCTATCTTTAAAATATGTTTATTGCTCTAGCTTTGTCCTCTGTATTTTTTTTTTAAATTTTAGGTTATTATCTCAAACGGAAGAAAAGCTTAAAAATATGGTACTTTTAGTTGAAAAGCGTAAAAGCAACCATTTACCTTAAAATTCCCATCAAAGCATTAGGTAGTCATTCAAACGTGCAATTGCCAGACAAACAAGGGGTAGGTATGTGATCTGGTAAACAACAATGATATATCAATTAATGACGTTCGTGACAAAAAGACATTTCTTTTGCGTTTAGAAACATGGGTCGACAACGAATTCTTAAATGCTAAAATGTTCGTTACGTCACGGCATTTCCATAAGCATAATAGAAAAAATTATATGTCTCCGACGTCATTAATTGATATACTATTGCTATTAACCAGATCACTACCCATTGCTTTTGTTATCATGAATACTTGATAAGTGCACATCATAATGACAATCTGAAACGTTGAGAAGGATTTCAAAGCAAAGAGGTCCTTCTACGCGTATGGATAAAGAGTAACTTATTTTTACGATGTTTAATTCTGTTTCAGATAATAACCTAAAATTTAAAAATTGTTACAGATAGCAAGGTTAGATCTAAAAAAGATATTAAAGGTAGACAAGGTACCTCTTACAGTCAAGTTGGGTTTACAAAAAAAAATCCGCTAGTACAGTACATAATAAAATTCAAAATTCAAATTCAAAGTTGAAATCGATAACTTTGCATGTGTGGAACTTAACATAAACAGCATAAATTAAAAATTTAAGTTTAAGACCCTATAACTTCTTGCTGGAAATACTTTGTACTAAGGTATATTACCTTTAATCAGTTTACTATCACCTCAATACTCTATGGGCATCCTTTTTTATATGCCCTGTATGGAAGCGAGTGCACTATTTTTCATTACCTGAATAGCATTTACTAATTCTTATACAGAGAGTCTTTTTTAAACAGAACATAGGGAGAAACTAACAATTGGGTTGCTAAGTGAATAAGGGTTAGCTTGGATACCTTTAGGGTCTTTCTGGTTAACTAGGTTTGATTTGAAAAAGCTCAATCTTTTTGCATTATGTGTGGGTTTGATATATTCGGCGTGAAACGCTCTCAGTGTATACATCAACTAAAGTGAATTATCATAGCAAAATACCAACACAATTTTATACATTTTGATCGCTAAATGCAAATACAAAACATAACATTAACACCCAACACTTTAAAGTATAGGAACACTTCAAAATAACTGAAACACATTAGATAACCCAGAATAAACTTATTACTAAGTCAACTATTTTGAACGAGTACTGCTGACTAGCATACCATACAATATGATAATTTTGAACATTTAGCTTTACTACGTTTATGAATAAAATTTAATAACAGGTAGCAAAGGTTTATCAGATATAGAAACCAAATGTAACGTGGTCTACTATAAAGGGGACATAGACTTTCTTGTTGTCCAGTTCTTCTTCTTTTTTCCGTGAAAATGTTTTGACGGTGAACGTATCTTCGTGTTTAAATAGTTTACTAGGAAACATTAGTTTAACACAAGATGAGTTTGAGTGTTTTGATTTGGATTATTATTACAATTTGTCTTTTATTTCCACAAAACCAATAATTATACATACATATAAGGAAAATAAGTAAAAAGTTTGCTTTGCGAAAATAAGGAGCGGTTCATCATAGCATCCAACATTCGTCACCTAACCTTACAAAAATCCAAATAAACTTGTGACATAATTTTGTAACTACACTGATGAACAGGTACTACACATGGGACTAATCCAGCTCACTGCTTCGAGACTAGAAATTATTTAAATATTTTCTTAAATGAAGTATGCTGTAGAGTTTTCAGGGTTCAGCTCAATTTATTATGTACATGAACAACTTGATAGGAGTAAGAGCATTTCAATTTCCTTGTTCTGTATTCTGAAATCCTTGCTGCGAATAGTAATATTGTGTAGGTTAGATCGAAATCTAATCTTATTGTACAAATAGAATGGGCATTTCGTGGTAATTACTTTATAAAATAGACAGGCTAAATGTAACAAACATCTATTACGAATATTCAACCAATCAGCAGTTTGCAATTTATGTGAAATTTTTTGGTATTTTCCTATACCATAAATGTATCTTAGGCATGAGTTTTGCAATTTCTGTAATCTGTTTGTATCATCCACTCCCAGACATGGTCCATATACAACATCACAGTAGTTTATGCGCGAAGGTACCAGAGATTCACAAAGATGTTTTTTAAATTTGTACTTAAGACTTGTTGGTGAGAACAAAAACTTTCAAGATACCATAAAAAGACATAAGAATATTTGTTACCTGTTGTTTCAGTCGTAAAGAGGGGCCTATTGTAAGACCCAGATTTTAGACCACTTCTACGGGTTTAATCAATTGCCCCTTGATTTCAATGTGAATAAAAGGCAAGAAATCACTAATACACCTGGCTGCAGAAACACTGTCACACACGTTTTATAAGCATTTATTATCAACGGATGTTGTGCAGCTTCTCTAATGGCACTGCTAATATCTTGATTTGCACGATCATTATCCGCAACTGCTTCATTCGATGTAAACGAGTTATCAATTTGTGTGTTATCTTGATATTGATGTGATTTTCAAAAATTCAAAGTCTTTGAAAAATTTATGATATATGTAGTATAAAATAGTGGTCCCAGTATTGATCCTTGGGGTACACCTCTCTCAAGTATAGCCGAGTTTAACAGTATGGTACCTAACTTTACATATTGTGTTCTAATATTATCCATATACTTTTGCAATAGTAGCACTGTACGCTCATCAACACCTATGTATTTTAGTACAGCAACAAATATATCGTGGGTCAATGTGTCAAATGGTTTACTATAGTCAAGACAAGTAAAGTGGTTTTAATTCATGGCATTAGCTGTAAGAATCTCGTCTGCTATATGAAGTAGGGCACTAGCACAACTATATCCAGGCCTAAAGCCAAATTGGGTTTCTGGGAGAATGTTATGGCATGTGATAAAGTCGCTAATTTGAATATCAATGATATTTTCAATTACCTTTGATAATACTGGTAAAATACTAATCACCCGAAGATCTTTAAATTGATTAGGTTTGCTAATTTTAGGTACTGGAACCGCTATTGGCTTTTTCCACGAGTCAGGGGAGACTCCTTTGATTAAACAAAAATTTATAATGTGCTTAAGGTAAGGTAAGATATGCGAACAGTACAGTTTTATTGCGTTTGTATTAAGATTGTTAGCATACGACTTGATAGAGCTAATAATTTTCATAACACATTCTTCATCGATTTCTCGAAAACTAAATGAAACATTTGCATTGATTAATCTATTGTGATTATAAAATTCTAAAATAGAATTCAAGTCAAAGACAACTTTCGGAACTGAATTTATGAAAAAGTCATTAATATTACTGGGATCAGCTAAATGCTGTGGAACATCCGGCTGAATTTTAAAGTGTGTATGTTGTAGTTAGATAGTTTTTTCCACAAAGGGAGAATTTATAGGTACGCGACATTGTTTCACAATATTATAATCGAAATATTACCTAACAAATTTTGGAACCAATTATACATGCATTTCAAAACATGTGACAACGATATTTAATTATGAAAAGTACAACAGCAAAAGCAGAAATGCATAGGCTAAATTTAACTACACATTTTTGGAAATTTGAGGTCCTGTCACCAGGTTACTTGTTAAAAAGTCACTAACACATTAATATTAATTAAACAATTACAGTTTATTAGTTTTAGGCCAACATGACCGTCAATTTCATAAAAGTATGTGGTTTGTTTGAAACAAATTGCAAAAGTTGACAAGAACAAGCAGGTGTTCATTTATTTACGGCGCATGCGACTTACACACGTGTCGTTTGCATACGAGAGCCGTTCAAAATGGAATTCCACAGTTTGCTTGTGAAGTCAGGATGTTCAAGAATAGCCTGATTTACTGCGAAGAGTGTGTGAAAATTGGACCTCCAGATTACGCCATGTACACGCCAGCCGCGGCGGTCACATGCCCGAAATCATATTCAAACATAAATGCCATAAAATTATCTTTCAGATAAAGCCAATTTCATGGATATTAAAAACATCTTTCTGTGTTTTATTTCAATTTAAAGTTGTATCCCTCTAAAAAAACACCCTTTATAAAATACTTTCAATTGAAGAGTATAAATATATGTAGATCAATGGATTTGATCGAACTGCAGACGCTGTTCATAGGAAGTATCAACAACGATTTCCGAACAGAATGGTGCCAAATCGCTATCTGCTTGTGTATTTCGACATGCACGAACACACGGTTCATTTTCAACAGCTTTCACTAAAGCTAATCGTCTTATGCAGCACAATAGGATGACGAAGAAATTATTCTACAAATAACTGAATGCAATCCAGTATTAAATACCAGAGGAATTTCTTCACCAAAGAGGTTCCTCATTCGAGAGCTGTTATATCGCTACTGTATATAACAGATTCAACTTGCAGACTAAGCCGTACGTTATAAATGTTAAGTTAAAAACGACTTCCGGTATTGGACCGTGTCAATATTGAGATGGAGATTGGAGACCGGTAGAACACTAATTAATGAATGCACAGAGCGCCAACAATTTTTGTAATAACGGCAAATACACCCCGGTAAACTAACGAGAAATTGTAAACTCAAAACATACCAAACACTATACTGTACTTCCTGAAAGATAGCTCCAATAAACGCAATCAAGCCGTAACTAATTCATCCTGTAAACTGGTAAATCGGATCATTTCATATCGTTTAAATATCACAGTACAAGCTTACATTTAATGACACACAAATCGCATAAATTGAATCTACAGACACGCTCTAGACTAAATGATATACTCACAGTTTCAAGCACAAACAGCAATATGCAACATATTAAAATCAAGCAGCTTCGCAAGCTACTTAGCTGCAAGAGGTCCTGGTTCTGGAGGAAACGGGGCGCGATTTTCGAGCTTTCGGCCGAGAAGCTCCTGCGGCCATATGTGGTATTGTTCAGCGCGAAATGGCGCTGCTCCAACGGGAATAAGGTGCCAAAATACGAATCCTTTATGTGCCCTAATATGAGCGCTGGCGACCAGGGAAAAGGATCCGTGATAGCTCAAGAACATCGATCCGCGGAACCTGCAGCACGTCGCTATAAACCACGTGTGACCGAACAATTTCGCTGTAGCGACTAATTACAACCGGCATTAATCTTGCCTGATACTGCTTGCTGTAAGAGGGAAAAAGGGTCCTAGTAGAACACGCAAGGACAGGCTTCCTAACGCCAATAGCTATTCACCCCAGGTGGTTTTTGGGCACAAAAAGAACAGCTCGTGAGTGCAATCACTAACAAATCCGCCGAAGCGAAGGAAACATCGTCCTTTAATGGGTTCTGGGGTTTCAAATCCACGAAAACGTGAGGGTTTACATAACACCAATAAATAAAGCCAACGAAAAAACCTTTTAAAACATCCCCGACCTCGTGAATTGCACCGTAAATGAACTGCTCGCTTCGAGCTGCTAGCGAAGAAGGACGCGTCAAGGCCTGTAATCGGTTTTCCCCAGATAAAAGCAAATCGCAATTGTCACGGCTAAATGCCGGTGCGCGGTTCGCGGGAAAATAGCATTCGAATTCTAAATTACGACAGGCAGCTTATTCTACACGTAACAATGTATGATATGAGAAAAATGTGGATGTATTGTTTACAGCATGCATAATTGCGAAAGGTGAAAGCTGCACCGTCCTCGATCCAGACAACAATAATACTGCAGAAAAGAAAGCATGGACGGGACGACATGTAATCTATATGAAATAATGGGAGTAAATCGTTAAACACAAATTACATCACTAAATTTACCTTTTCAATAATAAAGTTACATGTTGTCCATGTCACATGGAAAAACATTTTGGTATATTAAAACATTAATTGTACTTTTAACCACCTCTATATTTTATTTTAGTACAGACCACGTTCCTACATGGCATGAGTCCAAACTTTATTTTTAAATATTATAAATATAATTTGTGTATTTAAACAGCAAATAAAAATCAGCAAGAATATAATATAAGTATTAAATAAATAAACTTACACTAAAAAAATGAGATATGTGACCACCACCTTTATCTATGCATATTTTAATTTGTTTGTTAACAGAATTAATAACATTATCTGGTGTTGTCGGTGCATTATGGATATCTCCTCTTTTATTTCTAATTTCTTCCTGAAGATCTTCCATATCAACAGCAGTAGTTGCAAATATTGATTTTTTATGTATAGCCATAAGAAGAAATCACAAGAAATTCTATCACAAGACCGAGAAGGAAACGGCGCTGGAGAATTGTGCTAAGAAATTCAGGTTTACTCGGGTAGTGTGAATTCGTGCCCCACCTTGTTGAAAATACCCTTCCATTAGCTCGCCCTCATGTAACAGAGGCGGGACTTCTAACATTTATCTATCAGCGTTTAGAACTCCTAAAATGTCAAATACGTGCACACAATTATCAATAGTTAGATAAGAGTTTTTACCTACAAAAAATTTTGGCCCTATAGTCCTTCTTTTACTCACAACTGCCCACACTTTAATTTTTTGTGGATGTAGTAGAGTTTCACTTTAAAAAATGAGGATTTTTTATGCTCCACATCCTCTTATTTTGGGAATTGACATATCCAGAGGGGTAGAACCAAGCTCCATCTGTGAAGAAGGTTTTTTCGAGAGCCCAGATGTTGTCTTCAAAATTATATAAAATCCATTGACGTGAAACGCTTGCATTCTGTAGGGATGGAGTTGTAGGTCCTGTTTAAGAATACGTTGGCAATTGCTATGCGATAAATCCATTTGCTGCTGCAAATGCTGAATTGAGGTCTGGGGCTATTTCTCCATTACATGCCTAACAGCTTCAATATTTTGCTCATTACGCAGTATTGGCTTGCCACTGCCTTCTTTGCGGGTTATGCTTTCTGGGTCCCTATAAAAAGCCACAATATTCTGAACGCATTTAGAAAAGCTGTCAAAAATAGTAATGACATTTGGAAACGTGTCTCGAAAATCTTCAAAGGCAACAGAATAAAGTCACTGGTCATTAATTCTTCGATCATTTCTAAAATAGATTTCCAACAAAGACCGTTCTTGTTGATCAGTGACAACCATGATTGATTCAAATTTGTATGTCGATAATACTCGGAACTTTGAAACTTGCTAAACGGAAGTGCTAACCAAAAGTTGTCGCTTCTGTCAGCTGCAACTGACCTACTTTTCTGAACCCAATATCGCTGTCATCCTCTTACCCAGGCTACTCTGATGAAGTTTTTTAATCACATGTTATGTATGTGTTTTATAATTTTTTAATTCTATTAATATGATTTTGTTAATTCTTCAGTTGAGTGAGCCACACCAACCGGAGAATAAAGGCACGCAAGGAGGAACATCAAAATTATGTTAAGAAGATGGAGCACACTTTATCGCTACTGTATCAGATATGGGATACTTCGTACAAGATTGATTTCGACAACACCAAGAGCATTGCCAGCGTCGAACACAAAGACGCATGCATCATACGGGAAGCCATCAAAATCGTGAAACGTCCGAATTGTATGAACAGCCACGACGACACAAGCCGATTACCTGCATCGTGGTTACCAACGTTACTACAAGCAACGGCCGGCCATTCTCTACGAACACCAGCCATCTATTCAAGCAGCACAGCTCCCTCGATGCTAGTTGCCACAGTAATTGATAAACAACCTATTCAGTCAGCTGTACATCATGTTGACAGTCCGTCGTGTTTTCGTGTAACTAGAAAAGCCATACCAGGACTATAAGGACTTGAAAATGACAAATATGATTTCGTCGAAACGTCATCCAGCTCCAAGCGCCACTCAAGATGTTCCTCAACCAGTTGAAGAAATCTTGAAATTTATTAAGCGGTAGGACACCCTGAAATGTTTACCTTTAATACATATCAGCCGCGAAAACCTTCGTAATATATATATAAAAGCTTTTGTTTTATAGTATACTCATATTAAGCATATTTAATTGCACTATCCTCAAATATCACTGAAGAATTAACAAAATCATATTAATAAAATTAAAAAATTATACAATTATAAAAACTATATTTCACAACTATAAGAGGAATCACAAAAAAAGGTTAATTAATAGTTTTTTGAGTATCTTCGGAAGGTTTAAAAATGTTTGGCAACGATTTGGCATACTTTGTATGCAAAGCGCTATCAAGATTTGGGCAAACAATTCAAAATTTTAAAATGATATTTTATTAATGAACTTAGTTTTCCTTAAACCAAATTATGAAAAGAAATGCTTTTTATAGTGACACAATCATGAAAGGTTACCAAAAATGCCATCACTGTCCTTTTGAAAAATATTTTTTAAAATTGCACTAATATATGCAAATGGTCCAGTTCATTTGTGGAGCAGTATAGATAATTTTGTAGACAGGCAGTACCTTGGTAGTACTTGAAATAGGACAAATGTTGATATCATATTTTTTAATCAAATTTAGTCATACTATCACGTACCTTTATATTACAGGATAACGCATATCATACGTATGCTATTGACCTATGTGAGACACTATAAACATTAAACCTTATAGAGAAATGTTATTCAAGAAGATCATTAAAATTGGAAAGATTCCCTTAAATTTTCCGATAGTCTGGTTCACTATGTACATTTGGCTTAAAAAGTCTGCTTATGCCAATGCTGCAGTAGAGCTACATCGAAAATAAATAGAGAGAAGGTGCAGTAGAAACGCTGCGATGCAGCATTGTATTACAAAAGTGAGGTATAAAATAGATTATTCCGTATACGCCAACACGATAAACCCGACTTAAGGTTTGTTAAATTTATCGGGAGCTATACTTCTAAATGCTACGTGCGGTGAACAATAAACCCTTTTGTGAAAGCATCATACATCACCATGCTTAAAAGTTCCGCGATATCCGTTTTATTACTAAATACTAACTGGGAGCTGAACGAACGCCAAGTCCACGATAACGTATAAGTCGCATTAGCTGGTCAACCGCTTCCTGACGTATCCTTATTGAAGTTCGCAGTTTTCACTGTGGTCGATAATAGTGCGCTTAATAACGAGAAAATTAGTAAATAGATTCGCAGTTAGAATGTTGTAAATGTCCAGGTCATGCTAACGAACTCACAGAATTAGAAAAATGTCATATAGGCCGTAGAGGCGGTTAAAACGACTTGTGGAGTTTACTTTACTTTAGGTGGTGTAGTGATTTGAAAGGTTAAACTTCCAGACATCGTGCTTTGTTAAAGTATACAGCTACGCGCTTAAATAATAATTGAGGACAATGCTCTGCTTTATTACGGATTCAACCCATGGTCGAGCTAAAGTGAATACGTTGAGAATACAAACGTGTAAAATTGTGTGCACCTGAAAGCTGCCTAGTGGCAGGATTGCTGCTCTCTGGGTCGAGCCTTTTGCCTTTTGGTCTTGGTTTATTATCGCGGAGGTTTGACTGGCTAGCTACAACTCCGTTTGGTGCATGTTATGGCGGTGCGTGAGACGCGTGCAAACAAGGGATTTGTACTAATTCCAAATTATCGGTTGTTTACAAACAGCTGGTTAAAACTCGGGCTTTGCAAAACCTGGTAATGTTAGCGTACGCAGAGGTGGACATTATGTAGTCAGAATCGCATATTCAAACAACAAAGGATGCAAATGTGTTCCATTTCGAAATCGTTATTACTTCGGCACAGCCTGCCGATGTATTGCTTTCGACGCGGACTATCTTTACAGATTTGCAATTTTGATCACAATTGCACAATCAATTGCTACTAACACAAAATTATATAAAAAGTCTCATGAAACTATAAAACTTTTGTAAAAACAGTAACGGCTATGGCGTTAAAGGAAAATCGGAAAATTACACACGGTAACTGGAAAACGACATTATCAAGACGATTTTTGCGTCATTTTGTGTGGAACATTAATGCAATGAATAATTGAAAAGCTTTTGGGCGAGATTGATCCCTTCTTTCTTTGTATATATTTGTAGATCCGTACACGTGGTACCAGCAATAGGCGTTAAGCGGTCAGATTGTCTAGCCTGAGGTCGCAAGTTCGAACATCGGACCGAGCAAGATTTTTTTAAATATGTGTATGCAAATTTATATCGCTACTCACCTTTAAACATGAAATACCATAATGTCTTAAAGAGCCATACCTTCCATAAAATAGTTTTTTAAGTACCAGGCAGTAATACCTGTGAAATTGATAGCGAACATTAAGAATCCAGAAATCAGCAACTGGAATAAGATTTTACAAGAAGCTAAATCAAAAAACAAACATAATACTTATTGCCAGAAGAGCTACTCTAGAGTACGCTCTTTAGTGAATTGTTATTAGAGGCAAACAGGAAATACTTGAATTTTTCGAAGACATTATTGTGGACAAATAAACCCACATTTATTCGGGATTGGGTATTCAATGTATATAATGAACACACATGATTCCAAGAAAATACTAAAGCGAGGGGTGAAAGCAATTATCAGTATCGTTTTTTTATATAAATATCTGAATAGCAATTATAGGTACATACTTAACTGGCCCATTTACACTAACAAAGTGATTGTAAGCTGAGTTTTTCCAAAAACTTTTTAAATAAAAATTTACGCGAACTCTTGGAGATGATTCAGCAATATTAAGACGTGATGTAGCAGGATGGAGTATCTCCTCATTTTATTACCTTAGTGAATTTTTTACTCAGCATTAATCAAATCACATGGATACTTGGCGTTTTTTACTCTTATCTGCGCCACCCATATGATGAAAACTCCAATGCTGCATCTCGATGTCAAAGTTGTCCGTCAATATATTTCTCTATTTTAGTACCTAAAATGCCGGTTGATAAACCCGGAAACAGTTATAGTATTTTTACATTTGTACTGCAGCCATACAGTTTGAATTTTTCATGGAATTACGGTAACTCTTATTTCGGTGAATTATACAATAATTATACAACTTCTAACTTGTTTTTACCGTACTTGTGTTGTGTAATTCTTCTAATTTTCGGCGGACTTCAATCAGCCTTCAATGCAATTATGGTGTTATTTATTTCTCGACATGGTATGTACTAAAAACACTGTAAGAGTAATACTGAACTAGAGCGGTTGTTATAAGATGTTAAAGGGTGTGTTGAGGTAAATTCCTAAGAATAGTATAACAATGGGCGAGATCAGGAAACTGTCATTAATTATGCTATGTATTTTCTTCATCGTTGCAAACGTAACGCAAAATGTAAGAGAACCAACCAACTACTATAATAGTTGCTTCGTAGCCAAAGATAACAATTTGGAGTGTAATAAAGTATCTTTTTTTTTGCTATTTCGAAATGGTATATACATAACTACTCGGTTATGTGGGTGGATAATTTATCAAACCGCAACGCATTTCAAATAAAAGGGTGGTGTTAGATACATCTCAAAAATAAGGGGCGACGAATGCGTTTTTATGCTTTTCTGGCATTATAAATTAAATAGAGATTAATTGTGCTATTCGTTACTTACGAAATAAACAAAAACAAATTTTACAAAAAATCGCATTGTTGCTCCTAATAATTGTTCTAAAGTAAAATTTTATCTGTGGCATACTAGCAGTGCACCTTAAAGCTTTGCCATGCCTTATTAATGCAAAGCAACGATACTTTTCAAATACATTAGTAATTGATGGACCAGACATCACCCGTATAGTTAAATCTAAAATTGGTAAACATGCATCCTTTTTACTGTACTATTTATGTGTGATGTTACAAGTGTTCTAAACTGAAACGAACTTTAGTAGCCCTCGCCTGTGGTGTTTATTCTTACGTTTTAAGTAAAGCCAAGTTGTGTTTTCTGTGTGTTATTGTTGTATGTTAGATTTAAGTATTGTATTTAATACTATTGAAACCAAACAACTAATGAAAGCTAGAAGAAAAATGAGAAACCAAGGAAAAGAAGGAACATTAGAATATAGAGAACTTAATAAAGAAATAAGAAAAACCGTCCGTAAAGACAAATACGAGCATAACCAAAAATTAGCTCAACAAATCATAGAGGAGGATTATAATATGAAGATCATGAAGAACAAGTTATCTTTAGGTAACAGACAAATAACGAAATTAATAAAATCTGACGGTTGCGAAGTAACAACAAAAGAAGGCGTGCTAAAAGAAGCGGAAGAATTTTACCGTATCTTATATACATCTCAAACGCAGGAGTCAGTAAAATACAATAAAAGGACAATACTGAATGGTGGTTCAGAAAATATTCCGGATATTACTATTAGTGAAATAAATATGGCACTTCGTCAAATAAAAGACCGGAAAGCGACAGGAGAAGACGGCATAATAAGTGAACAACCTAAACATGGAGGCGAAAGTATACTAGAAATACTTAAGAAATTATTCAATAAATGTCTAGAAACTGGAAGTGTACCCGATGACTGGAATAATGGTGTAATAATATTACTACATAAGAAAGGAAGTAAAACGAACATTAAGAACTACAGGCCGATTAGCCTACTGTCTCATCTGTATAAAGTCTTATCAAAAATAACAACCAATCGACTAACCGCCAAACTCGACACACACCAACCTATTGTTCAGGCATGATTCCGCAAGGGATTTGGAACAAATGACCATCTACACACTATAAAGTTGCTCATTGAAAAATTTAATGAGTACAATATTCCTCTGACACTGGCCTTCGTCGACTACGAGAAGGCCTTCGATACAATCGAAATAAATGCAATCTATCGAGGATTAGACGATTGTCGTATAGATAGTCGTTACTCAAATTTAATAAAATTCATATATCAGAAAGCTACATCAGCAGTGAAGATAGATGGCATTTCATAAAAGTTTACAATAACCAGAGGAGTTCGACAAGGGGATACTTTATCTCCTAAACTATTTACATTAGCCCTAGAAAACATTTTCAAAACATTAAATTGGGAAGATATGGGAGTAAATATAGATGGGCAGAAGTTAAATCATTTAAGATATGCAGATGATGTAGTCTTGATAAGCACAAGTGGACAAGAAATCGGCGTTATGTTAGAACAACTTAAGGAAGTATCAAGAAAATCCGGTCTTCGTATGAATATCGACAAAACGAAGATTCTAACAAAAAATGAAAACGACCTGGATATGTATGTAAATAACGAAAAAATAGAAAGAGTAAACAGCTACGTCTCTCTAGGACACACAATTAAGATAGGAAAAGAAATTCAAGAAGCAGAGATAGGAAGGATAAAAATGAGCTGGATCGCATTCGGTAAACTAAGTTTTATTCTAAGAGCAAAAGATTTTCCACTGAAATTAAAAGCTAAGGTATTTGATGTTTGCATTCTTCCTGTTTTCACGTATGGAATAGAAACGATCGTATTTACACAAAAAATTGTGCCCAAATTCGCTGTTTCACAAAGATCGATGGAACGTAAGATGCTGGGAGTTTCCTTAAAGGACAAGAAAAGAAACACCTGGATACGAGAGAAGACTGGTGTAGCAGATGTGATCCAGAGAGCTGCGAAACTCAGATGGAGCTGGGCTGGGCATGCTGCCAGATCAACTGACGATAGATGGACCAACAAACTCTTAACTTGGAGACCCAGAGACAACACTAGAAAAGTAGGGCGCCTCACAAAAAGGTGGGCCGATGATATCAAGGAAGTACCTGGGAAAAGATGGATGCGAAAGGCTCAAACAAGACAAACATGGAAGACAAAAGGGGAGAACTATGTTCAATATTGGACAGGAAAAGTTTGAAAAAGAAGAAGAAGAAGAAGAGATTTAATACTGTCTGAATCGTGGGGTTTTGAGAACTTGAATTAGGCAATCGCAGCCAGTATCAGCTGGAGGCTGCACGTATCGGCGCTTCCAGAAGTAATAACATCGACGTGTGGCCTGCAGTCAATAGTCCATGTCTGGATGACGCAGTTTAAGACTATCTAATTTAAGAGCACTCAGCAGTTCCTATGGGTCAAGGTAAATTTGATACTGAAAATGTTGCGTTCAACTGTCACAAGCATTTGCGAGCACCAAAGAATGTGTTCCGAAAGTGAATAATATGTGTATAGGCCCCCCTCAATTTTAACAGAGTCGTTTTCAAGACACGGCCGCCTTTGAAGATATTTTGATATTTGTGGTATTTAAAGACACTGTTTACATGTTTCTAATTCTGATGGGAGTAGCCTCAGCTATCCCGCACGTAGGTTTTTCTATGAGCTAATCTTAGTTTTCTTTGATTTTTTGTTTTTATGTGTTTTTAAATGTGTTTCGAATTCAATATGTTGTATAAACAAATTGGCTATTCTTGTCCATTGTTTGCGGTCAGTTTCAGCCCTAGGACAGTACAGCGAGCATCAGATTTTTGTTTTGGCAAACATTGACGCTTCCAATTTACGAACTGGGGTATTACGATGCTTTCATGTTCACTGTGTTAGGTAATCAGACAAACAGAGCAAATAATTATTCAAATATTACGGCTTATGAGACGTGTTGTTTAAAGTTTCCATTCACTATAAATGCCTGGTTAAAATGTTTACATTTACAATGAACACTTAATATTTTCGAAGAATAGATTGAGTATCCGCTTAAACGCTTGGTTGTAATTGAGGCTTTACATTGTAAGCAGAAAGTACGTTTGCATAATTTGGGTATTTAATTAAATCTACGCTTTACATTTGTTTAGTATTCTTCAACAGGTTTC
Source organism: Agriotes lineatus (assembly GCA_940337035.1). Classification (NCBI taxonomy): domain Eukaryota; kingdom Metazoa; phylum Arthropoda; class Insecta; order Coleoptera; family Elateridae; genus Agriotes; species Agriotes lineatus. The sequence continues at coordinate 12,036,987 of OW679202.1, forward strand.
TAGATCAGTCTAATATAAGTAGTGGAGTGTTCAAGAAGGACTTTCGTATTAGGAATATATTTTTATAAGTATGCACTTTCTCCTTAAGATTTCCCGTTACATCACAGCTACGATTAACTTCTAAAGGAACACATTAGGGGACAGTCATTAAGTGTACTTATATAATATACACCTGGTGTTCATAAGATAGTACAGCAAATAAACAAAAGCAATTTCGACATTATCAAGACGAAGCAGTATCGCCACTGCTGCATAGATTGATACTTGAACGGATTATAAGGAAACGGGACGCAAAGTGACCCATAAATAATAAAAACAATTATCTGCATATGTGATCGATATACATAGTGTTAATAATTGGCAATGGAATAGCATTACGATATATCACACATAGGACGTTAAAAAATTTAACGACGTCCAAGATCATGGGTATATAGTAAACTTAAAGCACAACTAAGAACCGTAGATTACAAAAAGCGTAGTAGAATGCAGTGGGGGCTCACTATAAGATGCCAAGGAGCCATAACAAATCAGTCCTTCAAAATTTTTTTTTGTTCTGAAAGACATTTTTATTTCATGGGTATGAACTGTACGATAAGCGCTGGTTGCTTTCACGAGCGCATTTGTGCCAGATCGAAGCTGCTTCTTAGCTTTTCCACCTGCAGCGAATGCAAAGCGGCAAGAAGTAGGTCAAAAGAAAAACATATTTAAGGTTCAATGAGAACCATGACACCGAAGGCTCAAGTCTCAAGCAGCGTCAGCCTGACCTGACCCCTGTGACAACGCCAGCGTATCGAGTTTCTTGTGACACTTTTGGCACGTACGCTCATTTTGTCGAGTTCATGCGCGGAGCAAAGAAAGGTGGCCGTGTATGTAATTCCGATAGAAAAGACGTTGGACGTTGAAATTTTCGCAAAATAATTACCGTATAATCTATTTTATTATACTCATAGTTTACTTTTAAATTCTCACACATCTCAAAATAATATGGATTATATTAAACTGTAAAGTTTTGTAAATTGTTTCACTGATGCTAAATTTTGCTAGTCCATATGCGAAATATCTGAATCTCGGAATATCGGAATGTCTTTGCCTGTGAGGGGGTGGCAAATGTATTTTACATTCGGTGGTTAACTCTACCATCAATATTTTGCACGAACCGTCACTGGTAGAACATATAGTCCCGCATGGTACGATTATAGATTAAAACTTCAAATAAATACCGAACTAGACGACTTCATATTTGGAGCAAATAAAATAAAACATCAAAATCCCCACAATTAAATAGTATAAAAATATAAAACGAAAAACCATAGAGAAAAATCTAAGAAAAACAACACATAAGTCTCAAGTCTCAATAAATGGCATAGGGCGAATCTGTGATATTTAGGATAGTGCCATTATTTTAGCTTGTTTACTGATTGCAACTGGAGTACTGTAGGAATTACGCGTAAGTACTCCATGTTCTGGCTATTATGATTTGGTATTCTACGTATTTGAGTATTATACACTGTGACCATTTACTCGTCATGTTTTGCTACTGCGACCCTCTGTTCTGGAACTACCTTGCGATTAACTGACAATTTAGAGTTTATGAGTACGCGTTTCTACCTGATCATATTTGATGTAAAAAGACTCGTTCGCGCTATTTATTTGTATTTTCGTAATTTAGTAAAAGACTGCACGCCGTTTCCACCATTTAGCTGGTAGGCCTTCAAATGTGCTCATATAGTGATGTGATAGTTTAGGAGTATAGTACATTAGTCAAAATTAGATAGCAAGGCCTATCAAAGTTCTTTTACAATTTCAGCGTCTATAAAATACAGTACATATATGAGGAGAATTCTGAACATTGTAGCTTAGGTAGATAAAGTAATGTGATGGGATTTAAAATACTTAAAAATAATAACTTTTTTATTCTATCAATTTTCCCCAGTTAGATTATTCTCGCAGCTTAAATGTCTGAATTTGGCTGTTAAAGTAGTCGGAAATAGCATTAATTTTTACTTGAAACAAGCAATCTTCTGCGGGCCATATCAAAATTTTAAGGTGGAGGAGAAGGTTCCTCTGAGGGCACAGTCCCACAACATATCCGGTAAGTTGTCATAAAGAAGAAAAGTTTCTCATTATCCTAGAAGACAGTGACTATAATCATTTTTATGCTCAGAATTAGCGCTGAACTCTTGTGTTTCTGCTGAAATCATTTTCTTTCTGTCATGTCCTATAAGCAACCAAAGTTTCGCCCTTTTAGAAGGAACTTATCAACAGTTTCATGGAAAAGCTCTCAACATTTCTTAGATAGTGTGCAACGTTTCGACCAGCGGGAACGCGTTTTTCTGAATTAAAATCAATTCGCGCGTTCTCCCCTAGCGATTTCTACGTTAGGTTACGAGTTTGAATTTTTGGCCGGCGCGGCCAAGTACGTCATCGAGAGATCCCCACTCCACGTATGCTCTGCTCCCCCACTTGGAATGTCCGAAGTGGTTGCTAGATGCACGAAGCCCGAAGAGGAGCCCATAAAAGCGGCTTCACGACCGTTCCACAGGAGATTCCTTCACACTCCTTCGCATTAATTCCCGAGATTTCGACAGGTTGTCGGGACGCAAGGTGTTCGCAACAGGACCTCCCGCATAATTGCTCAATTTATTGTAAAATACATATTCTGTTCTAATGAATAATGCCGATGTTTGTAACTATATTACAATATAATTAAACTGTCTACAATTATCCTGGTGTTTGTTTGCTGATCTCAAAGTGTATATCTGTCTGAACCAAATTAACTCCGACTGAGAGAGTTACCCGAAGGTAATTTATTAATTCATAAACCCTTATTAGTAGAAGGGCAGTGTGTTACAAGTTAACGTGTTCATTTAGTTTTATCAACAGAGAGAATTCTTAAAATCCAACACGAACTAACGGTGGACATGTTTAGTGTAAATTAAACCTGCTGCATGCTGACGTTGTAGAATCACGTATGTCACTTTTTCCAAGCATAAAGGTTTGATACGCATTAACAGACATAGTACTTAGACAGAAGTATTAGATCTTCGCAGAATATATACAGGCATCTCAGTTTTAAATGTCTTTAGGTAGAAAGCGTGTAGATGGCTGTTTGCTTGTCTGCAAATTTTAGCCAAGAAGCCCGATTTTGCGACCCTAGAATATCGGCCGCCAATTCTATAATAATTCATGAATTATCTGTGTTCACTATTATTGGTGATTGCTATTTTCTATTGTGTTTGCAGCCATTACCATATACTTTTTATTGCGCCGTTTTATGCGTGTCCCACGTTTGTGCTTTTGTACTGAGGTCCTTGATCGATTTCTGTAAATCTTTTCGACCTTTCGTTGGTATTGTCACATTGATTTCTGCCTTCCCCTTGATATTATAACGTGCGGTTTGTAAAAAAAGATTTAATAATAGATAACAAGCATACGGACATGTTTATTTTCATCAACTTGTACAATAATCCTTCTATCCACACTCGATTGAATGCCCGAGCAATATCAAAAAACAGGGCGACGGAATGCTGCTTATTTCTAGATGCTGTCTCTATGACTTCATAAATACGACACAATTGATGTACGGTTGAGTATTACTTTCGAAAACCGTATTGGTATGCCTGAAGGGTCTGGTTGTCTATGATAAATGAGTTGATACGAGAGTGAATAATTTTTTAGAAACTGTAAAAAAGAGACTTATTGGGCGGTAACTGTCAAGGTGCTTATGATTTTGGTGGGATTTAGGAAATACTAAGATATGTGCATACAATTTGAGAAGTATACAATTCTAAGGCAAGCATTGAATAATATTGTTAGAAAAGTCCTAACCTGGCGACTTTTTAGGGAACAGGGTGTGAATATGGTCTAGTATTTCTTCCAGTGAAACAGGTACTATTAACCCAGAACTAGCTGGAAGTCCGTAGTTAATTTCATTTTTACTGCTTCTGCAAAATCAATGTTTCTGTCAGATATTTTGGTAACAAACGTATTTTGTAGATGTTTGACAAAGATGTCGCATTTTCTTTTATCGGTGGCGTACTTATGGTTGTTAACTTGTGTAGTAGTGGAAAATTGCGGCTGTTCTTTTAATATTCCTCTCATAGCTCGCCACATAGTAGGGCCCCTGGATTGTAGATCAGATATGTTAGTTTTTTAAATTATTTGTTCTGTGTTCATCTAATGCCATTTTGACTTCCCGTGTAACTCGGTTAACATGTGTTTTGAGGAGTGGATCACGTATTCTGGTCCACAATCTTCTCACCGATTTTTATGTTTTATAAGTTGTAAACTATTTTCAGGTAGAGCCTTGTAAGTGTATTTTCGTTTAGTTTAAATTGTACTAGCTTTGGTTACAACCGTCTTGACTGCTGAGTTAAGTTTTCTCAAGCTTTGTGTCAATGTCTGCCTGAGATTCAATATTAGTGGTACAACTTATCGTTTCAGCAAGAGAAGTTTCGAATTAGTCGCAGTCAACTACACCCTTGATTAGTTTAGGAAATGGTTGAGTTATTAATGGAGTGCTACCAAAAGTAAGTAAGACTGGAATATGATCAGAGTCTAGCTCGTGTAGGACTGTTTGAAATATTGGGACAGTAATTTTTTTTTTGCTTGACCAATGTCTAAAATGTCAGGCCGATGGTCTCTACGGTATGTGTAATGGGTAGGTTCGGTTGGAGCTGCTACCTGGATGGCGTGATTGAATATGTGTTCGTATAAATGAGTTCCATTTTGGTTGCAGCTTGTACAACCCCAAATTATATTCTTCGAATTGAAGTCACTGAACAGAATTGCCTGGAGGCTGAATCAGTATTCTGTTTCGTGCGCTGATTCTGTCCCTAACGGTTTTGAGCACAAGGGTGAGACTGCACCTTTCTTTTAAGGCAATGCAGTCAAGTCACTCAAAGGGACGATAATTATTTGTGGCTACCCTGAAGCGCAGCCTGACGCTTCATAAGTTTAGGCTTGGAAGGATAGCACCGATGTAAATGAACCAAACAGTAAATGTCGATTGTTTTATTACAAAAATAAAGGTTCTATTTATACCAACATAATCCATTAGTTACTACGATTTCAAAGTGCAAAGTTTATTTACTGGGACGATATAACATTTCATAATATGTGTCAGCGTTAAACCAGTTTATTTCCGCTATATCTGCAAGTATGTTACATTGAACTCTGATTCCAGGTCGTACATTAACGCAATATGCTTACTTGCAGTTGTGGAATTTAAACTTCGTGCTTATGGAATTGCATTTTAAGCCTATGAACTAGATATCGTAAATTTTGGAACTAAAATTTAGTCTGTTTAATTTGAGATTAAACATATTGGCAAACTCTAAATTTAGAACTACAAAAGAAAGGAGAAGATCTCCATAAATAATCTACTTATAAATACACTACACTGTTTCCACCACATTAATTGTCTCTAGGGGATATCCTTCTACTGCTTGCTGGCACTGTTTGGGTGGAAGCTTCCTTCTGTAAAAGAGTTTGGTGTTATTGTGTTATTGAAGTTGATGCTGATGGCTTTGGAATATCCTGCCAACGTCCATCTGCTGCGTCTTCCTTTGGGGACAAACACTTGAGTTGACGCTACGTACTCCCGCCCTATATGGGTGAATATGACAATGAATGTCACCCTTGCTGAGGTGAATTCCCTGGCAGACTTTGATAAGCCGTCTTCTTGATTCCATCCTCGACTAGGGGCTAGGTGCTTAGCATTGTGTATATCGTTTTCTGAACTTCTTGCTGCTATTTCTTGAATCCACCTTCCACTAGGTGTGGAATATTTGAAATCGGATTTTTCATTTTCTGAATTCCTGGCTGCCGTTTCTTGGTGCCACCTTCCACCGGGTGGCACTAGGTGCTAAGTTTTTAATAAACTCGGAGAGTTTCTCGATTGCTGCAGTTATTGCTGCCATTTTTGAGGCCTCGCTCCACTATGTGCTAAGTTTTTAGTGAACTTGGAGGGTTTCTCGATTGCTGCAGTTATTGCTGCTATTTCTGGGCTTCATCTATCGTTAGGTGCTACTTTAGAAGTAACTGGAGGACTTCCATTTGTTCGTGGCCTTCAATTTCCTTTTCTTTGTGGCCACCGACTTTTTGAATGGGAACTTCGTGAATGGAGACTCCGTGAATGAGGACTTTGGAAACTTCATGCTCTTGGTGATTTTCTTGTGGATGAGGGGGTGCTATTTTTTATGTTCGATGATAGTTGGACGTTCGACTGCCGTATTCTTTATCTTGGCAGCTGCTATTGCTCGTTCTTTCGCTGTAGAATCGGTTGTTGATAGTTGTTCCACCTGCTGGATTGTTACTCCTTGGATAGATCCATTGCATGCGGAATGAGTCTCTTTGACTGTATCAGTAATTTTTTCTTCGCATACCTGATTTTCTATAAGAAGTTTTCGTTGGATAGGTACTTCTTCTATTTGCCACGATTTGCCAATCGTATTGATTTTAATATTGTTGTCTCGATGTTGACTGATGGTTTCAGACAAAATCCACCCCAGCTCTGTGTTTTGTCCCAGGATACCATCCTTTCACTTTCGAGCTCCATCAAGGGCTTCCAGGGACGGGAACCGCATTTGCAGAAAAGCCATTAATTGCTGGTGATCTTGAACTTCATTGGGGCATTGAAGCGACTGATCGTATAATTTATTAGTTTCAGGATCCCATTTTTGAGCGATCGTCCTGTTGATTCATGGATCCCAACTATCGGTGGAGATGCCTAGGTTCTTGATTGCTTCTACACATTCCTTGATAGAGTCATGGAATCTCTTCAACCTTTGGGATGATTCTTTAGAAAGGACCGGCAGATCGAAGATGGTGTCTAGCAATTTTGTTAAAAGGAGGCGGTTGTTTTGGTACCTTTGGTGCAGCAAATTTCAAGCGGTGTTGAAGTTGGCTTGAGTAACTGCTAAATGCTGTATCAGTCGGCTGGACTCTCCCTTGACATGCGTTTTTAAATTTTGCATTTTGATGAAATCGTCCATGTGCTAGTTGTCATCCACTAATTTGGTGAATAGGTCCTTAAAAGTGGCTCATTCTTCATAATTTCCTTCGTATATGGGGATTTTGAATTGGGGGAGCGAAATGGCTGTTGCTTGTTCACTCCGTGTTGGTGTTTGTAATCAATTAATTAAGTTTTTATATTTGTCTTCTAACTCGTTATACTTAAGACTGAAGTGTATTTGTTCTGAATCCATCTCGTTAGAAATTACTTCTTCGTCCATCCCTATCACACGATCCCATTTTTTCTTCAGTTCCCTCTGCGTGCTGGTGTGCTGTCCTGAATGTCCAACGATTTGTTCAGCATCGAACATGGCTTGCTTGAACTTACGGATTCGAATCTGTAACTTTCGAATCCGAACCTTTTGTTCAGGATTTCTGGGACCTGGGTGGGTTGGAATACTTAGCTGAACCATTTTCGCGTTATTGAGAGTCGCGGGTTCCATAACCCATCTAGCGCCTTATTTTGACTGCTGATGTGAACTTCTGTCTTCTGGCTGGCAGAGTCCTTTTGTATTGGAAAATACCTGCTTTATTGCGCGGATTCTTCTTGGGCGACAGCTAATTCATTAAATTCCTCCATATTATTACCCATTTTTTGGACCTCGGTGGATTGGCAGACGTTGTTTTCCTCTTCGAATGCTGGTAACCCCGGGGATGTGCTTGTTTTTAGTTGGAGATGGATCCGGCTCGAAGGACCATGAACAGAAGCAGTGCCTGAACAGATTCTTCCTTGGATGCTGGTAACCCCGGTGGTGGGAATGTTCTTAAGTTGAGATGTATCCGGCTCGAAGGAACATGAACAGAATTGCTTGGAGGCTGGATCAGGATTCTGTTTCTTGCGCTGATTCTGTCCCTACCGGTTTTGAGCACAAGGATGAGACTGCACCCTTGTTTTAAGACAATGTAGTCATGCCACTCAGAAAGACGAGGATATATGGCAGCTACCCTGAAGCGCAGCCTCACGCTTTATAAGTTTGGGCTTGGAAGGGTAGCATCTATATAAATGAACCAAACACTAAATGTCCAGTGTTTTATTACAAAAATAAAGGTTCTATTTACACAAACATAATTGCGTAGTTACTACGATTTTAAAGTGCAAAGTATATTTACAGTGACGATATAACATTTTATAATATGTGTCAGCGTTAAGCCAGTTTATTTCCGCTATATCTGCTGTATGTTACACTGAACTCAGATTCTACGTCGTGCATTAACGCAATATGCTTACTTGCAGTTGCGGCATTTAAACTTGGTGCTTATGAAATTGCATTTTAAACCTATGAACTGGATTTTGTAAATTTTGGAACTAAAATTTAGTCTGTTCAATTTGAGATTAAATAGTCACAAATAGCTAAAGTGAGTATATTATTGAGAAATAGGGCTGCTATATCTGCTTCGAGTAGTCGTCTGTTAAACTGTTTGTATGCTGCTATAATATTCACACCACTTCTCTTATTCTCAAATTCTAATTTAATGGCGGTAATTTCAAGATTAATGAGTCTTTCGATGTCGTAAGTGTGGACGTGTAGCAATTTTTTAATAATTATTGCAACGGCTCCAGATGCGTAGTTGGATATGCGATCTTGCATGTAGATATTTTATTGTGGTATTTTAAATTGTTGAATGTGTGCTAAATGAGTTTCTGTAACAATTAGGATGTCAACGTTATGTCTTTCCATTAAGGCAATAACTAGTTGCCTCTGTCATTGTAAACCATCGGCATTATAGTTAGCGATGATGAGATTAGATAGTCGACGTACTTCATATTTATCTATTAAGAAGAGAAGGAATGGTTGAGAGGATGAACGATTTAATTTGTTCATGAAATGGAAATGTCATATGACAAATAGTCTGGATTAGATCAGTGAGGGAGAGAGGGTGAGAAGAATGTGAGGTATTGTTTGGGGTAGATTGTTAGACGTTGTTGTATGAGATAGTTTATGGGCGTATATGGTTCCTGAAGTAACATAACTATAGAGAGTATGGTTTGAATTTGGGGTTGGAAAGTGGTGAGGGGTGAGGGTAGTGTTTTGTTGGAGGTAATATAGTAAGTAAAAAACGACTTCCAGGATTGGACCGTATCATTATTGAGGTCGAAAAACTCAGCGTTTCGCCCACTTTCGTAAGGGGCTTCAACAGGAGGAAAAAGCAAAAGGAGCACGGTAACTCAACGTGTTAAACAGCCAGAGGCGAAGCTCTTTTGAAAGGGAAGGGATAGAAGAGCACGGTAACTCAACGTGTCAACCACGTCAGAGGAAAAACTCGACTAACAATCGAAAGGAGAAAGGCGAGCAAATGCCGTGGTGGTTCAGTGACGGTCGGCGGGGCTTGGGAATTAGCACTTTTCACATAGAAGGGAGGGGGAAGCCGATTTAGATTGTTAGGGTGTTGGTAAATTTCAATGGCTTCTCGAATCTTTCTGCTAAAGGAGAATGGGGGATTTGTAGATGATGGGAGTTTTCTCAAAAAGGATCTGATGGCCAGTATCACGCTGGGAAGTCATTTCTCTCATAAAATCTTCAAATCTTCCCACTGATATTCAACAGAGGTGAATTCCTCGCGCTTCAAAGCCTCTTCGGCTCTATGGTCCTCCCAAAATTCATAAACCAGACATCCCCCTCAGACCCATTGTCAGTACTATAGATTCCCCTACTTACTCACTAGCTAAATACCTAACCACTATCCTCAGAAAGGTCACCGGTAAGTCTTCCTCGTATGTTCGCAATTCAGCCCATTTCCTTGAACTTATATCCAATATAAGCGTTGAACCTGAGGATTTAATTGTGAGTTTCGATGTCACTTCTCTTTTTACTAAAGTTCCTATTTGCGATTCCATAGTCATAATCCAACAGTTGCTGTCAGAGCATGGGGAGACGTCTTCAAGTCTACCTGCCCTTATAGAAAAATGCCTCTCTTGCACTTATTTACTATTTCAAGGCCAGTTCTTTAAACCAATCTCTGGTGCGGCCGTGTGTTCTCCTTTTTCACCTGTCGTTGCTAATATCTTCATGGAAGCTTTCGAAACCATAGCTCCGGATTCTTCAGAATTGGAACCCAAGTTTTGGTTCCGATACGTCGACGATACCTTTATTATTTGGCCACATGGTAAAGACACGTTACCCGTCTTCTTAAATCATCTCAGTAGTCAACATCCAGATACTAACTTTACCATGGAGATAGAAAGTAACGGCTCCCTTCCTTTCTTAGATGTACAGGTCTCTCGCCAACCCAGTGACAAACTTGGTCATTCTGTATATCGCAAATCAGCTCACACTGATAGCTATCTGCATGCCGATTTTCACCATCATCCTACGCAAAAACTTTCTGTCATCAATTCGCTTGTACACCGGGCTGTTTCCATATCCCAAGCCGATAATGTCCACGCTGAATTAAAACGCATTAGGAAAGCTCTTATGAAGAACGGTTACCGTGCTAGGGATATACAGTCTGCCATCAATCGCCATCTTCATCCAACGCCACCCAAACCTCCAAATACCGATCCTCCTGCAGCAATAGTCTTTCTTCCCCATATCCACCAAGTCACCGATCGCGTTGGAAAGTGTCTTCGAAAACAACACATTAAAACAGTATCCAAACCCCCGAGCAAAATCTCACAGGTTCTTCCTTCACTTAAAGATAAATTAAACACTATGTCCTCTAAAGGTATTTATAGAGTCCCTTGCTCTTGTAATGCTGTATACATTGGTGAAACAGGACGTTCAGTGAAAACTCGCATCTCTGAGCACCCGTGCTGTCTCAAGTCGGGTCTCATTTGCTTTGAAGTAGTCTCGTTACTTTGAGGGCTGGAAACTGTAGAGATTTAAGTTTATTTGGGATTTCTTCGGTTGTAATCGAGGTTGAAATATTTCGCATTATTACCGATAAATTTCAGTTTTCTGGGTTGCGAAATGGTAGTATTATATTTTATCTTTGTTAGTATCGTAAAATTATGTGAGATTACGATAGTCCTCAATATCCGTTAAATTGACAAGCAAATGAAGCCCCTGATTGTTGATAGTAAATTCCTTTTTTACTATGGATTGGATGTCGGACATTACCGCTCCGTAATGTACTGCGTTTTCTAAAAATATAGGTGGATTTTTTAGGATTTGATTACTGGAACAGGGCCCGCTGTGTTGATATTCGGGTCAATCTGTTTTGGAAAATAATATTTATTTTTCAAAAGTAGTTCCTCGTTACCAAAGGAGTATTTCTTGTTGTTTGTTTCCGTCTGGGAGAGTTGATAGGTCGTTGATATGAAATAGCATTGCTCGATCAATTGCTATGCTTTTACTCGTTGCATTGTTGCTAGATTCGTCTCCTTTGTAGATAAGAGTAGGATTTTTTAGATAAGTATTGGCCACGTCTGAGTAGAAGCTCACAGATTTGTGATTTGTTAGGGAAAATATCTGGCTTAGTCCAAGGCTAGCCTTTTAAAACCAGTATTATCGTTTCCCGATTAGTGCGTAGTTGAAATCCCAATCACTTAAGTTAAATAAATAAAACTCTGACCTGAGTGATTGAAAACAGCGCTGGTACAATATTCAGATCACCCCCATAGAACTGAGAACGCGAGAAAAGCGTCCAGCCGTTAACACAGCACGATCGAGACTTTCACTGAGGTTGTGTGCATACGCAATCCATAAAGTGAGTTACGACATGACTTTCAAAAATATCTGTTTGACACAACGCCACTTGATAACGGTTATTTTTTAACGTACTTTATTATTTCTAATTCACATGAAATATACAATACTAGCTGACCCGGAAAACGTTTTTTGGATTATGACATGATGGGGAAAACCCTTCAAACCATTAAGTACAGAATCATAAAAGTATGACTGCAAATAGAAAGTCGTAGAATATAAAGAAAAACACACTTTCGATATTTTCCAATTTTCCGGCTTTCCCTTTGGATTTTTCCGAATTTTCTTTTTCGCTAAACCACCTCGGGAGTAAGACAAACAAAACAAAAAAAAATCGTCCAAATCGGTCAAGTCGAGTTTTTGCGTTACTAACACACAGTGGTTGATTTTTATATATATAGATTACAGATTGATGTATATCTTTCGGTGGTTGTGTTATATTATTTTAGGCACATCATTTCCAACCATCGCCTACATAGATTCTAAAAGAAGTGTCATAAATACTCTTAAATATGATTATCATACCGAGTGTCTCACTTACGGTGAGATCACTTAAGATGCGAACATCGGGAAATAGCATGGGAAAACGTATACAGGGTGATTCAAATTAAGTGCGCGCCTTTGCTATATTTGTTATTATTAATTTTACAAGGTAGGTTAACTTAGCAAACTAGTAATGTTTTTGGCGCTGATTAATATGCAATTAATAAAAAAACAATCGAATAACGAGTTTGCGACAAAATTCAAAACTTCTATTTTTTTAATGGAACACCCTGTATATATTTCAAAAACTTGAAATTTAAATTAATTTGTGACAAATGTCTTAACACACTATTGTCTTAAAATGAGTATTAAAGAAGTTACGGGAGATTTTAGTTTACATATATCAACAATACACCGTACTTACGAACAATTCATAGTATGCTGCTACTAAAAACAAAAAGAATAAATAACGTAAACATCAGAACTGTCAAAATCAATTTGTCGTACGTTTGGTTGTCGAAAGTAATTAGTGTTGTTTATTTATTTCTTATTGTTTTGTTACTGTTTCTGGTTATCAGACTTTAAACAAACCTGCAATGAATTTTTACAGTAGAATAATGTATGTAAATATTTATCTATAAACTGAAACTTCTTTAGTATTCATTTTAAGACAATAGTGTATTAAGGCTTTTATATCACAAATTCATTTTTATTTCAAGTTTTTGAAAAATATACAGGGTGTTTCATTTAATTTTTTTTCAGTTTGTCGCCAACGAGTTATTCGATTGTTTTTCTATTAATTGCATATTAATCAGCATCGAAAACACTACTAGTTTGCTAATTTAGTTTACTTTGTAAAATCAATAATAAAAGATAGCAATGGTGTGCACTTAAGTTGAATCACCCTGTATATGCAGATTTCTTCTTCCCGCTTGAATTGAAAATACAAAATAGTTATTACAGTTTTTAAGCTATTTGTATCTTAAACAAGCAACAAATTCGAGTACTATCAAATTAAGCGATTTTTTTTCTCTTTCGATTGATACCACTATCATTTTTATCAATTCAAGCGGCAAGCAGGAATCTGCATATATACGATTTTTCATGATATTTCCCTATGTACGCACCTTAAGGCAAACACTCGGTATAATAAAGTAATTATATTCCATACTGTGAAATTTATTGTTGGTGCTTTGAGGTGTAGATTGTACGTTATTTATTTTCATGTTGCTGATGTAGTATTCATATTTTTTTAAATACGAAACGAACACTAAAATATCTATGCCAGCCTTCCTTTAATAATATTAGGCGTCAATATATTTTAGTGTAATTTCAGGGTAAACGGTAATTTCACAAGCTCCTTCCAGTGCATAACACACTTGCTAGAGTAATTGATTACAAAGGCATTTTACAACGAAGCGCTTCTGTTGGGTTGACATTTACCAGCATTAAAACGCAGTATAAAGTATTAAACTAATTGAGTAGTAGTAAACTAGCATCAACATTAATGCGGTAGATTGTCCTCTTCTTCATCTCTTTATCTCACATCGAAAACAGTAACTTTTATTTCCTTCTAACCTAATTCTCCTCGAACAAGCAACACGCAATTTTGAAGCTGTTGGTCTTACATAACTGCACTTCTACTAATTTGTATTTAGTCATTATATGTATATTCGGAGCTTCTAAGTGGAGGTAGTGTGAGTGTGTAACTTAGCTCGCTAGGATACTGATTTACGTTCCTCTAGGTGACCAGGTTCGAATCTGGCTGGGTACATTTATATACTTCAGCTTTTTCGAGCTTGAGAACAGTAGTGGAAGGCAACAGAAAACCACCACGATGCCATCGAATCGATCCCCTGGATGTTCCCACCCCACCCAAAGGTGAAACGTGCAGAAATATGTTTGCCATCAACGTCACCTTTCACGGAGTAGCAGCCCCTCTATCACTATGTACACTATAATAACTTAGTTCATAAGTAGAAGACACTGTAAGAAGAAACTTCTAAGTATAGGAGTATTCTCATGTATTGATCTGTCTTTGGTCTTTTATAAATACCATACTGCAAGAACTAAGTTTCTTAATGCAATACTATTTTATTCACATTGTCACAACATGTAGTATTTAATTGTTGAAAATATTTTAGTAAACAGTAGCACTAAGTATACAAATGCTTAAAATTTTACGGCAAAAGCAGATATGCCACAACATTAACAATTATTGTATTAATAAGGTATTCATGATCGTAAGCTATCACAATACGAACGTCAAACAATGACTGGACGTGTGAAGTAATTTTATTACTTCAAAATGCATACATAAATAGTAAATGCGCTATCTCCTTGTGAGCATATCTGAAACTAAAATTGGGCAAATTTTAATGGTGCGCTCAAATTAGCGTTTGTTTTAAAAATAAACTTCAGGAATGAATAATCTATCTAGATACTAATTAGAAGCAACGGATTTATTTTTGCAAATTATACTTAACCGCATTATACCGAATTGGGTGGGGGCGTTAAAAGGGGATTACGTCTATTTGTAGCATCTTAAGGCGAACTTCTCCTTTAATAGAAGTTGCAGGAAGGCTGCTGCAATCTCGAGCAGAATGATGACGCCATAGCGTCGCGATTAATTTTCTTTATGATACGATTCCGAAATTTGAATTTCAAAAAGTTTTTAGACCTCCAGCATTGGCCCATCGACTCCGCTTAAGCCGGTCATTGCACATTTAAACCTATATCTTATTTAACTTGCTCGTGAGCAAGCTAATATTAAGAAACGTATAGAGTATATAGCGGCATTTTAAACTTGCAGTAGTTTTTTGGGCGTTATTAAGTGTGTTCTGATTTAGTGTTTCTGAAGGAAAATGATCATTTGGCTGCCTAAGTAAGTAAACACATAACAAAGAAATATTTCATTACCAATTAATACCGAGAATGCCAAATTGTACAAAAAAACCTGGCTGTTTAAATTTGGCATCCTGTAATCATTGAAGACACAAACTTGATCCTGTTTGTTAGTTTAGCACCAACGTTACATCGGTCGATCGTGCATGTGTACAGCAAAAAAGGACTGGAAATGTATTCATTGTGGAGGCATACTTTATGCTGTACTTCCTTCCTAAGTTCGTTTCATTTGCGTAATAGAATCTTGCATAGCATTTCTACTGGAAATTTCAAACTCCTGCTGTAACTGCTTTTAGAAGAAAAGCTATTTCAACTTTCATTATAATAGGTTCAATAATCATCAAAACCTTCCACAACTTCTGGACATTTCTTTTTCTGTCAAACTTTGATTCTAAATAATTTATACGATTGTCCCAAGTGTCCGATATTTCTCTTAAGAATATCTGTCACGAGCATTCAGATATCTATGATTTATTAATTAAGTTGGCTCTACTTGCTGTTTCTAACAGTAGGCTGATCAACTCAAGTGCCAAGCGAATTTAAAAAGGATATAAATAAATGTAATTTTTCATATTTTCAGAACTTCTCATAGCATATTCTACTGACGTTAGCGTGTTGTTTTTCAGTTTCGAGCGAAAAATCTCTATTTATCTCTAAAAGGAAAAAATAGGACCCCTTGTTAGCTTTCTACAAAAAATACACACGAATCTATTGCTCAAATTCTAAACGATAGAATTTAAAAAAATATATATTAAGGATGTTATCTTTTGAAAACTTACATTTCAAAATATTTTAATTGCTGCATTTAACTATAATGGTTGGTGAGGTTGCTATTATTATACCGCTCTTTAACTGAGAATATTATCGGAATTGGCCGATGTAAAAATATCCTTGTATATGCCACTAAAAACTGAACTCGACCATTTAACTCGCTCAATCCGCGAAGCTGCGTGAAATGCTCCTCGTACCACGACCTATCAAATAATTTCGAGTATCTTGCCCATTTGACTTTATAGGCAGATGATGGTTCGGCCGTTATATCTGCTTCTATTGATAGAATTCAAAACGTAGGTTTAATCGCCATGGAAAAGCTATTAGACCTCAGACAAAAGCATCTAAGCCTTATACCAAACTACTCTTAAAATGATAACAAAACCCAGTATTAACGTTTTCCTTGTTATAAGAATAAATCAGCCAGAGATATCAATAGAAAAATAAATAAATCTCGGGTAAATCGAACCTAATACACAAAATTAGCTCGTATTGCTACATGTTCAGAATCTTAAAAGATTTATTGACACATAGACAATTGATTGGTATCTACCATGCTCATGTTTCAAAGATTGGGATTTAATCGCTTTTTGGAGTTCGTGCTCGTCAACACTTAATTTTCTTGTTGCACAAAAACGTTGATCATCCTTTATCTAATAGACTTGTCTGTCCGGGACGCTGTTTCAGCAGCCAAACCGTAAGAGATAGAGAAAAAAGTTATGAAAGTTATATGTTTGGAATGGTCATGTCAGGTCAGGAACCGAATTTCAGTCACGTGACACTTCCTGTTTTCGAGAAATCACGTGATTTCTCGAAAACCGGAAGTGTCAGTACGCTGTTTCAGCAGCCAAACGGAGCTGCGACCCTCTGCGCCTTAAAAACTCGATCGGTTAGGCAACCACTTTGGCAGTTTCCAGAATGTTCCGATGCGGCGTACCACTTTGACACCTTCCAGGTCTGGGTACAGTTTTTATTTAATACGCGTTCTATTTGAAAAACGATCTTTTTTGTTTTTTTAAACGAGACATTTGTCTCACTGGCTTGCTAGTATATAATAATGGGTTATCAACATACAGTTTCATGTAGAAGAAATATGTTTATCAATCTTGGTATCTTTATATATATATATATATATATATTAAAGGTAAACATTTCAGGGTGTCATACCGCTTAATAAATTCGAAGATTTCTCCAACTGGTTGAAGAACATCTTGAATGGCACTTGGAGTTGGACGACGTTTCGACGAAATCACATTCGTCATTTTCAAGTCCTTGTAGTAGTCCTGGTTTGGCTTCTAGTTATGCGGCAACACGACGGACTGTCAACTTGATGTACAGCTGACTGAATAGGTTGTTTATCAATTACTGTGGCAACTAGCATCGAGGGAGCTGTACTGCTAGAACGGATGGCTGGTGTTCGTAGAGAATGGCCGGCCGTTGCTTGTAGTAACGTTAGTAACCACGATGCAGGTAATCGGCTTGTGTCGTCGCGGGTGTTCATACAATTCGGACGTTTCACGATTTCGATGGCTTCTCGTATGATGCATGCGTTTTTGTGTACGACGCTGACAATGCTCTTGGTGTTTTCGAAATCAATCTTGTGCGAAGTATCCCATATATGATGCACTAGCGATGAAGTGTGTTCCATCTTCTTAACATAATTCTGATGTTCCTCCTTGCGTGCCTTTATTCTCCGGTTGGTGTGGCCTATGTAGCTGCTATCGCAATCCCGACACGGTATCTCGTAGACTCCTTGGTTTTCCAAAGGGATGTACTCTTTAGGATTCCTCAGTATGGACTGGATTATTCTATCCGTGGTAAAGGTTGTCCTGATGTTACATTTTCTAAGGATTCTTCCGATTTTCTCTGTCGTGCCTCGGATGTAAGGTAGGTACGCCGTGCCACAAGGTCTCTCCTCTTCAGCGTCTTGCGTTTTGGTCTTCGGTGGTCGGAACGCTTTCCTAATCGCTGCTCTGCCATAACCATTTTGTTCGAATACTCGAGCAAGGGTTGCTAATTCTTGTCTTGTATTCTCCTTGTCGGCTATCCTTCTTGATCTACAAACCAGTGTTGTCAGGACTGATTGTAGTTGAGCAGGGTGGTGGTGTGAATTAGCATTTAGGTAGCGATTGGTGTGCGTGGTCTTCCTATAAACCGTGTGCCCCAATTTGCCATTCTTCTTGGTGATGAGAACGTCTAGGAATGGAAGGTGGTTGTTCTTCTCCAATTCCATCGTAAACTGGATCTTATTATGGATGCTATTGAGATGGGTAAGGAAATCAGCAAGTCGATTCTTACCGTGACCCCATATGGCAAAGACATCATCGACATACCGAAGCCAAAGTTTCGGTTTGTAAATGGTGCTGTCCAGTGCTTTCGATTCGAAGTCCTCCATGAAGAGATTCGCAATGACGGGAGACAAAGGTGAACCCATCGGCGCTCCTTCTACTTGCTTGTAGCGTTGACCATTATAGATGAAATATGTATTCTGGAGACAATGATCGGCAAGTTTGATGATGTGTTGAGGTGGATCATACTTCTGTTTAATGACGTTTAGAGCTTCGGCAACTGGCACTTTAGTAAACAGAGAGACGACGTCAAAGCTCACGAGGATATCGGTCGGTGTAATTTTCTCCTTTTGCAGCATCTCGATGAAGTGGGTAGAATTCATAACGTATGAAGCCGCATCTGCCACATGCGGCTGCAGATATTTAGCTACGAACGCTGCAAGTCGTTGGATAGGTGATCCTATGGAACTAACGATAGGCCTAAGCGGTGTTCCATCCTTATGAATTTTTGGGAGACCGTATATCTTGGGACATTTAGACGACTTTTCTCTAGGTATAAGTTGATTTTGCACTTCAGTTTCGATGTTACTCTCCTTTATCTTCGACTTGGTGGTCTTCTCCAAATACGTTGTTGGATCTGTGGAGATACATTTGTAATAATATATATATATATATATATATACTTATAAACGGTATGTTGTTAAGCCCGATAGGTTTTCGGGCCGCTGATGATCCCGGCCTAAGGAAGAAAGATAGAAGAGAATAGGTTACATATTTTTGTTTCGTTGCATAACACCAGCCGAGGCATTCACAGAGGGGTAAAGATATCTAAAAAATAGAGATTTTAGGTATAAACGTGTTCCTGTGAATCCCAGATATAGCAATGATACTCTATGGGGCCCACTTATATATTTAACTATTTTAAGCGTGCGCTAGTAAGCCCGACACCGTTGCCAACTCTGTAGTGCCGGCCGCGTTCGCGACTAAATGCCGGATAACGAATTGCTGGCTGGCCCTTTTGGGTATTACGTATTTAATAATAGTGGGCTTATATTAGTCACATTAATATCTTACTAGGTTTTCAAATACACAGGAATAGTGGGGAAAATTTCTTGCTCTTACTCTAAAATCATGCAAGTTATATGCTAGGCATTATGTTATTATTAAGAACAATTAATATCCTTACAAGCAGGGGCGTCGCTGGCTACCTTTATAGGCTCGCTGCGCTCCTAAAAGATATTACATAAACTAGACTTATGATTTAATTAAATCACTTATTCTATCTCAAGCTTTTATTTTTATATTAAAAAAATTATAATTTTTACTACGAGTTAAAATATCAATTATTTTCAAATAAGAGCTCGAGATGCAGTTGCGAGATATACTTTAATAATAATCAATACTTGGCTCCAGTTAGGGGTGTTTTGGTAGGATTAGTAAACATTTTTCCGATATTAAAATCTTGCACGAAAGTATACTGTTGATTACTTACGAATTTTATTTTTCTACAGTATCTTCAATCTTTTTAATGATAATTTGTTCCAAAACTACTCATAATTTTTTTTTATTTGTAAAATACGATGACGGCTGTGTGGTCGTGGCCCACATTTCGCCTGTAACTTTCTTGAAGCAAGCTAATTGCTGCGCGGTACTTTTATCGAATTATTGCACTGTGCATTTTGAACGATTTTATCAGGTTATTGCGGTTTTGATCGGTTTATATGATTGCTACACGTACGAAGATAATAATTACTTATTATATCCCAAGGGATGGGATTTTTTTACTAAGCAACGAAAACGTCCGTAAATGTTTTCAAATACAGATTAATCTCAAAGAAGACTACAAAACTAAGGCGAAGGATTTTAATTAATAATAATTTATATAATGGTCTAGTAATCTATTGATGTTTGAATTGAATTAGTTAAAATTTTGCCAATATTAAAGTCTTACACAAGGTATACGGTTGATTACTTACGGAATAGGATTGTCTGTTCTATCTTCAATAGTTTTAATAATTTTTGTTCCAAAACTGCTCATTATTTAGAATTTGGAAAATAAAAATGAATCTGCTTTTTTTGTTGTCATGGCGGGAGTGTGGTAGTGACTCACATTTCACCTGTACCATTCCGGGAGCAAGGTAATTACTTCGCGGTTGTTTTATGGAATTATTGCATACTGTGCATTTATTGTTTCCTCGTTCGCGCTTAAATTCCGGATAACGAACTGCACGGCTGGCTCTTTTTATGCTGGCTTAGTAATAGTGGGATTATATTAGTCAAACGAATGTTGTGATGAAGTGTGGGCAATTGATTGATATCTTGCTAAGTTACAGAAATCGTGTGGAAAAAATGCTTGCTCTTGCTCGAAATCTAAATTCAGGTATATAATTGGTGCTATGCCCTATTATTCAGAACAAAATATCCTTAACAGCAAGGGCGTCACTGGCCCACTTTTGCGGGCGCACGGCGCTTCCTGAACATCTATAAACTAAATTTTGATGCAGTTAATTTAATTAAATTACTTATATCAAAAGTAAATTTGTTTTATTAATAAATATTTTTTACTAAGCGACGAAAGAAGGTAAAAAATATATCAATTATTATCAAATAAGAACCCGAGACAAAGTCGGGGGACTTTGTTGAATAATAAATAATAGTTTGCCCCAGTAATTTAGGGATGGATATCATTAGATTAGGAAAAATTTCCCACAAAGGTCTCGGTTGATTACTTATGAAATTGATTTTTGTATAGCAACTTCAATGATTTATTTTCCAAAATTACTTTGTTTGGAGTTTGCAGAGAATAAGATTTTGTTTTAATTTATTTGGTTGTGTTTATTGTCATGTGTTCTTGGCCCACATTTTGCCTCTCACTTTTCTGGAGTCAGCAAATCACTGCGCGTGTTATTTTGGTTTAGATTGGTTCACATATATAATGGTATCATTTGTTATATGTATGAAGAAAATAATTATTAATAAGTATCTCCGTGTTATAATCTGTAGACAATTTGATAAAAAAGAGTAATACATTTTGCGGCCACTATCGATATTCTGCTTTGATACTTATTGTCTGTACTCCATTTATTATAGTGACGCTCCTGCTTACGAATACATTTGTATTAATTATGATTGTTAATAGTAAAATAACTTGTAGGGATTATTAAAACTGATGTTAAAGACAAACCAAAAATTTAAAAGAGAGAATATGTTCTTAGACAACGACAGGAGGTAAGAATCTATTAATAAAGAAAGTTCGAATATCTTGCTTTACGTATGCTTTCGATAAACAAAGATTACTAAAAACGTGCATGAATAGGTATTTAACATCAAGTTTCTTTATACTTTTTTTTAAATTTGTATACTTAGTTTTGTATGCCTTCGGGTTCTTTTGAAAGATGTCGTACATGAGAAATATAAGTAATTAACCACTTATTATTGGCAGGTAAATTATAAACCAGAACATGAACCGATGGAATGCTCTGTCGGAAGTTTCTCCGATTTTAGCCCAGGATCCACAGACAATTTTATATCTGCATCTGAGTCAGGTGATACAGACTTGGAGGCAGGAATTTCTTCAAATGTCACTAAGAATTATAAATTAAAAGCCCAAACGGACTCCAGTGTTCGTATTTGTGAACCATACACAACTGATCTTAATTTCTCTCCAAATGAAAATGAAACATTTTCGGCATGTTCTAATTCGATGGAATCATCAGCATTATCTCAAGATTGTTTGATTCCATACAGTAATAAGGTAAATTATTAAAATCGTTAGCTAAACAATCCGGAGTAAAAAATAAAGACCTATTTACTTCCACCCGTTTAAGAAAACAAATTACAACAGTTGTTCAGGTTACGATTATTGCGGATAATGAGATGGAACAATTTGCAGGTTTTATGGGGCATACGAAAAAACCCATGAAAACTATTACAAGTAAATTTTCTACAAAATTATTACTTTTACATTTAATAATAATAATAATCTGTATTAACCGCTCGCATTTGATTTAAAGTTTGTGTTTTTAATTGTAAATGACATTATAATTGCTGTTTTTCATGATTAGGTAGTCACGTTTTCAGAATTCTTCATCTAAATTGCTGAAAAGCAAACAAATTCCGGTTATGTATTTCCTTGTTGGGTATTATCAAAAATCTAATTTAATGCATAGCACTATCGAGCGTTAACCGGTAAATTTTGAACAGGTTAACTAACCGAGGCTTAACCGCCTAAATAACCTTTTAATAAGATTAATTAGCAACCAATGATCACCATTATTTGAAAGATTTAAGAGAAATAATTTCCCTTCAACTAAATTTGATGCGAAATACATATGCTGATGATAGCTGATGTGTTTATAAATCATAACCATTTCTCATAGGTTTGGACATAAAGTTTAATAATAGTGGGGAAAATATATAGCCACTTATTACCAATTAAATTTTTTAGTAGTTCGGTCTTTTGTGTACAATAAAGGCTATAAATGTATCACTAGTGCACGAAATACTTTTCACAGACTGACAATATTTATATTGTTTACGAATATTTTTCCTAATTTTGATAATGCTATAAAAGAATCGTAGGTATGCATCTCATGCGCGAAATGCTTTGGTACTTTCGACTGATTTATTCTCAAACAAATTAATTTCGTGCACTGGGTACTAAGAAATTATTTAACACTAATGTTAAAAGCAATTGTTTTAACACTCGTACCATAAAATGACATATTTAACTCTGAAAGTAAACGGTAGACAGCCTACTTTTTACATGATCGTAGAAAATGTAATTTACGGCTGTTTTTTTATAGTATTTCTGTGTTAGGTTGCCGCAAGATTTGTGTCAAACTGCGAAAGTCGCCAAATTAATATTATTTAAATAATTGGCAAAGGGGGAATGTATATCCCTTGAAGAAATGAATTTTCGGACAATTTAGATTTAGAGAGCGATACAGAACTAACATCTAATTTAATACAAAATAATAACAAAGGGAACAAAATAAATGCAGAAATAGAAGAAGAAAGCGAGATAGAAAATGACATAGCAGACAGTACAATTGCTAGTACTAGCACTCAAATCGCTAACAAGAGGAGCGAGGCAAAAAAAGCTAGTGAAAAGAAGAAATCCAATAATTTAAATTCAGAATCTGATTCAGAATGTTCGTTTTCTTTGGATCCTATCAAAAGTAGAGGTAAGGAAACTTCAGATTCTCATCATTTAAAACATTTTATTTAAGATGGTTATTATTTTTGTACATCTTGAGCAAAAAGAGAGAAAACTTAAACAAAAAATACAACGGGTAAGATGGACAGAAAACAAGAAATCTATTATGAACATATATTTTGAGGAACACATAAAATATAAAAGGTCTTCAAAAAAGACGAAGTGGGAAGATTGATAATGAAACACAAAGGATTATTAGGGAAAAAAATGGGTTAAAATAAAGGCGTATGTATACAATTGTTATAGAGCACACATTCATTCTAACCATAATAATTAAAGACGAATTACTTTTAGTTTCTACTAACTTTGTTAAATCGGTGCTAAAGTAGGGACAAGAATTGATTAAGCTTAAACCAAACGCATGATTTAAAATGAGCTGTAAAGAAGAAAATAAATATCGGTTTTGTAAATCTAATGGTGGTATTTATGACGTCACTAAAATTTGCTTGGTGGCGCACGTCGTCTGATTTCTTGTCCCTACTTTTTGTGCTAGAGCGCTGCTAAAATATATAATGCGAATGTCTAGAATGTAATTATACAGAGAGATCAATAAAAAAACCAATTAGGGTAGGCTGTGAAATTGAATTATTTTGAATCGATACTTTAGTCACATCCAGAGAATGACATTTCTGACATGAAAATTTAAAACTGAACGCTCTTGTAAAAATTTTTTTCAAGTTTTTTATTTGGTGAAAAAATTTAAAGTTTGAAAAAATGGTATTCACTACACAACAAAAAGCGAAAGCTATTGAATGTTTCTTTCGAACTGGCGTAAGAATAAATGGAGAGTGGCAATATTCACTTCATGACTGCATGACTGATTTTCGTGAAGAATACCCTGATTTAGTGTTCAATTACAATGATTTTCGCGACGTTGTAACTAAATCTGTGCAGTTATTTAGAGAAAGTGGTAGCGTCGCTCGTAAAAGTGGAAGTGGACCGCCGCTTAGACGAACAGAAGCAACGATTGAAGCCGCCCGGCAGATTATGGATGAACAGCCAAAAACTTCGATTCGAGTATTGGCTCAACAAATAAATTTATCTTATGGCACAACTCGAAAAATCCTGAAAAAAGATTTAAACCGTCATGCATATAAACTGCAATGTTTTCATGAACTTTTACCAATAGACCCTCCAAGACGAATAGAATTCTGCAATTGGTTTCAAAATAATCTCAACAATGAAGCAGCTCTGAACACTATTTTTTTCAGACGAGGCCTGGTTTTATCTTTCTGGATATGTCAATTCACAGAATATGAGGTGGTGGTCAAGTGAAAACCCTCATTTTTTTGTTGAACAACCATTGCGTCCTCAAAAAGTTGGTGTTTGGGTTGGAATTTGTCGAAGAAGATTGGTGGGTCCCATTTTTTTTGAAGGCACACTCACTGCTGCACGATATCGGGATGAGATACTCGACCAATTAATCAATCAGCTAGATGACGAAGAATTACTAAATGGGTATTTCCAACAAGATGGTGCTACAGCACATACCACCAGGGAAACACTCCGATATCTTGTAGAATTTTTCGATAACAGAATAATAAGCAGGAACGCTGAAATCCCATATCCAACTAGGCCTTGCGATTTGAACATATGTGATTTCTTTGTATGGCCTTACATTAAAAATTCAATTTATTCAACGCCGATTCATAATCTGGAAGAACTGAGAAATCGCATAACAGAAAAGTGTGAAGAAATCAACAACTCACCTCAAATGTTACATCATTCGTTTATGTTTAGACGTAAATGGACAACATTTTCAACGTATCCTATAGTTTTATGTAAATTTCAATATCGTAAATTACATTTTTCTTCATTTTTTGCTGCAGTTTCTATTGAAGGTTATAAACTTTGTTTACAATAAAAATGTCAAATTACAAACGTTATAAAATGTCATTCTGTGGATATGGCTAAAGTACCAGTTCAAAATAATTCAATTTCACAGCCTACCCTAATTGGTTTTTTTATTGATCTGTCGTTAGATATTGTTTACAGATATAGTTCGATATTTTATATTTTTGAAATACTAGTATTTCATTATGTGAGTGATAGTAGCATCACTTCGTTAAAACAGTGCTAGTTACACTTTTGGGCTCGAGCTCTGCTAACATATATAGGGTGTTTGTAAATCGCTATACAGCTCGTAACTTCGTTCACAATAGAGATATCGGGAAAAACCTTCTTTTTTTTAAATGACAGTAAGTAGCCTACAAATTGTCATAATCAAATTTAAATCATCCCCTTCTATTTTTACGTATTGATACACGACTTTAGTTTTTTAAATAGCCGTATATTTGTAAATATTTTAAATCAGTGCAAAAATGATTTATGGTAGTATGCTTAAAAAATTATTTGTTTATTTAAAAAATATGTTTGCCTAAAGTAGGCTACCTACCCAAAATCACTAACAATCGAACAAGAGATGTAAAAGAAAATGTACTAGGCTTTAAAAGTTCCTGACGAATTATCGTGCCTCACGTACTAAAGCAATAGAAATCTATGCTCTTTAAATAGAATAATTATGTTTGCATTATATTTTTAAAAATTTAGATTTTTAAAAGCTACTTTTAAATGAAATGGCGAATATGAGACTACGTTGGAAAGCATTTTTATTGTAATTTTCAACTGCTTTAATGAAACTCATATTGTACCATTTAAAAACACATAGTTTTCCATTGTTTTAGTACCTTTGATGTAATAATTCGGCCATGTGGTATATTTGAAGCCAAGTGGAGTTTGTGTTACATTTTTTGTTCGATTTTTTATAGTTTTGCGTAAGTCATGACCTACTTTGGCTATTTTTTTTATTTTCAAAAATAATTAGTTCCAAAATTTTTGGTGAAGCATGCCACCATAAAGTATTATTTACGCTTGATTTAAAACATCTAAAACTATACGGGGTGTTCTATTTAAAAAGCCAAAGTCGTGTTTAACTACGCAAAAATAGGAGGCCATGACTTAAATTGGTGTATGACAGTTTGTAGGCTGAATATTGGCATTTAAAGAAAAAAAAGTTTTTTAATATCTCTATTATTAACGAAGTTACAAGCTGTCTAACGATGTACAGACACTCTATATGTATGTCTAGAGTGTAGTTATAGTGTTTACTCAAATATTGTTATGTATTTTGTTAGAAATATTAACATTCCATTAAAAGAGAGCTGCTAGTAGCATACCCACAGTAGTGCTCTGCTAGAATTTAAGTACCTATAGTACGATCAAAAATTATTTTCATCTAGTATGGCTATGGAATAGTTCCTAATTTATGAATTCCAATATAAGTAATTTAAAAATCAAATGTGAAACTTGACACTGAAGTATAAACATAGTTGCATTCATAAATTAGTAACTATTCCATAACCATACTAGATGAAAATCGTTTTTGATGATACTTTATACAGGGAGATCAATAACGAACTTGGTCGCCGGAGCTCTTGAAAAATACCTTCTACATTGCAGCTTATGAAACTAATTACATTTGAACTACAATTAAATGAATTATTAGTGCATGTGACTTTAACACAGTCTAATCAGCTACCTCAAATATGCAAAAATAAGTAATTTAAACCAAATTTATTCATTACAGTAATAGGTAACATTAAAATAACAATGGGATAAGTTAAAAAAGACGTTAAAAGTGAATTTTAAACTTCAAAAAATTTTGACAGTGGTATTGTTAACAGAAATCATGTTACAGATTAGGCAAGTTTGATTATTTTCAATAGCTCCCGAGATCAGGTTTATTTTTGATCTCTATAGCAAGTAATAATGTAGCTATTGCTGTAGCGTATTCCTAAAGATTCTAGTAGGATACTATTGAATTAATATATTTTTAGTATTTACATCATAGTTAATCTTGCTCAAATCAAATTTTATATTATTGTTAACTAAACTTTGTCGTTGAAACAATATGACAAATCAAATCACTTATTAATGCGGCTACTATTCATTTATTATATCTTTCTTTATGCTTTAACAGATAGTGCAGTGAAGCAGTGAAGTTCACATTACTATCTACTATATATCTTATCAACGGCTCCTGTAAACAGAAGCATACCGGTGGGCTCATAATTAAATACCTTGGGTTTATTTTAAAACAGAACATAAGATTTGCGTGTCTATGGTGCTTTAGTGATAATAACAATTACAATACATTGTGCATTCTGTCGTTACTATGCCAGCATGAACTAAAACATTCTTACTATTTTTACCTATGTTCGGTAATAAAATAAATTCACGGTATAACCGACGCGAGAGGGAGTAAATAAAAAATGAACGACTAAAAAGGGAAAGAGACATCCATGCAAAGGTTAAGTTAAGTAGGCTGATTATGCAATTTTATTACACCGTTTTGTCATCAACATCAAAACTGAAATTTCGCCAGCATCTATTCATTTACTAAATAAATAATTTTTTGTTCTAATGCATCGAAAAGCTATAAATTTCGGCACTGTTTAGCGGCTGAAAAGACCCACTTTTTGTACTAGTAACTTTTACTTCAGCAGTAATAACCATAACAACAAAAGCTAACGCCGTGTTTCCATTGGTCTAAATCACAATACACATTGAAATTTTGTAATATGATCATGATAAGAAAGAAGAATAAGAAAAAAACGCAAATTATGTCTGTAACTCGTACTCGTATACTTACAGTCGCGGCCAAGAAAACAGGTCACTTTTTTTACCTAATCTCAAAATGCGAAAAAAATTGCTGACACTGACAATTCTCATTAATAAATGTCATCAAAAGTCATTATTCAATTCAGAAAGATGCCGCCACATATTGGAAATACGTCTTTTAGACGAGGGTAGTAAAAATTTCAAATAAATGTACAGCAAGTAAAATAAAAGGAGAGCTCTCGTATATTGCAATATGTTTCTTAGCTAAAAGTCAACATAATCGATTTTAACAAGGGTTCAGATAACCCAAAATTATAATATGTAATAATAATGCTGTCTTTGCTTATAAAATACAATCTTCTATTATTGCTTGTAAAAATTTAATTTTGCAATTTTGTCAATACTACTTCCAAAAACATTTTTTGGCAAAACTTATAGACAATTACGTAATATATAACATCTTTTTAATAGCTATTTATATAACAAGTGGTACATAATGTAGGGCTTTATTTGACGAGTCTCTTTTATAGTCGAGCGAGGTCAGTAAATGAGTCATAAAGTCATATTATGTACGAGTTGTATACAAAGCTTTATGTTCACTTCTAAAATCTAAAAAAGTCGAGTTTATAGATTTGAAGTCTATTCTGTGACAGAAATAACTTGACATTAGAGTGCCTTTATAGATATTGAAAAGCATCTATTTTGACATTGACAGCTGACGTAATAGTTATTTATAGTTAAGCGTGTTATATTACAAATAATCCACGAGAGAAAAGAGAATCCCTTGAGGCCGCCAGGCTACTTTGTTACCGCGAAACTATATCATAAACAATACCGTATTATACTTCTACATAATACATTTTATTCTCATTAATTTTTGGCCGTGTTTTTATAAAAATTTGGTTTTGCGGTTTTTTCAAAAGCTATCCTTTTTCCCAAAACACCTTTTAGACTAAAGCTGTAGATAATTATATAATATACCATCTTGTTCCAAAAAATTGTATTTGGTCAAAATAAAATTTTGCGTTGTTTTCAAAAAACTTTTTAAACCAAAAGTATTAGATATTTGTAAATATAGGATCTTGTTTTAAGGAATTTTGATTTAATCCAACAATTATAAAAATGTTGAGCACATTTTTGTAATATTTTAGTTTTGCTTTTTTTAAAAACTATACCCTTCACAAAAATCTAAACAAAAGTTGTAGGTTTTTATCCAATAATTATTAAAATTTTGAGGATATTTATGTGAGCATTTAATTGTGCGATTTTTTCAAAAGCTATATTTTTCACAAAAATAGTTTTTGAACAAAAACTGTAGTTATTTATAATAATACATGATGTTATTCTAAAAAAAAAATGTTACAGACAATTATAAAAATGTACTGGAGAAGGAAAAATGCATGACTAAAGTACCACTTTTGTTAGGCAGATATGTTTTCAAGCCGATCTATTACACCATCTGTGCTGTAGAGAGGATATAGACAGATTCACAGACAGACATCATCTCGAACACCACTTTGTGTGAATCAGAGCTATATGAATATCGGTCCACCTAATTTGTTTAGTTCTTGATCAATTAATTTAATCATTTGTTGAAAGCACGTGTATTCCTCTGCATTACGAATTTTCGGTTGTATAACGAGAATAACAATTTAAAACAGGTTGAGACATGCGGTTGTGACGAACAAAGCAGCGTCTCGCGTCTCGCTCATCGCAGCTGTTCTTTCTCGCTCCCAAAGTCGACTTTGAACCCTAGGTGTCACGAGATTGTCATGTTTGGTTTTTATTTTATAAGTAATGCTTCTTAGTTACTTTGAAGCACACCTTTTATAAAACGCACAAGTCAAATTTAAAATAAATCACTAGGTTTTGGCGAGGGTCGGCATCGAAATGACAATTTAATAATAATTTTCAAAGTACATTACTCTAACTAACGCCGCCGCGTAATTCCAGAAGCAGATTAAAAATGGCCGCTCCGTAATTTAATCAGAAGCTAATGCGTAATTTAATCAGTAGCACATATAAAAATTAATTAGATCAAACCGCAAAATTAATTGGTTCATTTAATTAGATCAATTTAATTAGGTCAATTAAAATTAAACCGCGAAATCTGCGAATAAATCCGCGAATTAAACCGCGAATCCGCAAATCAAATAAAAAGTGGAGGGGATGGCTAGCCCCTTTCTACTTATGAGAAGACTGTGCTTACTCTTCATTGTTGTGCCAGGTCGAACCTAAAATCAATGACAGTGATAGATAGCGATAATATTGTGTGCTGCAGTGTGACCGCGACGAATGACCCTATTTTTTGCCCAAATAGTAAAGTTAGCGAAATTGACTACTTAGGCCCTGAACACACGGGATTCCGTTTCCCAGATTCGGTATGCGGGATACAGAATCTGAGTCTGTTCAGACACGGCGACTGAATCTCAGACGCGGGCCTTCAGTCACTTGCAGTGCCGTGCTGTTATGGACCTAGCATTGCTGTTCTTTGTTTCTGTCGAATTAGTCTAGAAGTGCTGTATTTAAAGTCAGGGATTGGGCTCTACAAAGCTAATAAACTTTTCATTGTCAAATAATGTACGCTCTATGATCGTTGTATAGTAAGGAACGCCTTGCTTATTCGATTTAAATAGAAGTTGCAGAAAATCTGCTACGCCTATGACATGATATCATATGTTCTGGCTGGCAAAAGTAGGCGAGTCCAGGCCGTGGTACACGTGGCCTCATATCGTCTATATGCTCCAATGGTAAATCGGTATCCGAGATACAGAATCTGTCGCCGGCGGCCGATTTTCCTTATCTCTCCATTTCGGCCGCCGGCGACACATTCTGTATCTCGGATATCGATTTACCATTGGAGCATATAGAGGATATGAGTCCACGTGTACCACGGCCTGGACTCGCCTACTTTTGCCAGCCAGAACATATGATATCATGTCATAGGCGTAGCAGATTTTCTTCAACTTCTATTTAAATCGAATAAGCAAGGCGTTCCTTACTATACAACGATCATAGAGCGTACATTATTTGACAATGAAAAGTTTATTAGCTTTGTAGAGCCAAATCCCTGACTTTAAATACATCACCTCTAGACTAATTCGACAGAAATAAAGAACAGCAATGTTAGGTCCATAACAGCACGGCACTGCAAGTGACTGAAGGCCCGCGTCTGAGATTCAGCCGCCGTGTCTGAACAGACTCAGATTCTGTATCCCGCATACCGAATCTGGGAAACGGAATCCCGTGTGTTCAGGGCCTATTAAAGGTGATTATTAGTGACAAAAACCAAATGATTAATATTTTAAACGACAAGATAACACTGCTTGAGAAAAAACTCGCTCTTGTCATGACCTCGGGCGTGCAAAACAATTATGCCAAAGGCCCTCTGCTATCGGCGAAACCAGGCACAGAAACCCCACAACTAAGGTCGTTTCAAACAAAACAATTAATGAAAAGCCTAGCAAAATAGGAGTAACAAAAACTGAACTGAAGCAACCTGGCGAGGTGACAAAAAATCAACAAATTACCAAATCAGATGTTGCTGTAGCTGTCCATTAAACTGAAGTCTTAATTCAATACAGTGAGATCGTAAATTTAGGAAAATTAGAATCGAAACCTCCAGCAATAAACAACCATAAAAAACCAACCAACATCCACCCCTCAAACAAGGACGATTTTAAATTTCTTTCGTATAAAATACATACCAGAGGTTTTCAGTTGTTATTGGAAGCGGCGCCCATATATGTAATACTTACTATATTGCTAGCGGCTATGAGTGGGAAACTCACGAAGGAAGTGAGACAGACAACCAACTCTTCAATGTATAATGGTGAGCTGTGCGCAAGCGCGTCGTCCGCGCAGTGGGGAAGTGAACCAACCAAGTTTAAAATCCGCTTCTAAAGGCGGAGTTCGAATGCTCACGCATGCGCACGAGACGCGTTATACTCTAAGTGAGACTATGTCGGCGCCGTAATGTTTTCGGGCGTTCCGAGGCCCTACTAGCAATATATGTATAATACATATATGGCGGCGCCCCACTATTAACATCGCTGGGATTCCCAAATTAACAGCTCTCCATGTGTCCATGTTATCGCCGGATATAACAGCCGATAACCTACAGGGCTTTATCAGAAAACAGTTCTCGGAAGCTGTGTGTGTAAAACATGACTCAAATAAGCCTGACTTATATGCCTCGTTTATGGTAAAAATTAACCAAGATAATCTGCGAAAAGCCCTGAATCCAGCATGTGACCGCCCTTCGTTCAAGTAGGGCGTTTTTTCAGAAACGGCAGCGGAGAGAACTATTGACCAAGCAAAGAGGCACGATGTCTTCAAATGAACCTAGATATCTGTGGTATTCGTAGTAAAGTTAACGAACTGTCAGTCTTATTAGAAGAGGTGCCACCTAATATTGTGTGTTTGGCGGAACATCACCTACAAGATAGTGAAATGTCGTTCTACGGTTTAGATAACTATAATCTAGTGGGTTATTCGTGTCGAATATTTTTTTAAATGTGGCGGTAGTGCTATCTTTCCAAACAAAGAAATTAAATCGACAAAGCTAGAGGTACATGTTAAGCCTATTCATAAGCACTGCGAGTTCTGCTTTGCTCAATTTAAGTTAAATGATAAAATATTTAATGTTGTTCGCATATACAGGTCACCATCTGGTGGTGTTGATATATTTTTAGAGACAATGAATACCTTACTAGATTACATTTTTAGCAATAATAAAATAATCATTGTCTGTGGCGATTACAATCTGAATTTTGCAGAATCCGAGGCGAGTCGAAGCTGTTATCCAGGTGAATTGACTCAGTTGTTCGCTGCATACAATTTATCACCGCACGTCGCGGGCATGACTCGAGTGAGTGGCAAAAAACACAACTACTAGAATAGATAATATATTTTCAAATTTTACTGTAAGTGCACCACAGTGTGAGATAATTGCGACTCGCATTTTTGATCATTACATCCAAGTTTTGTCTTTAGATAATGGTGATCTAAGCATAGAATCGGATCAGAAAAACCAATATTTATCTATAAACGTTATTTTAGCCAGAACAATTTAAACAATTTCGCCTATCATCTAGATTCGGAAACTTGGCAGGACGTTTTTGCTGCAAGTGGCTCGAATAAAAAATATAATAAGTTCCTTGAGATCTTTTTATATTATTTCGATATAAATTTTCCTCTAAAAAGAACTCGAATCAATCTAATTGACAGTCAAAAATCAAAAATCAAACTAAGTACACCTCAAATCAAAAATTGGTCGTTAAGAATCAAAGATTTATTCTTGCTATATAAAAGAACCAGTGATCTTAAAATTTTTTAGCACTATAAAAGGGAAAAAAGAAATTTCAAGATCTTTTTAAGGGCTAGCAGAATCGCGTTAAATGATGAAATAATTCAAAATTTAAAGAACAAATCAAAAGCAGTTTGGAAACAAATTAACAAAACTTTAAAAAACAAAAATACGACAGACGTAACTGCACTACTTAACGATCAACAAATTATTAAGGATCCAAAAGGCATTGCCAACATTTTTAAGGCACAGTTTGACTCAAATAAAACAGTTACAAACCAAACCGCTTAGTATAGTTTAGCCGGTCCGCCGTAAATTTCAATTTCTTTCTATTTGATGAACACGAAATCTTGGGTATCATTAAAAACTTGTCCTCTAAATTTTCCACGGGCATGCATAATCTATCCTCTATGGTTGCTAACTGGGTTGATAACAAAATTGCGCTAGCTTTGGCCAACGCAATCAATGAATGTTTATAAACAGGAATCTTTCCAGATAAATTAAAATCTGCAAAAGTTAATTCCAGTACTAAAAAGGGGCAGGAAGGATCCTCTTGATAACTACAGACCTATTTCGTTGTTGGCTATATTCTCTATGGTCTATGAAAAAGTCATTTTTAACAGACTGCTGTCCTACTTCTTAAAAAACAAATTAATATCATCAAACCAATATGGGCTTTTGCCACAGAAGTCTACTAATGATGCGTTGTGCTATTCCCTAAATGCCATAATACAACAACTCGATAGAAAACAATTTGTTTCTGGAATATTTTTTTATCTATCTAAGGCTTTCGAAATAATAGACTGTGCCTTGCTCTTAAAAAAACTAGAACATTACGGCATGCGTGGACTTTGTTTAAATCTATTCACTTCTTATTTGGAAAACAGAACTCAGCAAATTTGTATTAAAAGTACGGACCCCAATACTTGTGGTGCAGTAGCTTTTTCTGATGCAGTTAGTTTAAAAGAAGGCGTCTCTCAAGAATCAATTTTAGGTCCTCTTCTTTTCATAATTCTTGTAAACGACCTCTCAACAGATTTGCGGGTCCGTGCCTTGATACCGTTTGCCGATCATACATCGTGCGTACTTGCAAAAGATAATCTGCACTACCTGTCAAGTGGCTTGTCTGAGATAAACGATAAAATGACAAATTGGTGTAGAAATAACTTAATTTTGAACTCTAAAAAAACTACTTTAATGTCTTTTAAAGACTTTAATGACAAATCTATTTTAGTAAAAATGTGCGGTAAATCAATCAACCAATCTGAAGTCACTAAGTTTATAGGGGTTTCCGTTGACTCAATTTTAAAATGATCTGTCCAAATTGATGAAACTGTAAATAAACAAAATTCGGCTTGCTTTGCAATTAGGTACCTTCGGGACAGCCTTAGTCTCAACGCATTAAAGGTTTATTATTTCTCAGCAGTGCAAAGCATATTACAATACAGTATTCTCTATTGGTACATTGCGGTGAATGCATAACGAGTGTTTCTAGCGCAAAAGAGAATTCTTAGGAAATCATGAGAGTCCCGTGCACAACGTCATGTCAAGATTTGTTAAAAAAATTGGGTAGGTATTTTAACATTACCCTCCTTATATCTATACTGCGCCGGTGTTTATACCAGACGAAACTTGGGTTTATTTCCGATGAACAATCAGTTTTATAATGCAATGCCTACCAGAGAAGCAGCTAACTTGAGTATGTCAGTCTACCATTCGGCTATGTTTAAAACAGGTCATTTTTACAACTGTGTAAAAATTTACAACGAGGTACCCTCACAAATCTAAAATAGCAAATAACTGATTTTATTTAAAAGAAAATATTAAATGTTCTTACCGGGCAATTGCTTCTACTCTACTGCAATAAACTTATTGTTATTGTTATAAATTAAATTTTAACTGTGATATTTCCATGTTCTTATTATATCTTATGTATAAAATAATATAGATTTGTTAGTGCGATTTTTAAAAAAGTTTTTCAATTTTGACTGTGATATTTTCATGTCGTGACTGTGACTTGTGCAATAATTCTTATATATTCTTATGCACTAATAAATATTATGCCATTATTTTTCTCGAAATTTTCAGTTTATTGTATCTAATTAGGCGGGCTTTCGGCCAGGTCTAATTAGATTCTGTTATAATCTTTGATTCTAGAATTTTATTACGATATTGCATGTATGTAATATGATGGCTTTTTAACTCTATTAGGTGTTTTGTAAATGAATTTGGTGTATATCTTAGTTTTGGGATAATTGATCTGCTTGCATGGATGGCTTCCTTTCCATTTTGTAATAGCGGTTTCCCTTTCAAAAGTGATTTGTTCCTGAATTTCTGTTTTCTCATTTTCGTGTTCTGTTAATATCTGATTTCTTTGGATGTTTTCTATATCGTGTGCACGTTGCGTGTTGTTAATCTGCGTGTATGATGTAACTTGTTCTGCTTTATCTTGTTTATCTGTTGTTGGTGGTAATGGGCCTGCGTTGTTGTTTACTCTATTTTCATTTGCTATTTCTTCTTTTAAGTTCTGAAGTTGTAGAGCCGTTAGTTCATTGTTCTTTATTATGACACGTTTTTGATCTGCTAGTCGTTGTCCTGATATTACTGGTGCCAGTTCTGGATATTTTTCAAAAAATTGTTAGTGCATTTGAGATCTATATCCTTTTGCGATTGTTTCTAATTTGGTTGTTCCGTAGTAACAACGCATAACAGTGCTGTTCATTTATTCTGTCCATGCTATGCGTTGACGAGCAAGACCTGCCTTAGTGGTTGCTGGTTGACCCGGCAAAACACGTCGAGTAGGTTCCGACAGCCTGTCTGTCTGCTTGTCTGCCTGCCTGTCTCCCTGGTGGCCTGCCTGCCTGCCTGTCTACCTGTCTAGCTGTCTAGCTGTCTACCTGTCTACCTGTCTGGCTGTCTAGGTGTCTAGCTGTCTACCTGTCTAACTGTCTACCTGTCTACCTGTCTGGCTGTCTACCTGTCTAGCTGTCTAGCTGCCTACCTGTCTAACTGTCTACCTGTCTCTCCGCGCAAAAAATCCCCCGCTTAGCCCTGTGCAGAAACATCCTCGCACAAACCTGTACAGAAACCTCCGCCAGCCTGTCTGTCTGCTTGTCTGACTGCCTATCTGCCTGGTGGCCTGCCTGCCTGCCTGTCTACCTGCCTACCTGTCTAGCTGTCTACCTGTCTAACTGTCTACCTGTCTACCTGTCTACCTGTCTCTCCGCGCAAAAATCCCCCGCTTAGCCCTGTGCAGAAACATCCCCGCACAAACCTGCACAGAAACCCCCGCGCAGACCTGCACGGAAACCCCCGCGTAGACCTCTGCAGAAACCCCCGCGCAGACTTGCCCAGAAACCCTCGCGCAGACCTACGCAGAAACTCCAGACAATCACAGAAGCAAGCAGAAACCTGCAAGGCTACATGGGAACTGGTTTGAACCTGTCAGTCTAGCTGTCTACCTGTCTAACTGTCTACCTGTCTACCTGTCTACCTGTCTCTCCGCGCAAAAATCCCCCGCTTAGCCCTGTGCAGAAACATCCCCGCACAAACCTGCACAGAAACCCCCGCGCAGACCTGCACGGAAACCCCCGCGTAGACCTCTGCAGAAACCCCCGCGCAGACTTGCCCAGAAACCCTCGCGCAGACCTACGCAGAAACTCCAGACAATCACAGAAGCAAGCAGAAACCTGCAAGGCTACATGGGAACTGGTTTGAACCTGTCAGTCTAGCTGTCTACCTGTCTAATTGTCTACTTATCTACCTGTCTATCTATCTACCAGTCTAACTGGCTGTTTACCTGCCCATCTGCCTAACAGTCTGCTTACTTGTTAGTGTAGCCTGCAAGGCTATATGGGTGACCTTGAGATGATAGTTGAAACAGGGTAGTCGAATAGGAGCCCAACCCCCCTTTCTTACCTATATGATAATGGAAGTCATTAACTACATTCAGCAAAAATTTGCAGACAAGGACTCTATTCAATTATTTTTAGAAGTCGTGCAGATTTTCAAATAATGACTTCATTGTTCAATTGCGCAGACAATAACATCCGGTGTAGACAGTAACATCCGGCCAGACACCTACATCTGCAGGTCTCGACAAGTCTACATTCCCAGACAATGACTCACATCCGGTTGAGTTTGGAAAAATTCTGATAAGCGTAGGAACCTTGTAAAATTTTCAAAATTAGACTTTTAGGCCGAAAATTCATCGTGGGAGGTCAATGACCTCGCCACGTGACCTTGAAAAATTTCAAGGTCAACAGTGAGCCAGAACCCGCCTAGCTACACTACTGATCTGGTATATCGACCTGAAAAAAAATTGGCAATTTAGGTTAAACCATCATTTGCTCTTCATAACTGTCATATTAAGATATTGTAATGGGCGAAATTTGCTTCACCGTTTTGGTAAGAATTTTCCTAGCTTGTAGGCCACTTTATGTGGTCTTAATTGAATTGGGAATGTGTTTTCTCGTTCTGGGAAAGATTTTGGTGGATTCTGAAAATGTCAGATTAGCCCTCCCTGTATTTCGCCTCTAGCTTCAGAGTAGCACGCCATGGTGTCGTTGCTGGTCTATATCCCTTTTAATTTAGGCCATCTGAAGTCCGTTATAGATCTACAGATAGAGATAATTTTATTTGATGTTTTTGTAGCGTAACGAAAAGTTATTTCGTTTGTAGGCTCGTTTTTTGCTGCCATACCGTCCTTGTTTTCCTCATAGTGAAATACATCGCCCTGTTGACGACCTGTGTTCATTCAGCTATTTGTGCTTTGCGGCACTCTTGAGGCCGTTTCAGTGCAGCGAGATGTTATATGAGGCTATGGTGCTGCTCTCGGTAGCAGCACGTTGGCCGAAAGAACCCGGGGTGTTCGCAGTGTTTTCTCTGAACGTATAATTAATGCATTTAAAATGTGGTACTTAGTACCTTCATTTGGTGTTTAAAAATTGTGACTTAATATTGTAATAGTTTAAATTTTATATCTAAGTAATCGTATATTTGCCTATAATAGTTTGCGTAATTTAAAATTCATTTAACGTAGTGGATACATTTTTGCTTGATTAAGGCGTTGAGTATTTTTATACAACCTTTGTTGGTTATTTCGTCGTTATTACGTCCCTCATATAAAAGACGAAGAAAGTATTGTAATTGCGACAAAATCATCTTTCGAGATTTCTTCAGATCTTCACGTTTCAGGGTCCCTAGATGACGAAAAACAGCTTTTCTCAATTCCGCCTGTTTGTCTGTTGGCGGTATAACTCAAAAACTATTTGTCGGAGGAAGACAATATTTTGCATACACATATATCTATCTGGCATGAAACCGAGAAAATTTCACACAAATATATGCAGGGTGAGCACCTTAAAAAATTAATTTTTGTTTATTCTTTATTTAACTTAGCAAAAAATACAAGCAATAATTTGTACATAGCGAAGGTTTTATTCTTACCAAAGATGGGCCCCAATAGATACAGAATAAATGTTGTACGATACAAAAATAAGCAACAAATTAGTGCGTTACTTACAGCTTACAGCTGCAACGCAGGAATTCGAAGGGTCGGTGCTCCGTAGCTCAGGAAGAAATAGCCCCTTCCCTTGCAATATCCCACAAAACGTTGGGATTACATATACGCGGTCCGCTTGCCCTTGGAATTTGACCACCAGTAACGTTTTTTTTTATTTGAAAATGTATTTAATTTATTAGAAACGTGAAGATATTTTTACTCCTAGCTTAATTTGATTTTTAAAATTATTGAGTGTCACAATGTCGACGAAGGAAGTTCTGGTAAAGCATTTAGCAGACGGTTACTGATAATATCTTGAACATGGCGTTTAGCGAGTTCCTTTTTGACGGAGTGTTAATGTTGAATAAGAACTACACTTACGTTATTTACTCCGAAGGCATTCGATGTGCTTTCGTAGGCGAGTCGTTAAGTAATTAGTTTTTTCTTGTTGAAGCGCCGAAGCAGCCTCCCTTCAGTTAGGATTGCATTTTGCTATACGGGTTCAGGCGTATTAGTGTGAATGCATCTGTAGCTCGCCTAGTTCCCACGGGCAATAAATAGTTTAATGTAAGACATATAACAGACAGTTCCTACATATATGCTGTGAACTCGGCATCTTATGACGCCTTGTTATGTCACCGCATTCTTCGGGCTAGCCCGAGTTGCAATGCTTGCATTTTTTAATCATTATCAACAGTCTGCTATTAGAACTCATAAGTTAAATGAAAAGACCGTCAAAACGAATTTTTAAAAAACACTTATTTTACAACGGCAATGCTGCTCGTTGGAGCTCAAAGATACAGACAGACAATTTCTTACATCTAACGTGTACTCTAAGATGATGGAAATAAAATATCGTGCAGTAGATTCTATAGTATTTCTAATCAGCTGAGATAAGCTTATCTTTCAAGTATGCCTCAAGTCCGGATGCACGTGCATACAAGGTTACAAAGTCAACACTTTAAACAATAGATGATTCATTATTCAAGGTTGCAAGATAAGCATTTCTAGACAATAGGAGGATCTGTTCCATACAATGTAACTCGTCCGCCGAAAAAAGAATTCAACGAGAAAAAACTAAATTTGCCTTGTTGAATTTTACAAAGGTAAAAAGAAAATTAAACTTATGCATTTACGTTTTGTGACTCAAAATCTTTATTTAAAAATTTAATAAGTTTAACTTTCATTGTGTTTTTATTATAGCACATATATCATATAAAATAATTATTATAAGAATAGTTAATAGTGTAAATATAATTGCAGACACACTTAGATTATTGAACTTATCACAATTCACAGGTTTTAACAAATATTCATATTTATTAAGCTTAATTCTGTCTTCAATTAATTTTTGAGTAGGTATCGACAGGAATCAAGTCAATTTTCGAAATGTTTATATGATCTGATTCAGGAATTATTAGTCGGTCAATATCTGAAATTTTTAAATTAACAATTTTGTTCGAAGTGCTTTTGGCAGTAAATAACATATGTTGCAATGCAAAAGGTTAGAACCACAGTTTGCTTTTCTAAAATTTTGTTTATTACACTTAACGTCCAATATTGCTTCAGAGGGAGAAGATATCAGCCATGTCGCAGAATTTATTTGCGATGCTTTGATTTCTGTTAAATTGAACAAATATGGAGTACGTTTTATTATTATTAAACGAAGGTAGTCGCGTTTCGCACAATTTATCGTTGGGAATTTCAAAATAATTATTTTGATTACGAAAATAGGTGTCTAGGTTTAAAAGTTTGCAATGATTTATTTCGACAGGAATACTATTTTTTAACATTCAATAATAAAGTATTATAGGTAGGAATGATGATACGGAATTGATAGTTTTTAATAAAAATTGGAAACCGTATTAATCATATCATTTGATAATTATTGGTTTTGGAAGTAAGGGGTATTTCAAAGATATATGTAATTCTAGTTTTAATCTGTAAACTTTTGTAACAATAATGGATTCATATAAATGTAAATACTGCGGCTCTGGCGGATAAGGGATAGTTAGAGCTTTTTCTGAAATGCTGCTGAGATATACAGAAATTTCGTTAAAATTTTTTATTAAATCATCATGGTTGATTTTGTGCAAAAGTTAACGCATTTTCTAATTCGAAACAGGTATTAATAAGTAATTGTAAAGATTGAACTGCTTCCATTAAAACCATTTTTAAAGATTTTTACCTAATTCCTCATTTTGCAAAATTATTTTATTTATATTTCTGTTTAATAATACTTGACTTTTTGCTATATCGTTAATTACTGATATCGTGTCATTCAAAATTTTGGTTTGTTCTAATATATCATTATGAATTTTGTTACCTTCTTGTAATTTAGTAATGGTTGATTTGTATCTAACTCCAGGTCGGTTGTCAGTTAAAAATTTGAAAGCGGATCCTAATCCGTCAAAAAGTCTTTTTTTATTAATTGTATGTTTAATATCCGGAAATAATTAATTCAGCAGTTTATCAGCATTTTCTATATATTCTTTTAATATTATAAGTAAATCATTATGATTGATAACAAAATCATCAATTTTCTTAAATTTTGTATATACAACAACATAACTTTTATTTTCAAGTAACGGTATAATTTTCATTAAATTATTCCGAAGTGCGTCGTAGTTCATAAGAATAGGGGTATAATCTATATTTCTAATAAGCGTCCATTCGCTTTGTATGAGAAGTGCATTGCCTAAATTTAAGGGATATAGTCCTGGGTTATCTTCTGAACTATTTACAGTAATGTAGCCATGTATAACAGGTGATTGAATAATCAGCATACAGGCGATGAGGGTTGTCAAATAAAGTTGTTTTTTAAAAAGGATTTTATGGCAATTCGTAAGTTAATTTATTGTATTTATTCGTTTTTACCTCGCTTACTATTTGCTTTCATGTTTTGGCTGACATTGTAATTTTTCATAATTTATAGATTTCACTTTTAATACATATTCTACGCGTAGTTATGCTGTTATTAAAATTTCAAAATCTCGTATTAATTTTGTATTTTTATTAATGTAATTTTCTGGGTCGTTTGGGATATGGTAAGTGCAGTTTAATGTAATTTTAAACCGTACCTTTATATTTTCAAGTTCTTTTGCTTTTTATGGGTTTGCCTTAGTATCCGTATATCTTTTAAATTGTCGAATGACTTAGAAAAATTCATTTAGTTTTTGTTATTGTCCGTTTTACTGTATTTTTTATGTCCATTATCACTCGGCTTCAATGTGTCTTTGTTTACATATTGAATATTTTTAACATGACATATTATCATTCATGAAATCCTAGGTTATTGACTTTTACATCTGAGTTTCTTCTTTGTGGGTTACCGCAACCTCCTAGTTTTTTAGAGTTTATGTACTTTGAAGCTAATACTCTATATGGTAAGTGGGTGTATTTGACTGCAAATTATACTGTTTCCTTTCTGGTTGTCGTTTTTGGCAACTGGTGTCCACTTTGTTTTTTATGTATTAACCTTAACCCTTAAGTACTAACGTGACGTCTGAGAGACGGAAATGTTCGACGCGTGTGTTATATTTCCCCCTCCAGTTAAGATGTATGGTTGATCCTTCATCTAATTTCAAACTACCTAAAAATAACTCAGTTTTTAAAATTTCGCTGCGGTGGGATGTTTTGTGCGGAAGTTATTTGTATTTAAAAATAAATTCCGTCTCAGAGACGTCACGTTAGTATGCACGTTACTATTTTTGCATGATGGGTCAAAAACCAACTTGCTCAAATACGGTTAGATCAACAGCTTGTTGCTTGAGCAGCAAGTGTTCCAGTAGTATAATGAATTAGACAGTGAGGACAGTAACGGAGAACCTAATATTGATGAAAATTCTGCTATACTTAGTGACCCTAATGTGTTCATCTTGCACTAATTCTGTATAGTTTTAGGGTGGTTTGAAATTTTATACGTATTTTTTTTTCTCACTGTTTTTTTAGTTAAGTTGTGTTAGAATACCATTGTCTGTTGAAATATGTTTGCTGATAATAAAAAAAAAAAATTGAAAATTGCCTTTTTCTGTAATTAAGTTAACACCTACAAATTTAAACACGGTTTCCTATTTGACTCTGTAAATGCTAATATTTTTATGAATTTATATTTTTTATGTGATTAAAATATGCTTGATACTTCATTGCATAGTACTTTATGTTTAAAAAAAAATTAGTAATAAATTCATAAATAAATATATGCCCGTCTCTGAGACGTCACGTTAGTACTAATGCACCACAACAGACACGTTAGTACTTGAAGGTTAAGAACCATCGCCTAGTACTTTTTCATGACCATAACTCGTAGAGAGTTTTAGCTAGTTCATCTTTTGCTGAAAGGCGGCACAATCTCATCACACTTGACAGACAGCTGTGTGTAATTCCATAAATCATATTTCGAAGCCGGTTGAACGAACAAACACGAACAAGATGTGTCAATGAGGTAATATAACAAGTTAAAAGAAAACGCCAACAAACTGCAGGCATATATTTTATAATAGTGCATTGGTCAATTTGCACTAACCCGATGTTTAAGCTTTAATTAGTCTGGAATGCTTAATCCAGGAATGCATCTAAATTTGATTTTTAACTTTTACTAGTCTTGACTTATCTACTGTTCAATAAATTTATTATTCTGTTGTAATTTTTTTATACCTACATCTTCCATCAAAGTAATCTCCGGTTAGTGCAAACAAATGTAAGTATTCGTTGGTTAACTAGCATAGAAGCAAATAGCAACCTTATTTTGTGTATCCGCCGTTCCTACTAAACAGAAGAAAATAAAAACAGTTATAATCATAACATATGGCGCCATAATACCGGACACGCTAAAATCCATTGTTTGATCACAATCGGGTGTTCAGCAAAAAATTACCTTATGCCATCATAATTCCAGCCCTTATACGACTGTTTGCACCCTGGAAAATTGAAATTTCAAATTCTGAACCATCCATTACACACTCCAGATCTTGCGCTATCCGACAGTCATTTGTTTGGGGATTTTAAAAGGCCGTTCGTTACAGTATACAATGAATTTAAAGATGAGGTGCATCGGTGGTTGTGCATTAACTATTTTTAGCTTGGTAGAAATTCGTGCGTCTGCGGAAGAACGTGCTGAAAAATATACGATATCACTATTTTGCTTTGATGGCAATTCATTTTAATTAAGGAAACTTATTCAATACT
The DNA here is from genome assembly GCA_940337035.1 of Agriotes lineatus. Classification (NCBI taxonomy): domain Eukaryota; kingdom Metazoa; phylum Arthropoda; class Insecta; order Coleoptera; family Elateridae; genus Agriotes; species Agriotes lineatus. Next base: position 12,080,932 of record OW679202.1, read on the forward strand.
TAGTTGCTTAAATTTTAAAATTTCTATTTGTATTCATTTTATATTAAGCCTTTGGTGTTGATCCTTATATTTATTCAGAATTTAATTTTAGTGTCCTGGCATTGTTGTTATTAAACGCTTATCACAATTAACAACAACGTTTAGAAGTTATGCAATTTACCTTACCAAGCCCTGATGCATATCTATACTAATTTTTACAGACGATACCTTTAATATACAGTGTGTCCCAGGATTGATGTTGCAAGAGGTGAGATGAACTAAAAATTTTTGAATTTTATTTTAAAATTATGGCATTAGGTCCTGCTTGGTCTGAAGAGAATTTTAAGAATATTTTCAGTTTTTGAAAAAACAAGTCGGTCTTGACAGTGAAGCGAAAACTATTTTCTTTTCAGGTAACCTACCTTTTTTGTTCATGATACGGCAAAATGTTACCAAGAAACATTGTTCAGAATGATATTTCGCAAAAGTGGTAAATGAGAAAAAAGCTTAATTTTTTTAACTTTATATCCTGGTAAAAGGAAAGAATCAACTTAAAAATCACCCTGTATATACAGTGTCCCCTGATAGCTGAAACGACTCTTGTAAAAGCTAAAAAAATCTCGATTTCATTTAATTTTTTTGAGGTTCAGCCCTGCTTGTTAAAGGCGAATTTCTAACAGCATTTCAGTTTTGAAAAATCAAGTATGCCTTGAAAGTTTTCAAAAAACCTATTTTACTGTAGAGTAGCGTGCCTTTTATGTAGCAAATACGACACAAAGTTATTAAGAAAAGTTGTTTAGGATCAACACCTAGGTTCCTATACCAAATTTCAAAATCCTCGGTTAACTTTGATCTCTCACATTTTCTTTTATGTTTAGGTCCCATATCAAAGAATTTTACTTTTAACAAAGACTGCTATGGAGAAACCAATACTTTTAACAAAGTTTTTTATTTCATAATAAAAAAACTGTTAAAAATAAAACCCTTTGATTTGGGAAATAAACATTAAAAAAATATTTGTCTCATAAAAGGCACTTTACTTAGAAAATGGCGTTTTTCGAAATTGTGTAAATCCAAAAAGTACTATTTTTCGGAAATTAAGCAAGATTTCGATGAGATTTTTATTGTGTGTTAGTTTTAGCCGACTGAACAATCTCAAGGTCAGAAAACTTTTTTTCGTAAAATGTGTCTCTATCTTGGCTAGTAAATGCATGTTTCGTAATTATTTTTAAAAATTTAAAATTTTATGGATAACGAAAGTCACGCGACAACTTTTGTTTGGCCCTCTGTAATCACTTTGCAACCACCTCTGGTCGTCAGTGTTTGATTTTCCAAGAAATTCTAAATAATTTTTTTTAATTTGATGCCAGCTTTTTGGCGATCACTTTATTTATTATTTGTTTATAATAATTTTCTTAGGAGATGGCGGCGCCGAGATGTCCTAAGCCCATGCAGATATTATAACTCCTGTTTACCCATCTTTCCGTATTTGGGCTGATTGAAATATCTGTTTAATTAATTTAGTAAGCTCTTCGTGGAGATGACTGCCTCCGTATTTCATCGTTTCGTACGTAATTGTGTCGTGTCCTCGGGTTTTTCTGGTGTGTAATGTTTCTATCATCTACGTTTATGTCTACAACTACTCTGATGGCATGTTCTCTATAAGGGACGTTATCAGTTGTGGATGTGTACCATTTTGGTAAGCGCTCCACTCACCCTTTCTCCTTCTTGTTTGTGCTTGTAACTAATTTATTGGATTCTTTCCGCTGATTACGTATCATTCTCCATTATGCTCTTTTGTGCTCCATATAGACATCTTTGAAGTCCCTTCCTAATAGTTCTCTTTAATTTTTCTTATTTTTTCATTTATGTCATTTCGGCCTTGCTTTTAGTCTTCGTATGCTTCTCCAGTTTTTGTTGTAAAATATTTTAGATATGCAGTCTCTTTCTTATTTGCTATTATTTTCACTTTCTCACAGAACCAAGGGGTTTATTGATTCGTCTCTTTATTTATATTTACTTTTCTAGTATCTAGTGCTTCTTTCGCAGAACCGAGTATATTGCTTTAAATTTTTAACCAGTTTACATTTATTTCCTCTGTGTTTGATATCTTATTTCCTATCAGCAGTTTCAGTCTGTTTTGGTAGAGGTGCTTATTACTTTCATGTTTTAGTTGTTCTCGGGGTATCGGTTCTTCATACTCTGGCTTCTTTTTCTTGATTAGTAATTCACAGAAAATGGAATTATATTTAAGTATGGTCATTTTTTTAAGATCTCTCCTGTAGTTCCGAAATATATCCAAGGTCCAGTTATGACACTATTCAGATGCTTTAAAGAAATTTCATTCATATGAAGCTCTGCGGAACAACTTAGTTCGATTAGAGACGACTTATTACCGGCATTCATGGTGATACCATCACAACATACCGCACACACTAAGTTATCTAAGCTATAGTTATTTTCATTCAAAAATTTACACAAGTTGCAATTTACTAACCTTCGTTAATGCATTCAAAATGAACTTCCCTAGTTTTCAAGTCAGGCATAAAATTTGCAAAATCTGAAAAATTTTCAAGGGATTGAAATAAAAAAAAAGTTTTAACATTGTTTACGTCTGTATTATTATTATTGTTTATTATACGCCACTGGAAACGTTACTGCGAAGTTCTACTGCATAGCAGATGATTAATAAATAATACAACAAACAAGAATGAACCTTCTGAGTATCTTGCACAATTGATTGTTAATCTGCAATTAGATAAAGATGTAGATTTTTCTTTAGAAGATGAATTGTTTATATGGGTCATTCTTTATTACATCCGTTCGCTGTTTTAAAGGGGTTCTGAGAATTAGAGGTCATCCCCTCTCGGCTGCTCCACATATTATTGTTAATAGTTATTTTGTTTACAAATGAAACGTGCTTTAATAGCAAATATAAGAACTAGAGCAAAGATGCTTTTATTTGGAGAACGGGGCAGTGTGAAAAAGAGATTATATGTGAATATATCTTTCAGTTATTTAATCGATACAGTGGCGTAACTTCAGATTTCGGGCTCCCCGCGAAAATTTTCGGCGGGCCCCTTATAGATCCTGTATAAGATAAAGTGGCAAAACGCTTCAATAATAATAATAATAATAATAATAAGATTAGGCACTACAAAAGAATGTTTTATCTAAGATGGTTAAAAAATAAAAACGGGATTTTAAGCAATGTGCTTACGCCTGGCCGGCCTTAATGTTTGCAAAATCTGCCTCTTGCAATTCAATTTTATTAGCTGTCTGCAATTCAGTGGACAATAAAGAAAGCTTTTCCAATGTTTTTGGGACACACTGTTCCTGATATAATTTTTAATTTATAGAAGCTTCTTTCAGCTGAAGCGACCGAAACAGATAATTTTAAAAATAACAGTGCTGTCGCAATATCAACTATTAAAAACTTAGCAAATTGTTTCACGCTTTTAAACTCTTTTAGTTTATTTAGATTATAAAATTTTTTGTGTAAATGCAAATGTCTATAGAAAATCTTTGATCTTCCAAAAGTTCGTCAAAATGTCTTTTAACTTTCGGCCTGCGTTGATTTTTGAATGTAGGGTTTTTGTTCCAGTACACTAGGGTACTCACTTCGATATATTTTCAAATATTCTAGAGGGTTTTAAATACAGTTGTACTTTTCATCAAATCCGTGAAAGTATTGTAATCGTCAAAAAATCGACTTCGAGATTTTGACGAATCTTGACGTTTTAGACCTCCTAGAGTCCGAAAAAACCATTTTTCAAATTATGTCGGTGTCGTGTGTATGTGTGTGTGTGTGTGTGTGTGAACACGATAACTTAAAAACAAAATAAGCTAGACCCTTGAAATTATGTACATAGTCATTATTCAAAATTTGTAGATTCCTATCAAATTTTGAGCGAAATCGGTTAACCGGAAGTGGCACTTTACCTAAACAGGTAGCGGTACCTATTCAAGTAAAGTACCAGTTTGCTTCGAGATATTTGAACAAAATTTTGTACATACATTTACTATGTAGAAAAACTACCAGATATTACGTTTCAGCATGATCGGTTAACCGGAAGTGGCATTTTACCTAAACAGGTAGCGGTATCCATTCAAGTAAAGTACCAGTTTGCTTCAAGGTATTTGCACGAAATTTTGCACATACATTTATTATTGAGAAAAACTCCCAGATATAAAATTTCAGTATGATAGGTTAACCTAAAGCGGCACTTTACCTTAAATCTGCCGCGTCCTCGTTCGTGGTTCCCGGGCAATGCGCGTATTATACATACACATACTTTCATATGTTTGTACAGGCGCGTAGCGAAAAGACAGATAAGTAAGTTGTTTTGGGGCACAAAACTTAAAATAAAATTGTATTTACGCAGAACGTTTTTAATGTAAACATAGATAGATACATATATAACTGTTAAACACCAATAGTTATCAGTACCAAGGCGAATGCGAGAAAGGTCCTAGGGGAGCACACTCCCGATTTTTTTATGTTAATATTATTTTATTAATAGTAGCAGTAATTTAAATGCGAAATATTTTTTCCTGCTTGCGTTTATTGAATGAAAGAAAATTAGGGGGTTCTTTGGGCCCCCTCATGCTCAAGGCACCCACGCGGCCGCGGGGTCAGCTGGTACCAAGTTACGCCACTGAGTCGATATGTATCTTTAGTTTTCTGTTAATTGTTCAATAAATGCATTTTAAAAGTATTTATTGTTTGGGGAGTTTTTGCATTGTCTAAACTAAGTAACAGCATTATTCGTACATATACATATGTACAGAGTGGGTAAAAAAAAACGGTACAAAATTTAAGCACTCGTATTTCCAATACCAATTAGTGAATTTGAATATTTCTTTAAAAAACGAAATGCTTACACTAGGGAGAATAAAAATATATTTTCTTTGCAATAGTACAACGTTTCAATTCGATTTTATTTTACTTTAATAAAGATCATGCAAAAACGGGAGTTTCAATAAAGTCGCGTCGCTTTAATGTAAACTTAAATCTGTAACAAAATTAGTAGGCAATGACTTTTGTTTTATTTGTTTGGTCAATGTTAGTTTGTATCTGTCATTTTAGTTTTAATTGTTGCTTTAATCGAAGTCCTGAAAAAATGGTACGTTTAAGTAAAGGCACAAATCGCTTTTGCGATTTGGCACTGGCGAAGACGATTACAAATGATTGTTGATAAAAATGGTGGTCGTATGGAACCATATTTTTAAATACCATACTTAATAACTATTTAGATAATTTTTGTTATTAGTATTGAATATCCTTAAATTTGAAATAATAAACTTTTCCAAAAAACAGATTTTTTTGTATAACTTTGTTTAACCACGCACAACTTTAAATTAGCATTGTCACCTTGTAGTAAAAGTGCTTCACTTCCATCTATAAACATTGAACTTTTCGATGATATAATAGGCATTTAAAGATATTAGTGACTTGCGAATATACGAAGCAATAAACTCTGTACCGCTTTTTTGGGCCCACTGTGTATATGTATTTATATTTTTAAATTCCCCACCAATATTTTCTATTACAATCCCCCATTAAGTGTTAGTACAAACAACTGACACTAACATTCCAACCCTGCTCATGGCCGTCTACCATTCTGCGAACTAGTGGAGCGTGGTAATGACCTTACCCCACGAAATATTATTCAAGTTAGAGAAAAATACAATCCCACATTCCGTTAGCTCACGCTATTTAATACTTTCTAGCAAATTTACAATTTCACAAAGGGCCACAATCAAACAAAATTCCACATTTTCCTTATTTAAAAATTAAAAAATAACGCATAAAAATCCCTCCCCCCCTCACAAACGCATCACGAACTCTATTAAAAAATACAATCGACCAGTAGAAAGCCTCCAAACAGCGAATTTCACTCAAATATTGATTTTAAGGTTTTTCTGATAATTATACCTTTTCCCCATTTTTCAACCCACAAATCTCCGCAAAATTCCCACATCCCGAATTATCTTAAAAAATGCAGAAGACCAGTAGAAGGCCTCCAAACAGCGAATTTCGCACAAATATCAATGTTAAGGTTTTTCTAATAATTATAACATTTCCCCATTTTGCAACCCCGAAATCTAGCTGGGCCGCAAAATTGCCACATCCGGAATTCTCTTAAAAAATACAATCGACCTGTAGAAAGTCCACAAACAACGACTTTCATAGAAATATTAATTTAAAGTTTTTCTGTTAATTATAACGTTTTCCCCATTTTGCAATCCACAAATCCACCTGGGCCGCTAAATTTCCACTTCCAGAATTCTCATAAAAAATACAATTGATCTGTAGAAAGTCTACAAACAGTAAATTTTGGACAAATATTAACTTTAAGGTTTTTCTGAAAATGATAACGTTTTCCCAATTTTGTAACCCCCAAATCCAACCGGGCTGCAAAACTTCCAGATCTCGAATTTCCTTAAAACATACAGTCCACCAGTAGAAAGTCTCCAACAGCAAATTCTAGGCAACTATTGATTTTAAGGTTCTTCTGATAAGTATAGCGTCTTCCTCATTTGACAACCTCCAAATCCAACTGGGCCGCAAGGCTCCCGCATTCCGGATTCTCTTAAAAACTAGAATCGAGTTATAGAAAGTCCCGAAAGGGCGACTTTCACACAAATATTGATTTAAAGGATTTTCCGATAATTATAACGTTTTTCTTATTTTGCCACCCCCAAATCCACTTGGGCCGCAAAGCTACCACATCCCGAAATCTCTTAAAAAATATAATCGACCAGTAGAGAGTCTCCAAACAGCGAATTTCACACAAATAGAATAAGAAATTAAAAATTTTGATGCTAGATATGGTGTGGCTGTTCTTCGTTGAATCCTCTAACTCGCCTATATTTGTTGCATTCTAATAAGAGTTTCCACTCAACGGCATGTTGTAGTCGTTGCATTTCGGTCGATTTTCTCTTAACAATAAATATCTTGAAGTCAGGCATGAATATCCCGTTCGAATCCTCGTTAACGCAACCTGGTCTTTTCGTGCTATTTGTTTGGGGTAGGTAAAAAGACCTATTGTTGGTAGAAAATGTTTGATGTACGTGCTACAGTTGCTTCAAAACTCCTGGAAAACAAATGTACAACAAACAAACGATTAAATTTTAAAGTGTTACATGTTTGTGATTTTAAAATGCCTGTTGTATATCAAAGATGGAATTCATAAACTAAAGAAAAAACGATAAACGCACTCTACAACAACAATTTTAAAAACCTGGAAAGGGGTTTACACGGAACTCTCGCGCCAATTTGATCAATTTGCAAATAAAAAAATGTAGTCTGTTGGGATCGAACTCCGCGCTCCGAGGCGAATATTTCGAGCCATTTTATTGTCGGCCGCTAGGATAAATGAGCCACGGGCGTGCTCAAAATGGACGAGTTTCTGCTGCGTTCTAAAAGACCATACTATTCTGTCCAACTTGTGATGTCTACCCTGTATCTGTTAGGTCACATTTTCGCCAATGATAAAGCTTGAGCAATGTGCAAATTATTACTTCTATTTATGTCTGAGATGAAGCAAAACTAAAGGTGCTCACTCTGTATATTTTTTTGGTTTCGTACCAGGTAGACATATAATATACATGCAAAGTATCGTCTTCCTCCAACAAAGAGTTTTTGAGTTATACAGCCAACATACATACACACAGACAGACAGACTGACAGATAGACAGACGGAATTGAGAAAACCTGTTTTTCGTCATCTAGGGAACCTGGTGATTTTTTCATGATTACAATACTTTCTTCATCTTTTAGAAGATGTAAGTAAAAAGGAACAAGAATTTTAATAGATGACGTGAATAGAGATTAAAAAGAGCGAACAAATTCAAACTCATTTGCTTTAACCTAATACATGATATATTGTTTATTTCAGGAATTGAGAAAATTACAAAAAAATAAACAGTAGATATCAGAAACTTCAACTTGAAAAATCTACAATAATTTCAATGACATAATTTGTTCAAAGCAATTTAAAATGTTATTTAATGGTTCTGGATAAAAAATGAACATATTAAAATATATTTGGAAAGCGCCTGAACAGATTCGTAACCATTAAAATTTAAAGGTATTTGAATTAAGATATAAAACAAATTTCTAAGCATGAAAATGGGAAAAAATATATAAAGCTAACTAATTGAGTGAGGGGTTATTGTTTCACATATCTAATTCACAGTTTATTTTCAGATATGCCTCTTATTAAAAATGTCCTTTAATACTTACACTTGTTCTGAAAAAGCAAATTAACATTACAGAAACATCAATTTGTGAAATTTTATTTTAACATGTTCTCTTGACACAACTAATTGCTTAAAAAATAGTAACGTTTTAATCACAACCAATTAGCTGAAAATTTTTCCAGGAAGAAAACTAATACGGTTTTGATTTTAAATATTAAATAACCAAAAACAGCGTGAAACACAGTAAAATACCTACGTTAATGTTGTAAATAACCGAAGATGGAATAGCATCCGCAAGCTTATTAGATAAACCATAATTGTGACATAGTTTCCCAAGTGTTGGAAATTTTATACGATTTTGTATAACTTTTTTGCTCGATTCTTTGCTGCAACACGGTTCACTTTAGATTTTAGTTCTGGCCGAGATTTTTTACAGAATATTGCCACTTCGTCTTCAGTATCTTCAATATCTTCAAATTGAGATACATCACGTTTTGTTCTCATGTTAATAGCAACGATTTTACAGGCCCCCAACTCTTTCCTAACAAGTTTCCCTTTTCTTTCCTCCCCTAGGTTTCCCTTTTTTGATAAAGATCAGTGTGGCCTATACGCATGCTTTCCTCTTCTCTTTGGTCAAGACGGAAATTTCGTTGCTTAGCGGTAACTTTGGAGGGTGTAGAAGATTGAAAATATCTACTTAACGTTAACTTTGAAGGACACTGCCACAGTTACGAAAAGCAACCTTCTATTGCTATTACATCACGGACTTGAACAAAAATTCAAACCACCATGTTTTCACTCCACCCTCTTACCCACGGATCTAATTCACATGTCTGGTTCTATGCGCTTATTTTGATGAAGATAGTCTTCCCTAGGGTGCCTTGATGTCAGCTTGATGGACGAATTTGCCCTTTAACAGGGTACGGACATGAATAGCTTCTTCCTTTCCACAATCGCATAGGAAAGTAATTACTGGCATGTTGGCATTAGTTTTTAATTGACAAATCCATAACGTTTCAGAAAAAATGTTAGAAACTCTTTACTGTACTACATTAAAGAAGACTATTTGTTATGAGCTATACTTTAGAATCTGCATAATGGAAAAGTACTCGGTATTAGGGTGTACAGATAAATTAAGCATTACTGTTATGGTATTTATTTAATCTATAATGAAGTTTAATTACCTATGTTACGCCAATGTACGCACATCACGTTGAAACATAACCAATAATGTAGCAGTGTCAAGTAGTTAGTTATTGTTACTAAAATTGAACAAAGAGAAATGTATATGTCTTATTCATCGTCAATGCAGCGCTCGAACTGAATGCACGCATGTGCCCGCTGTTTGTGGTGAAATATTTGTGATATCGTACACATCAAGTTCATACAAAATGCCTGCAGATACCCGTGCAAGTAAAGAGAAAATTAAAGACTCCATTAACAGTATTATTAATGATGAATGGAAAGCTAATTTAATACTCACGATCACTGATGCAGTGGATAAAGCGATAAATACCAAACTTGAAGAACATGAGGACAGCCTAACCAAACTGGAGATCTGTCTTGAAAGCTTGAAGAGGAATTCGCTACCGTGAAGGCAGAAAATAGAAGACTACACCTAAAAAATGAGGCGGCAGACCAATATTCCAGAAGGAATAATTTACGGTTATTTGGGGTGCAAGAAAATCCTAACGAAAACTCGAATCAAACAGTTTTAAAAATCACTCAAGATAAAATGAAGATTATCCTAAAACCTGAAGATATTGATCGGTCGCATTGGGTTGGAGTAAAAAGTTCGAGAGCTATAATCATTAAGTTCGTATCGTACAGATGCAGAGAAAAGGTATTTAAAGCCAAAACGCTTCTGAAAAATTCAGGTATCGTGATAAGAGAAGACCAAGGATATGCTGATGCTAATAAATTCGGCAGCAGAAAAATTTTCCAGGAAAAACGTTTGGTCAGCAGATGGAAAAGTATTTATAAAGCAAGACAACAAAATAAATATCGTGAATGACACCTTTGACTTGCAAAAATTAATGTCTGTAAAGTGAGGTGCTATCAAATTGTGTACATAAACTTTATATTTGCACACGGTCAGCGGACCACTGCAGTGTATTTAAAATTTTATCAATCTGCAAATAATTTTATTTTGGAATTAAATTACATTTGTTTATTTATATTTATATTATCATTGTTTTTGGTTTTTTGTTTGTTTGTTAACCATTTGTGTGCTTGCTGTGGGGAAAATTTTTAAATAATTTTTATTTAGGCGCGTAGTGTTTCTACACTGTAGCCACATGCGTTATCGCATGCGCAAATATCGTCTCTTGTAAAAATCAAGCGTGCTTTTTTCTTTATTCGCTGACTAGACATCAAGTGCACGTGTTTTAGTGCCTCTTGTTATTCTGTTGTGTTTGTCAACTGCTTTTAACAGTTTTATTGTGAATATTAACATGGCAGGTAAGTTCTGTTTATAAAATGGTTTAGAAAACGTATTGAGATGGATTGCTTTCAAAACTCCACTTTGAGTTTGCTATTTAATTGATATGGTTTTTAAAATTTAATGTAAGACTTAAACTGATTAAAATAATTGCTGGATTGTAATTTTATTTACTCGATTCAAAAGACTATAATGCCCATTTTTGAAATTTTATTTATCTGCAATTTATTATTGTAACGCTAGCTTGGTACAGCAATCAACTCTAATCAAAGGGGCGAATGCCTAATAATTTGTGAATATTTACTTAAACTGGTGCGCTACTGGCCACCCGAATTTGTTCCAAATACGCAGTCGCAAATGTATGCTGTCAAAACTCCAAAATGGTTCGCTTAGTATGCGGCAAGCGTTGTTGACTTTAAAAATCAAATTTGTGAACATTAGAATAGGTATTTATTTAAATCGTAGTGCTTTGGCGGTTATAATTCCCATTTGTTCTAGGGATTAATTTGTCTTATGACGTCAGAAGGGACGCCGATTGAATTTCTGCAATTGTTTAATCTCCACCTAACCTCACACTTGGACTCTGGTTAATAATTTCAAAAGCACTTTCGCTGGAGGCTTGAAGATGCTTGAATCTTGTTCAGTACGGTATTGTTTCGCATGCACATAAATATCTGGATGCTCATACTGATATTTTTAGGGTTAGACAGTACTTTCAGATTTCGTGTTCGCTTCAATCTTCGGAAAAGGGGGCCCCAGCTCGTATCTTCGTCTGGAACTGTTTCCCCCGGTGTCTGTGCTGCTGGTCGGTGTCCTGCACTCCTGTCTGATGCGTCGCAGTAGAATGCTCTGGCTCTGGACCCTCTTTTCGGCTGGAATCCTTCTTCGTAATCTTGATGTGGGTGGCGAACGTTTACCCGGAGATGCTCTTGGTAAAATTATTTATTGTTGCGGAAATCGCCACAAACGTTCTCATATGAACTTTAGCACCTGCTTAACACAGTGAAACACTTTTTGGCTCAAAATATTTACTTTTATTGTATAACAACTTTATTCAAATGGTGCACAAAATTTCATGTCAATCTTATAATTTATTCAATTGTTATCTCCTCAAGGCCGCTATAAACAACTGCTAATCTAATACTATACAAACGGAAATTAGCCATGTTCAAATCAAATACATTTTGAAATAAATTTACTTACAAATTATTGAATTTAAAAATGTCTTATCTCAAAAATATTGTCCACATTTTTAATTGTTAAAATGTCTCTTTGCGCTACTACACGTTTTATTATTTGCTTTCCTCTGTTCACTCGCGTAATTGCACTGATCCTTTTAAAGAGTTCATTTGATTCATAAATGCTTTCGATGCCCATCTGTCTTCTTTTCACTCGTTTTTTTTTCGTCTTGCTGTTTGCTTCGACTTCAACCCTGTGAAAAACAAGCTTTGTCCTTTGCGTTCTTTTCTCAATTGATTTATTAATACTGGCATCTCTTTTCCAATGCATTTACTGAATGATATTTAAGCTTAGTATGGCAGTTACATAAAACACCCCAACTCTGTGCTTTTTTGACTTGTTTCTTTAACTGTACTGCAAGCAGAGTAGAGTCTTGGGCTTAAGACAATATATACGAAAGTGATGAGAGTGTTGTAATATATTTTGCTATTATATAATTATTAGTTTTCACACCTGAAATGTGGTGGTCTCGTACTGGGGACACTAGGCAGAAAGGTAACTTTTTGTTTCTTATTTAGGTAGAAAAGTCTACTCGTATTTTGACTTGGTGGCAATGAATCAAGATGACTATATTGCACTTCTAGAAGAGGAAATACCATGCGGTACCGATGATGATTTGTCTGAGGATGAAGAAGAAAATAGTAACGAAATTATGAATAATTTATTTGATATAAATGCCATGGACGTTGTTTTTGCTGATGATTCAGAGAATCATCTTCCGGATAAAATTGAAGGTCAATTTCCGGATGAAGTTGATATACAAGAAGATATGTGGAGTAGCGGTGATCAAATAAGTCTAAATACACTGAGGCATAAATTGATTAGAAATAATAATGTGTGGACAAGCGATGCCAATTACTGTTTAGAAAATATGAAAATATTCGATAAACCGTATGGACCAGCAATACCAGAGGATATTGATGAACCAACCGATATATTTCTGTATATTTTCCCCCTTATCGACCACATAGTTTTCCATAAAAACTTATATGCTGTTCAGATTAGCGGAGGCAATAATAATTCTTTCGTACCAACCAATTCCGACGAAGTAAAAGTTTTTCTTGGAATAAATCTACTAATGGGAATAAAACACCGTCCAAGTTTACGTGCTTACTGGTCATCTACGAAGGAAATTAGAGATGCTTTTATAAGTTATTGTATGCCAAGAGATTGTTTCCTATGGCTCCTCAAAAACCTACATTTAAATGACAATTCTGTGCAGCCGAAGCCAAATGAAGATAATTTTGACAAATTATATAAAATTCGACCCTTACTGACTAAGCTGGTAGAGACATATCGTTCATCCTACAAACCATATAAAAATCAAGCAATCGATGAATCTATGATTCCCTTCAAGGGAAGAAGTTCTATGAAACAAAACATGCCCATGAAACCGATAAAACGTGGGTATAAAGTGTGGATTAGGGCCGATGAAACTGGGTATGTCTATCAATTCTAGAAAAAAAATTAGGAACACGCATTGTTTTGGATTTAACAGAAGAATTATTTGCGAAAGGACATCACATATACTTCGACAACTTTTTAAACTCGCTTGCACTCCTGAAAAATCTTTAAGAAAATTGAATTTATGCCTGTGGAACTGCAAGAAAAGATAGGAAAGGGTCACCGACGTACCTAAGAAAAGATAATACGTTGGAGAGAGGACAGTGTGACTGGAGAGTTAGTAAGGATGGGCTTGTATTTCTAAAATAGAAGGACCGAAAAGCAGTGTTGTTTCTGAGTAACTATCATAATCCCACTAATAATGAAACAGTTTCTAGAAGAAGGAAAAACGGAACTCGTGAAGAATGTGGTCGATCATAAATCTAAAAAGTGGTGGCATCGAATATTCTGGTATTTTTTAGATGTGTCACTAGTAAATTCATTTATTCTGTTCAAAATTAGATCAGAGTCAAGAACACTTAGTTTGAAGGAGTTCCTACTCAAGGTAATCCTCGGACTAATAGGGGCTAAACCTGATATGCCCAAAACAAGAAGGACACGTGATTCTGATGTTTTGTCAGAGAGCAATAAGATTAAACGTAACATACCTACAGAGATTCGATACGACAAAGCTGCACACTTGCCAAAACATTTGGAGAAACCCAGAAGATGTGCATTCTGCAGCACTCGTGCTGCACCGCACAGGTCGCGATGGAGCTGTCCCACATGCGACGTAGGATTATGTCTCAGTTATAAAAAGAACTGTTTTTCCACTTTTCATACTAAATAGTTGTATTGTTTCATTTTGATTATAATAATAAGCAAAAACTTATATGTTCAATTTTGACGTTTTTTATTGCCTATTGTCTCCAGATCGAGGACACGTCCTGAAGCCTGAAGTATACTGCTGCAAAATATATTACATGCATATTCATCTTTGAGAATTATATATTAATGAATTTCTACAAAGCTTTTTTTTAAAAGGTTAAGTATATTAATTCCGGCTACAAATGGTTAAAACACATACACAATTTTTATTCTTAATTTTTTATTTTTTAGGTGAGTGGAGTTCAATTTAATGAAGGTTGCTCATGTAAACATTCAATCTTTATTACCAAAATTAAATAAAGTCAAGGAATATATAGTTACATCAAAATTGGACATCCTTGCTATAAGCGAAACTTGGTTATCTTCTGATATAGGCAATGAGCTCCTTTCCATAGGTAATACCTGCAACTTGTTAGAAAGGATCGAGTTGGGCGTGGTGGCGGTGTATGTATTTATGTTCGCAACCACCTTAAATTTAAGTTAATTCATACCACTGACGCGATTGAGCAAATCTGGATAGAACTTTTAAATGGAAAAATTGTAATTGGTGTTGCCTATAAACCTCCTCTTCTGAGTTATTCTCTGATGAACTTGAACTATCTCTTGCCCTTAGTACTGTAATTGCCGACAAAGTTATTTGCCTTGGTGGCACGAACATTAATCTATTATCACTAAATAATCCTAACACTGTTTATTTTAATTCCATGCTAGAAGCATTAGATTTCTCACAAATAATTAATGAACCGACGAGATATCACAACAATAGTGATTCCATACTGGATTTGATTCTAGTACGAATCCAGAAATAGTAACGGCTTCTGGAATTGGCGATACACACATTGCTGATCATGAATCGGTATATTGTGAATTGATAGTTTCTAAACTTAGAACTAGTCCAGTCTTAAAAACTTTCAGAGATTTTAAACATTTTAATTTAGATCTTTTTCACGAAGATTTGAGACAAATACCTTTTTATATTATCTATGGTATGGCAGACGTAGATGATAAGATAAAATTCCTAAGTGATAACATATTCTCTCTTCTAAATGTGCATGCCCCGGTTAAAACTGTTAAAATAACCAGGAATAGAGCCCCGAGGATTACTGAGAACATCAAATTACTCATGTAACTTAGGAACAAAGCTAAACAAAAATTTAAGAGAACCAAAAACCAGCTCACTGTGATTATTATAAATTGTTGCGTAACTACACCACTACAGCCATTAAGAACGAAAAGAAAGCTTATTTGGAATTTACGCTAAGAAACAATAGTCCTAAAGCTATGTGGAGAGAGCTTAAATCCCTAGATATCGTGAAGACCAGGAATTGTGTTATTCCAGATGATCTCCTCAATCGCGATGCAATCAATGATTACTATATAATAATAATAATAATAAATCGCCTTTATTGATAATCATAAAAACAACACATAATATTATTTTGTTTTGCGCGAGGCGAGATTCAGCACAGCTACCAAATATAGCTGGGCCGTTCTTCCACCTAACCCCGCAGGAAAAAAAACTTAAACCTAAGCCCTATGTACCGCACATGAGACCATATGTAAAAAAAAGTAGATTTCAATTAAAATAAAACATTCTAAGTTGAAGGAAAAAATATACATACAACATTAGATACTACGAGATAGCACGCAACGTACAGTTTAAAAGTAATTTCTTAAGCTGGCAGCTGTCGCTCTTAATGTGAACAATGATAAAGTTGCTGAGCTGTGTCAATCATATTTAACAAATCAGCTTGTTGATAACATCACCAAGTTTAAATTTTAATTTGTTACTGATTCAACCATTCTATCAATTATCAATAAATTAAAAAGTAATAGTTCTGGTGCTGACGAAATCAGCTTACCAATTCTTAGATATTGTTCTCCAATTATAATACACTATATCACACACATAGTCAACTCATGCTTGGCTACTTGTAAATTTCCAAGGAAGTGGAAAAAAGCTATAGTCATTCCTGTAGCTAAAGTACCTAATCCTACTGACTATAAAGACTTAAGACCAATTGGCTTAGTTACAACTTTATCTAAAGTATTAGGAAAGGTTATTGATACACAGCTGAGAGGTCATCTGGAGCAATACAATAGCTTACCTAGCAGTCAGTCTGTCTTTCGCCCTAATCATAGCTCTACTACCGCGCTTATTCCAACTAAATCCACTGTATTACTATTCGGCAATCGTACTATCTTAAGGCTAATCGAAAACCGTGAAAAACTACATCTTGATGCTGTAGTCTTGCCGGTGGTTAGTGAAGCACGAAACTTAGCGATAGCCCCTTGCGATTCAATAACATGTAACTAACTGTTTACAGAAAACGTACATGAATCTCAAGTTAATTTACCCTCACTGGCACTATTTATCTACAAAAATCAAGTCAAGCCTTTGTGAAGCGTTAGTTCTATCCCAATTTGTTTATTGCAGTCAAAATTATGGTCCCTCTTTGACCAAAGGTAAGCAAAGACAGATTCAAAGGGTCCAGAACTCTTGCATGAGATTAATATTCGGAATAAGGAAATTTGACAACGTATCACATAAATTATCTAAACTCAATTGGTTAAATATGACTACCATAAGAAAGCTGTTGAGTGCCTGTTTTTATTTTAAGATCATGATGGATAAAAAACCCTCGTACTTATATCGCAAAATCTCATTCAGAGATGATGTGCATAATATTAATATTCGTTATAAAGGTACTTTAACTCCACCCTTACATAAAACAGCTTTCTTCGAACGAAGTTATAGCTACCAAATTTCTAAATTCTTTAATTCGTTATCGCCTGAAGTGAGGTCATTACCTATATCGAAATTTAAATATCGGTACAAAAATGCACTTTTAACTCCAACAGTTTTTAACGTCATCTATAAAAAAAATGTTCTTAAGGCTGCTGTTTCTTGGATGGTATATCTACTCATCTGTACTTACTTTTACTATTACTTGAACTCTAGTAATACCTGTTTAGTTATGATACATTTTAATTTTTTTTGTATGTGTACTTTCTTTCTCAAAGTTGGTGGGTTGTTGATTATTGTCCCTGGCTTTGGAAGTTAGTGTTATTTTAAACTATTGAAACGTGAAAACATTAACTGTATATATGACTGACATGGCCATCTGGGTCTGTAGTGGACTTTACCACAGCATCGAATTTATGTAGATTTCGAGTGTTGAATTTTGATAATTTTTTATTACTTTACAATTATGTTAAGGTTTCGTGGAAGAGCGGTATTTTAGACTGAACTGTGTCTTGGGATTTTTGCAACTATTACACTGCAATTATTTCTCTAATTAATAGTTATGTACTTAATTTTAGTTGCAATAAATAAAGACATTTGTTATTATTATTACTATTCAAAAGTACTTTAGAGTGCTAGGGGACAACGATCTGCCCATAGAATGATAAAGGAGAAATACATCAAATTTACATCAAGGTACCCTAGCCTCCCCTTGATGGTGTTCCATTACTTTCGGAATACCCTTTATAGTTTGTGATTTGGTTTTAAGAAAACATTCATTGGCATGAAAGAATCCAATATCAATAATTTGTTTCAGTCATACTCAGATATAGTGAAAAGGTATAGGGTCATACAAATTTACTACTACTATGCTGTACCGGGACCTTGATCGATCCCTCGGCGGTAATGTTTACTTTATATTCAAGGTTGGAAGCGAATTTGTATTATTTATGGATTTTTTGTGGTTTTTACATGGTTTTATATGTTTTATTTGTGTTTCAAGTCACTAGATTGATGTAAGAAAACTGGCTTTTCTTGTACATTGAGTAAAATCAGTTTCAGTTCGTCAACACAACAAGGGAGAAGCAGATTCTGGTTTTGGTAAATACTGATTTTTCATAACCCGCTACTTAAGATAAGAAGAGTTTTAACGGAGCCAGCTAAGGGTTAAAAAGGGCAAATAATTATTTACTTATTAGAGCATTCCAGGCGTTTGGTTCAATTCTGTAAGGGGGAATAAACGAACCATCACAGTTTGGTGCCCAACGAAGAGGCTGAACAGAGGTATCATTACGATGCTAGCCGTAAAGCTTATCTTCCAATCAATCCCTTAGAAAATTGTGATCAATAGTAATGTAATATAATGTAATGTAATGTAATGTAATTTAATGTATGCGTTATGTAATCAATACTTCATCTAATCTAATATTTCCATAAATATCTTTAAAGCTTGCACTAATTAGCCTGTATGTAAATGCACTGGAATGCTGATTTTAGAAGGTTATTCGATGTTGAGAAAAATGCAGTTATTTATTTCGTGTCCAAACAACTTAATAGAATTACATTATAAACTTCAATGCTATTTATTGCGCGATTAACTGCTGCGTGTGTCGTTTCTGCATGGTTGGAAATAGCGATGATAGATATGTAGGTTATAATAAACAGCTTATTATTACATTAATCTCTTGATATCTACAAGCCTTTAATGTCACAGCCATCGCTTTATATTACTTGTGTGTCTATAAAGTAATTTTTATCGCAAAATATTTATTGAAGATCAAAACAATTTCACTGTCTTCAATAAAGTAAACAACCACTGCCCCTTGCAGGGTTGTTGTCAATATGTTCATAAATCAATGTTATCAAATTGAATAGTCTAATTACAACTAACAATTTCTTTTAGTTTAGAAAATACAACCGCATCAACCATTTGGTTTATCGGCGGTACACTACATGATTATACTTAAATTACAATTTTCTTATTATGTTCATATCTGTTAAAAAATTTGTAATGTTACTGTACATTGTTCCTTCAAAAGATCACTTAAATTTGTTGCAATATTGGTCTTTTTGCAATGTTCATTATAGTTTGGGCAGTTTGTTAGGAAGTGTCGAATGGATATGGTTTCTTGACATCGATCACAGATGGGCGGTGCATTTCGGGTTAGTAGATGTTGATGGGTGAGTTTTATGTGCCCGATTCGGAGACGGGAGAGTATAATTATAAGTATGATTTTCGTTTAAACTTTTCTCAGTCTAAGTATTTATCCGTCTTAAATGCGATATTGATCATCTGTCGGCCACGTAACCTGAGGACTGCTAAGCGGTCAAATAAAACTAATTGTTTTCACTTTATCGAATGTTATAAAGCTGTTTAAATATCTCGCTGCAATATAATAACATCACTTTGACCGAACGAATAAACTAAAATAGTTACATGATCATAACCAGAAATTACAAGCGAGTCTTGAAAAAATTATTATCGATGTAATTAACTGCAGAGGATTTAAATAATAAATTCTAAAATCCTGTTTATCCAAATCTGTAACGAGCGGAAATTGTTAATCTGGCAGAAGTGAAGAAATTCTAATATACGTAATTTATGCAATGTTAATTATAAATTTATGCTGATCCAATGTTTGGAAATCGGGACGAATATAGTAGCAGATTTTCATCTTTTTATTAGGTACGAATTAAAAAGCAGCTCCAAAAGAATTGTTCCTAAGGCCTAGGGCAAGGAAGGTTGCTATTTGGTAGCAAAGTAGCGCTCGTCCTAGGAGCCATTTTTAAAGGTTCGCTGTAAGGTACGCTAAAAACTGATTGGCGGAGATAAAACTGTCAACTTCTTAGCTGCTCTTTTGGCGTTTCGACGTTTTGGGCTAATATTTCATCATTTCCGATATTGGGGGTATTCTGTATATTTCAAGATTCTGTGGACGAAGTAGAGAGGTAGTGATGCTTCAGGCGTGTTATTGGATCCGTGTTTACAGGAGCCGTGACGTACGTGACGGGCGTCAGCCCATTGCAATTAGGCTGTCTGACAAATTAGTGCTCTCTGCCAAAGTTTGTTGGATTCTCTTTCTTCCAGATACTTACATATCGGTCTAGAGCTGTTGTCGGATTTAATTACACCTTCCAAATATGTGAGATTAGTCTTTCATTATTGGACATGATAAGGCGCGTAATTATATTTTCTCATTTCACCCATCTTTACTTTGCGTTTACACTACTCTTTATTATCTCGGCGAGCTCCTTGTCGCAGCTTCCGCTGCTAATAAGATTTCTTAGGATGTCTCTTTGCACAAACGGACACAAACGTTATGGCGGGCCAGAAATCGGATTAGTCTGTACAATTACTGCAATAATTATAAAACGCTCTAAACAAAGCATAACTATCGCCGCTGATGCTGCACATAATTATAATTATTTCATGGTTGGGGCCTTTTCTAAAATGGATTTTCGCGCTATATATTAATATCCCAACGTTTAAATCGTATGTAATTTCAGCACAGTCTATTTTATAATGGCTGCGATATCTGGTGAACTTTCGGAGCAAAGTAAAATTTTAATTCGAATGACTAATTATTCTGGCGGTCTTTTAGTCGTTTAATTAAAATCCTGGCCTCTATCAGAGCCAAGTCGTGAGTCGTGCGACTAATGCTCGTGTTTGCGTTGCGGTCTGTCCCATAGATTACATTGGAATTAGGTTAGATTCTGTTTAGCCAAGTAATCTAATAATGCAGATTATATTCTCCAGTTCATTGGGGTCCATCCTTTTTATTTTCCCAGTTATCTTCGGGATGAGGATAGCATGTGAGTATCGAGTAATTTGTTCCGTCTTAAGTATGTTGGGCTTTTCCCACGAACTTCAATCTTTATTTCTGCAATACAAACACGTAACCTTCTACTGTCCGAATACTCAGCACTTTTTATAGCTTGGCATCGGCTGCTATCCTCAAATAACAAGCAAACTTTTCAATGTATATAATTAAATGTTTAAAACACAAAAGACAGAGTTTTTTAGTGTAAATTTATGACTAGTAAGTTCGACAAGAGTTTTGTGTTAGTTGTATATATCTTCTGATGTATGTATTCAAGAATTATGGTTCAGTCTGACATGATTCAATTATAACAAAAACCGAATCGTCCTTTGGCTACTATCCCTTAATACGATGATTGGATAGGATACTGTTTTTAACTTATTATTTATGTTTTTTGCTTCTGAAACGCTATTATACTTCAGTTCATCTTCCTGACCCTAAGTGGCATATCAACTATCGGCATGACATGTTTTAAACGTTAGATGTATGCATCAGTATCACATAAAATGTAAAAATAACGATAATGAAACTTACTAATCAAAAATTAAAATAAAGATGATGTTACAGGACAAGTATTTTATTTTCTTCTTCTTGTCTGATCATAAATGCTAAGTGGTATTCCCTTGGTTTTTGAAATTCCTGAAGATTCCCACCCTACCCGAACCCGCACAGTACAGATATAGTATCAAAATATTATAAAATGTATAAAACTTTAAGTCGGCACCTGCCCCGGGTGCACCTAAAAATAATATGCAGTAGCTTCTAAGATAACCATATATCTGCGGCCAGAAAGAAAATCAAATGAGACCATTTTAATGGATTACAGAGAAACTGTCGCCTATAGGTTCGCAACATTTGATGCGTATGTAAGTGGGACAAATACCTAGCGGTGTTCTTTTGTCATCTCGCGGTAATTCCGGTTTGAACAGCGCAGCATCAGGTTGTGACAGAAGTTTGTGCTTGAGTTTTTACAAACTTAAGTAGTTTGTATGGCTGTCCAATATTGAGGGGAAAAGTCCAAGATGAAACATCTGCTGTCGGTGTTTCACGGTGATGATGCTTAAGAAGTCATAACGCTCTATAACCTAAAAACTTGTGTCGTGCGTTGAAGTTTTTAGACTTTGTGAGGTGGCAGCGCTCTGGTAAGCATTCTTGTTTTCGTGCATTCACTCCCTAATTATGTTTTCGTTATCCCTTTTTATGGCAGAAGCTTAAGTGGCAAATTCGACGACCGGAACTGTTTAGGTTCGACCAACGGTTGCTGTGCAAGTCATGTAGCTGTAGGCATTGCTCCACGTGCAGCACAATTATTCGGTAGAGGGTTTTTGGTCCAGCAGCATTCCAGCCGATTAGCCGGACGAGATAAGGCTCTGTCTTTGTTGCTGCAGAAAATCTTCAACTATCCAAACAAACGCTGATATTTGCTCCGAGTAGCTTCTTTATGCGTACCACGCAACGTAGTCTGTTAGTTAAAGAAATTTAAACATTAATTCGGTGAAAAATTATTGGCGGCTTCACCTAATGTGGCTTAGGGATTTGAGTTTATATTACTTATTACATTTATATTCGCTCACATGTTATTACATCGAGTGTAACTACCTACGTTCTTTTACGTTTTCAGTTTACGAAGCAAATTTAGGTGCTAAGGGATTTTCTTCCAAGGTAAAACTAACAGTTGTGTCAGTTGAAAAAACTGAATAGTTAAAAAAAACAGCCTTCATACATTTTCCAAAGTTTTTAAAGCAGTATGCGTTCTTCGTTAACATTGCACGCTAGTATGCTATCCCAGCAATTAACATAATTCAGTAGCGTGTGGGAGATATGCAAATACCCGCATAAATAACCCTCGTCTACAAAAAATATTTTGTATTTAAAAAGGTGTAAAACATTTTAGTCACTCGGTAAATGTTACTATTTCAAAATTACACGAACTAAAATATTTGATTAGTACTACTACTTATTGCGATAAATGTTCTTTCCCTTCTTTTCAGCAGCGTTTAAAACGATTGCTCCTGTGTAGTTTTGAGAGCATAAAAGATACGAGTTACTTTTATTATACCGTGTTTGTAAGAACTTGGGTTTAACGTGTCTCTTGTTACAATTGCGTTACTTAGTGGAATCAGCGGGGAATGTGCGAATTCGGACCACTCTATAAGTTAACCGGATTCACTATCCGTATAGCTAGTTGGTGGCATGTTTCCGTTCATTAACGGAAAAAATATTGTAACAAAAAGAGTTGGTACAAATAAAATATAAATTCCGGCAAAAGGTATTCAGTATATTAGAAAAGGTGCAATGAAGAGGAAATGAGGCTTATATGACTGTGCTAAAAATAAAGAAAAGTAAAATGTTGGAAGACACAATAAAAAAGTGATTGTGAGAAAGTACTCCATATCCGACATAATAATTTTCATTGCTTGCTGGCTTGACGCCACATTGAGAGCGAAGCCGTGGGCCTAATTGGCTGATTTTGGTGTCAATCGACTCAAGGCGACGCAATTAAGCCAGTAGGGTTTTCAAATTTTTATGTGACTTTTTTTAAGTGGATTTTTTTGTTGGTAGCTAACCTCAAAATTAACTCGACACACAAAATGGATCACTCTTCTACAAATTGCATTACATGAATTATTTCGCGCCCAATTTGGGTGCAGAACGCTAGTATAATAATAAAGCTCGATTCGAATAAATTCCTTTAATTTTAATTTTTATTTTTTTTTGTAAAATAATAGAAACGGACTTTGCATAGAAATATAAGTTTTCGAATTAGTATATGTGAAGCAAATCCACCCCGCTATCGTCCATTTTGTCTAATCCGAGACACTACTGAAAAGGTTCAACTCAAATTTCCATTCAGTGACCCTTGGTGTTGTCCATTCCTGGTGTTTTATTCTCTTATCTTTAAACGTTGTCTGTTTTCTGTTGAAATCCTTCTTCGAATTGTCTTGTAATAGTGTTTCCATAGATATTGATTCACAGCTTTCAATCCATTTTCTGGTTATCTTTGGCAAATTCTGTCCTTCTCCATCTGTAAAGTTTAATAGGTCTTGTAAGTTACACCAGGTATTTATTTCCGTATTGGCCACGCTATCTCCTCATGTCTGTTCAGTTATGGCTCAAAGTGTCCTTATTTCAGTATTTCCGTTGGATAATTGATGTAATGACAATTTTGTATATTTTCATCTTATCCTCTGTATTCATGAATTTACTTTTCCCGAACACATTTCAAAGATATTCTGACACTCTTGAATACTTTGAATGCTTGTTTTTTGCTTCTTTCACTAGATTTCGTTCGCTAAATATTTCTACCGCTAAATGGTTTATGATCATTACCTGTTCAAAAGTTGGAGTTTGAATTTAAAAATATCAGCCTTCTAGATTCCTTATTTAAAGAGAGACCAAACAAACGCCGTGATAATTTTATATACCGTGCAACTTGCTAAGAAACGCTTACTTATGTGTGTGACGGATTTTGTTTTGTAATTTATAAGGTCCGGATATAAGCATTTTCATGCAAATGCTCAATTTAGTAAAGATTGTCGTTATTAATATCAACTGTCCTGTAACTTTGAAATTTCTGGAGTAATTGTAATAAACTCATGGGTATGCCTTATTGCTTTTTATCAAAACTGTTTGCACCAATTTTTTTAAAATAACTATTAAAGTAACTTCAAGTTGCCTGTATGTGATAGTTAACAGTGCAGAAGTAATTGAACAATTATTCTTCGTTCACTGTACTGTAATTTACATTTATTTCTGTGAAACCTTTACGTACAATAAAACCCCACTGACACGCCTTTAATTTATTATCTTAGTTTAAAAAGCCGGCATAACTATATGTACTGCAGCCCATCAAGTATAGCATAGCTGCTCTAATGTTATACAATGGTAGTCAGGCTTCACATGGTCAACTGCACAGGTGGAAATGATTCCACAAATTTTGCAAGTTTATACAAATTTGGTAAAACTCTTCTAAGTTTACATATGGGTTATTCTTGTTAATTTAAAGTTTGGTTTGGACAACCATTGCAGTTTTGTGAATGTATTGTGTTATCATTAAATATGTCCGAACCTTAGTAATTTAGCACTAAAACAAAGCCGCCTTGTTAAGTATTTTTGTCTACTGTTCCAATTTTTTGCCAGTCCACCAGTCGGAATCTGTCTTTGTCGATGAAAAGTGGAAGATGCATTTTCCATTCGATTCCTCTATCATCAAAATTCTCCACGAACAATATTCCTCAACAGGCCAAGACATTCTTGAGTATAGGTATATAACTTTCATAAAATATGTTGCATGTAAATGTATATTATAAATAAGCTACTTTATTAATCCTCATTAATCCGTCACTAAGACGGCATATTAAGTATTCCAAGCTCGGTAGGCTAACTAAAACGGAGGTTTGAAACGCTAAAGATATACAATGAACGAAATATGATATTTTTTGTGTTAATTTTTATATCATACTCCTGGGCTTATGGTCACTCTTCTTTCTGAAATAATATATTTAATTCACACATTGTATTGGGATTGGCTAGGGAATACTTACGAATACAGACACTTACTAATTTAACTTGATATAATTGGATGGCTAGCAAAATTATCCAGGGAATAAATATCTTACTGTCTAGTGGTGTATAGTCACCTACAAATGTAAGCGGCTGAATGCTCAACTTTACAGTTGCGATCTTAATTGTTTTCTGTCCTCTGTTACGTTAATAATGTTGAGGCGTCGCTCTCTGAAACGGATTTTGAGTTGGATCGGTACGTCTCGCATTCTCTTTTAACCGCATCGCACTTAGTGTGTAGGAGAACTCTGCTTCGGGCAGATATGTTACTGTCCATTCAAGCCGCAGCTTCAAACTACAAGGGTGTTGTCCTGTTAATTAAGCTCACTTTGCACGGTAACCCTTTCTGCATAAAACGTTAAGACGTTTAACGGCCGAGCGTTGCCTTTTTAGAGAGCACGAAAGCATCCTAATATATGAAGTTAAAATTAAAAGTTATTAGTGCAGGCCGTTCTCTGCTGTTTGGCACGTTTTACGAGAGGACAACGATATTTCTTCGACTTTTGCACTCCATTCTATTTTTATCACTACCATTTCGACGACCCTAAAGCGTTAGCACCAGGACCTAAAATACGAATAATTCAACGTTTCTTATGCCAACAGCCGTCACTGAAACATTATTGTTATTTTATCTTGAAGCGAAATTGACTAATCGGTTCACAACTTTTACTAGCACAAATTAAATTAGATAAACCTGTGATCTTGAAAACATTTTCATATCTAAAAGACCTATCGCAGTGTCTTAAGAGTAAATTAGAAGTAAGAGCCTAACAACTGGCTACCACAATACATATGTAATTAAACAACATTATCATTGATAATAAAACAAAACAAACATTTATACTAGAATTCCGCAAAGATATTTCTACCAACTGCGCTGGGACAGTACCGTCCTAAATGCAAAGGCCGAAGTTTTCCGGCGTGACGTTAGCGCAGAACGCCGAACGTCGGCTAACTCGCATAGGCGTAAAGTATTTACTATATCTATATACCTATATAAAACTGAAAGTCCTGACTCACTCACTCACCCACTCATCAACGCCCAGCCCAAATCCTTGGACCTAGAAAGCTGAAATTTTGCACAGAGGTTCCCTTTGTGATGTATATGTTACAGGAAATGTATGAAACCTAGGAATTGTATACAATTCCTAGGAAATGTATATAATGCCGAGCCAATTTAGGAAATGTGTAAAATAATTAATGAAAGGTTCTTTAATACATACATTTCCTAGGAAATGTATGCATTTCCTAGGCATTGTATGCAATTCCTAAATGGTACTAGGAAATGTATGAAATCAACATTATACTGTAGAATTTGTGAATGAATGAAAAATAAAACACAGGTGAACTGAGATTTTCCTTAGCAGTGTGACGATTTGTTAGTGCTACTAACCTAACCTAACCTAACCTAACCTAACCTAACCTACCGACATGACATCCCTAATTTAACACATTTCCGATTCCAGGTTAGGAAATGTATAAAATTCCTAGGAAATGTGTATAATAAAATTTATTTCACACATTTCCTGACGATTTTAGGCATTATATACGTTTCCTAGGAATTCTATATAATGACGGATTACATACATTTCCGGTAACATATACAAGGAATAAGGAAGGATATTTCGAAATTCAACCCCTACAGGGATAAAATGGGAATTCCAATTTTGTATGGAGAATATTATTAAACAGACATTTCGACTTGAAACTTCGTAGGAGTACACCTAAAAACAAATAAGCAAACACTTATTTCGTGATTTTCCAAAAATCAACCCCTTAGGGGGTGAAACGGGGTAAATAAGCCTAAAATACGATATGGGTGTCGTTATTGAGGTTTTTTCGGACGTTGATTGCGAAAATGGCATTTATTTTAAAGTTCAAGACGGTGAACATGACATAATGGAAGGGACGGGACGAGACGGGACTGGACAGAACTGGACGGGAAGTGACGGGAAGGGACGGGACTGAAAGGGAAAGGAAGGGATGGAATGGAAGAGGAGGGAACGGGACGGGACGGGAACGGACGGGATGGGACGGGACTGGACGGGACGGGACGGAACTGGACGGGACTGGACGGGACTGGAAAGGGAAGGGATGGGATGGGACGGGAAGGGACGAGACGAGACGAGACGAGACGGGACGGGATGGGAAGAGACGGGACGGGACGGGAAGGGAAGGGACGGGACGAAACGGGACTGGACGGGACTGGACGGAAAGGGAAGGAAAGGGACGGGACGGGACTGTACGGGACTAGACGGGAAGGGACGAGACGGGACGGGGCGGGACGGAACTGGACGGGACGGAAAGAGCAGGGATGGGATGGAAGGGGAGGGGTCAGGACGGGACGGGATGGAACGGTACGGAGAAAGAGACGGGGACGGGGACGGAAATAGGATGGCATGGGATGGGATAATAATTAGTCATTATTTAATACACAAATAACGAACCTTGCGCCAACGAAGTGGCGGGTAACAGCAAGTGTATTTATAATTTTAAAAAATAAGGGCCTCCTGTAGGGACCAGTCGTGAAGTGAGCCCTTAGTCGTATACAACTCGTTTTCTTTTGCTATGGTAAACGAAGCTTCAAAGCAAAAGCTATAATTTTATATGAACCCGCAGATGTAATAAATTTGTTTCTTAACGTATTTTGCTTTTTGCCCGTATTTCCTTTAATCAGTGGATTATTATTTATTTTAACACAATAACTTTTAATCAAAATATTGCTAGTAGAATTAATTAGAAGCTTATTAAATAGTATTTTCTGTATATGATTTTGGACCAACCTTCTGGAATTCGTAGTGAATTTGGAAGAGAGCGGAGCTTCCCATAATTTTGATAACATACGTACTTTTGACATGCTAAAACTTATTTAGCGCTTAGTTCAACTGCTTTAACAAAATGTTCACGTTAAATTGACATTAACTTCTCATCCCTATGTTTACGACTTGTTGTGGGCTTTGAAAAATAAATTGGGTTGGTTTTGAGTCTGACTGGAGTCTGGGATGGTCTAATTTTCTTGGTTACAAGTTGTCCAGCTCTTGAATCTTGCTTCATTGTAGTCCACACAATATTTTCTATAACAAAATGTAATTCGCATACCTTGGTGTGCTGCGATGGAGTAAAATATGGTATTGGTATATAACAGTAATCCAGTTTTTACGTAAAGCTTCATCCTTCGGAAAGCTAAACATATACACATTATTAACGTTTCTGCATTGGATGAAGTATCCTCGTTCTCAAAGTACTCTAACAACACGAGCCACCAAAGAGCATGGCCATTTCGAGGTTTCTTGCTCGAGTTCACAAGGTGCAAGGCACATTAAGCCAGAGAATGCTGGGTATTCATCCACAAATGCTAAGCGGTCTAAGCCGAAATTCTATGTTAAGGAGAATAATTCGAGTAACCGCGAAAGCATTAAACAGTATATACAAACAACTGTGCAGATATCGTACATAATTAAAATAAGCTGCTCTTTACTTTATTCAGCGACCACTGTTTTCAAACGCTAGCAAGTGTGTTGTTCAAGCATAGATTTTACAACGACCTGCAACGTCCTTTACGTTAGTTTATTTATTTATCTGTACAACATTTATAATAATAATAATAATAATAAATGTCTTTATTCAGTTTCATACAACATATATAAAGAGAAAATTGAATTACAAGATAAATTGAAATTGAAACTTGAACCACAAGGGGAAGTTCAGATGCACATTATAGTTAATGTGCCCTGATCTGCCACTTAACCCTTGACGTAAAATAGGTATGAAAATATAATATAATAATTTGCCTAAAACTACCTTAACCTAATATTCTGCTCAGAGCTAGCAAGAGTGACACATACAGTCATTAAGCTATTTATTAAATAGTACTTTGACGAACATATAATAAATTAAACACTTTTTTCTTAAATGAATTAAATGGCATAGTCTTTAACGAGTTAGGTAAGGAATTATAAATTTTTGAAGATATATATTTAAAGGATCTCTCAAACATGGCTGTTTTATGTAATGGTGGTGTGAATATAAAGTTAATGTTTCTTAAATTCAAATGATGAACATCAGTTCTGAAAGTAATTTTGTTGTAGAGATACATAGGCTTAGTAGTGTTAATAATTTTATTAATTAAACAAGCATAGTGTAAGGTTCTGCGGTTAAGTCATATTGAGCCATTGTAATTCTCGTAATGTGTGAGAAATATGGTCATACTTTCGAATGCCAAAAATAAATCTTAGACAAGAATTTTGTACCCGTTGTATTTTCAGAGCAGTATCAACATCTAAGTTAGGACCGTAGACTACGTCACAGTAGGAAAACTGAGATAAAACAAGCGCTTCGCATAACATTATTTTGGTTTTTTTATTTAAATAAGCTCTGTGTGGGTATAGTAATTTAAGACTGATGTAAGCATTTTTAGCATTATTAGTAACTTGCTGTTTAAATCTTAATGTATTATCAAAAATCAGCCCTAAATTTTTTGCACTGTCAACTATAGGAATTTGTGTGGTATCAATAAAAAAAGTAAGTGTCGTTTTTAAAAGATTGCATTCATTTTTGTTTCCAAATAATATAATGGCCGATTTAGAAGGATTAATTATTAGTGAATGACGAACCGATGCGTCCACTAGTTGCTGGAGGTCTGTGCGCAGTCTCTCTACAGCTAAAAGTTTTGTAGACGGCAAGAACGAGTAATAAAGCTGGGTGTCATCAGCATACATATGTAGATTGGCGCTTTTTATACACTTATAAAGATTGCTAGTATAAATAGTAAACAGCAATGGACCCAGAATCGAGCCTTGAGGAACTCCTCGGCTGATGTTTATACCCTGAGAGCAGCTATTTTGAAGAACAACAGTTTGAGATCGATTATTCAAGTAACTACTAATTAGTGCAATTGAATTGCCACTGAAACCAATAAAATGAAGAATAGCTACTAAAAGAGAATGTGAAATAGTATCAAATGCTTTGCTGAAGTCTAATAGAATTAAGATACTTATCATACCTTTATCATTGGCATCGAGTATATCATCAGTGACTTTCAGCAAAGCAGTAGCGCAACTATAATTCTGTCTAAAACCAGACTGTATATCTGGAATGATGTTATACCGCTCCAGATGTTCCCTAATTTGAAAATTGATAATTTTTTCAGCTATCTTTGAGAAAGCAGGCAAAATACTGATAGGGCGTAAATCATTGTAACTTTTGGGATTTGCTACTTTTGGTATGGGTATCACCAGTGCGTTTTTCCAGCAATCAGGAAAGGTATGAGTTAACAAGATAGTATTGATAATGTGCGTGATGTAAGTCAGAATATATGGACAACACAATGAGAGCATATAAATACTAATTTTATCGGAACCACTTGCGTTTGATTTAATTTGATTTAAAATTTTTTGAACACAGTTTACGTCAACGGCAAGAAAGGAATGCTCCACGATAGTATCACTAACTATATTATTATTGTAGTAGTGTAATAGATTTTGATCCACATCGGTGGAGGGAATGTTATTTACAAAAAAGTTGTTAATAGCATCAGATTGCATTAACGCTTTCGGCAAAGATTTATTTTTATTTGGTGCAATTGTTAGTAATCGTAGTTCTTTCCATATGTGCTTAGAGCTACATTTTTTTATATTGAAATTAAAATAAGCCTTTTTCTCGTTTCTAATACTAATAGTTGTAAGATTTCGCAATGTTTTATAATATTCCCAATGTGTTGGACGCTTAGTTTTCCGATAACGTCGCTTAGCTTTATCTCTTAAAGTCATCATTAAACGTATATTATCAGTCAGCCAAGGAGACTTTCGTTTAGTGATTTTTACTGTTCGATAGGGAGCATGCAGATCAAATAGATCTATAATACATTTATTAAAATACTGAATTTTATCATCCACATTATCAATACTGCAAATATTCTGGAAGGGAGTTTTACAAAGGTCACTATAAAATAGATCAAAATTAAAATGATTAAAATCTCTAAACGTTTTATAAATAGGCTCGATTATGGGTCGATCCGCGACGACGGTACAAGCAATAAGGTCATGATCAGACCACTGTATGCCTTTGACACCAGCATCCTTAAAATGTGTGTGTTCTGATACCACAATAACATCTAATAGGGTAGATGTGTTTCTCGTTACTCTTGTTGGCTCATTAATGATTTGTTTAAAATTTAGTGTTTCACACATCGTATTAAAATAAACAGTTGCATTATGATCAACATCTAACATGTCAATATTTATATCACCTAAACAAATGATGTTATCAGCAGAAGACGCAGAATAAGATAAAGATTCTTCTAATTCATTTGAAAAAAACTTGTAATCAACAGCAGGCGCTTTATAAACTACACCGACAACAAGTGAAATTGAATGTAGTTTAATATTAATCCAAAGTTGTTCAATATTCTCATTACTATTTATAATTTGATAGTTAAAAGTATCACGAATAAATATGCAGACACCGCCTCCTCTCGAAAGACGATCTTTACGTAATGTACTGTATCCCTTGATAAAAATGCAATTATCACTTACCGCTGGTGTGAGCCACGTCTCACTGACAGTAAATACATCAATCTCGTTGGAGCTGAGATAATCAGACAGTTCATGCATTTTTGGAATGAGAGATCTTATGTTTAGATGTGCCACCCTTACCACACTCATGACATCGAATACCTAAATAACATAGTACATAATAACAAAAATTATAAGTGCTATAAGTTAATTATAGTATTAACCTTAGCGTAAAACAATAAAAATTGAAAAATAAGTTAAAATCAACAGGAAATAAATGCAACGTAAATTACAATAACAACATAAACAGTTTGTTTTATGTAAGCTAATTAAAGCCAAATTAATTAAAATTTATTTTAAGTGTAACAATGCTATGTATAAATAAACAAGGCTACATTAATAGATAGCCAAGTTCAGTTATAATCAAACATAAATATGACTGTTGAAGGAGTATCAATAAGAAAATTAAAAGTAATGCTATCTGGGTACAAGTGCTGCACGACTCTTTCTTTTATACACACGTTCCTCAAACGTATGCTTAAAGACCAGGTTGCTGGCTGGCTGTAGTGATTAAATTATATTGCGACAGTTCTTCAAGGTTTGATATGCGCATTATCCTGTTATCCACCTTCACAAATATTTTTCCCTCTAGTGACCAAACATTTCTGCTTCCAAATTTAATGGATGCTTCTTTTAAGATTTGCGCTCTGCGTTTAGTTAAGTCTTCTTTTATTAATATTTTGGTGCCCTTAAGGAGTTTTTTCTTATTAAAAATAAGCTTCTTAGTATTTCTGCTTAAGAACTTCACGATTATTGGCCTGTTAACGGGTTCTTTGCTAGGAAGGCGATGGCTACAGTCTATCATTTCAGTAGATACATCGAGCCCCAGTTTATCTTTGCACAGTTTGCTGACGACCTCATCTGTATTTTCGCCCTTAGCTTCTGGGACGCCAAAAATGCGAAGGCTATTACGCCGAGTGTACTGCTCCAATTCGTCTCGGGAAAGTGCAGCTTCCATTTTATATTTTAATAATTCTTGCTCCATTTGATTCACCTTAGTTGTGTATCCTTGCATTTCTTCTTTCAGCAAAGCCTTCAGATTATCCTTGATTGCGTTTACAAGTGAAGCAAGAAACGTGGACGAGTTTAATACTTTTTCCACTACTCTCTGCACCAGTTGCTCTTCCTCTGCAACAGAACGCGTGACCCTGGGTTGGTCAGGCATCGTAGATGGTATTTGGCAATTTTAAAACAAATTAGATGTGCACAATAAACACAGCAACACAGCACCAAACCAGAACGCGTCTACTCAGTACTGACACCCATTGCAGAATCTATCGTAATTAATCTACACGACATCCACAAGCAACTGAAGAAGGGACTAAGTGACTTGTATATTGAACAAAGCTCAAATATAATTGACAATTGCAATAAAAATGCACTACAATGTGCAGACCATCCACGGTGGTAGCCATAACTGGTCTCATTCAGCTGACGTCACGGGTTCATGAAGAAACCTACGGCTTCATATTTAAGACGCTACTGGCTGGAGTCGATAACAATGCTCTTCACACAGATTGATTATAAACATATGTATGTGTGATGTAGTTGGAGGAAAATTAAGTCCTCCCCTTGACTCTACTGGACCTCCTTGCGGAGCTATATCGACAAGCATTGGTAGTTACCGCACGAAAACGTTACAACGACATAGCAATCCAGCCCCACAAGCGCTCGAGAGCCGGACTTGCTATCCACGACACGGTAAGACGACAGGATCGGGAAATAAACCGAGAATACCAGGCCCCAACCCTGTTAAGATGGCGGCAACAGGAAGGGTTGCTCGAGCTGTACTCCGATACGAGACGTAGATGATGTTAAAATAACGGAACGCCACCATTTTCCTGACTAAATCGGGAAACAACAACCGCAACAGAGATGAGATTACTTTGAAAATGGAAGTGAGTAAAGTCACCTTGCTACTTTTCCTTGGCAGAGTTCGGTTGGCGAGTTACATACAGTATCGAATTACCTTACAACAATAACTTAATGAAGCAGCTGTTCAACCCCTTACAACTGAAATATAAAATAAAACGCATGCAAGTAACAAGAACACAAATGAAAAACATAAGTACTTGACAATGAACTCTATTGGAATAAATAAAATATATGTAGGTGACAATGGACATGAAATTGACTAGTTAAGATAATCAAAGAGGTTAGTTGGTTAAGGATTCGAACACGTTAACTTAAATGACACACAACAAACGTAACTGCAAATACATTGGGATGGCTCAAGGGCGAAAGTGCCACGAGTTACAATTCGGTAAATCTAGCAAACAGCAAATACATGGTTACAACAATAAATGCGCTGAATTGTTCAACACTCGACGACGTAGCGATCACTTTTTGTTATACACAATAAACTACTTTACAAAAACTTGTTACCTGAAGAAGATCAGCTGGCTGCATAATTACGTGCGGCACTGTATGTGTAGTCGCCTTTCCAAACAAACTGCTTCAAGGTGCCTGAAGAAATGGAACGACGGCGAAATCATAAGGGTGGACGTGGTGCAGAACACAACCTCAATGGTGTACGCGATAAGGGGTTGGTACTTCCATACAGAAACCACACAGCAACGTGCGAGATTTAAACAACACGACGTCATACTTGAGTTAGCTTTGGTTCTATGAAGAACTCGTTAAAATCCGCAACAGCGATGATGTTAGAGTCTCGCAACCCCACGAAAAGAACTATCGACCACACTAACTTAACTTGCTTCAACTGCACCCCAAACGGTTAATGTCCACAGCACGAAGAACGCCTAGGATTGCTCACGTAACGAGACAGTTCTATTCCTTCAAACGGGCACTAACGGTTCACGGAACCCACAGAATTATTCAAAGCGGAATTACAAGGCTCATTACAAGTGTCCCCCCGGGCCGCAAAGCGATGCGAACCGGGGGCTAAAAATCAAATACGTTTGTTCTAATTCAAGGACCGCTAGCATGTGAAGTTTAAGTCACGGATTCGAAATGCAACTGCGTTGACGCAAGCGCGAAATTACGCTCCGTCCTTATCCGACTTAAATAAAGAGCGAGAGGTGGTGCGGAACTTTGCAACGAACTTAATCGAACTGACTCTACAGTTTATACGAAACTCGCAGGGAACCTTGAAGATAACGAATACGTACAAATTGATAAGCTGGAGCCTGTTTTGCTCGCAAAACAACAAAGGATACATTCATAAACGAAACTCGATTAATAGGACTGCACGGCAGTATTCCTACACGTTTTACGCGGAAAGTTTTAAGGCAGGCCTGTACAACAACAAATAGGTGCAAGGAATTCGGTAACCTGAGACTGCTTTACGGACAGAAGGGAATAAAGCTTGAATTGTAACCTACGCCAAAATAAACCTGAATCGGCAATGCGTTAATATTTGAACTGGACTACACGGAAATGAATATCTGCAGAATGAAGGTTTTGTAACATTACCGCTAAATTACGAATTTTTACTACATGACTCGGAAAAGATACTAAAATCTGAGGAAATAGCTAAGCTTGACAAATAGTTCTAACATGGTGTCAAATTATCTCCAAATAGCTCTATTTATACCGCCCATATCACTTACTATAATACATATAATTCTATAAGTACTTTTTTATTATTTTGGTACTCAGCCAATAGCCGTTAGGCCAATTATAGGCGTCGCTGTACATTTAGTATACCTTCATACTATCCTTACAGTTATTAGACAGGAGGAATCACGTTTCAAATATTATCCTGTAATATGTTTTCAATTAGTTGTGGCACCAGAGATCATATAAACTAAACCATGAGAAGCTATACTTTGGTACTATCCATTTGAAGAGAGAACAGTTAGTTTTCTTAAAATTAAATCAGTTCCTGGATCATAATAACATTTTTACTAAATCTTCATTTAATCCAAAATGAGCGAGGAATGTCTTCCTTCTTCTACTAAACAGTTAACTTTATCTTTAAATGTAATAATCACCTCCTGCAAATTTCCCGAGGAAAACTCTAAATGCTGAATTTTTGTGGATGGAATTCTCCCATTTCGTAGATGTCCGATTTCTCTTAACGACCTTATTTATGGTGCCATTACTTGAGATATGTCTGGTCATCGATCCTTCCCAAGAAATTATATTTGATCCACGTTTAAAGATGTTTAAATGCCTGATTTAATATTACTATCTTTATTTTCTTATTTTTCAAAACTGAATTATAGTACGTACATATTAAATATATTTACTTCTGATAAATAATGGGATTCGTATATATTATGGAAAAAAAAGATTAGAGGATGTAGAAGTACAAAAAGGGAAGGGTCAGGGGATTACATTTTATATCAGCTCGGTTTCACCTTTAAATGGTAAATTGATACAAGGTACAGGTGAATGGAATGAATTTCTATATAAACATACTTTTGGCAAAAGTTTTTATATGTAAACAATGAAAGCTATTTAAGAATATCTGAAAAAATATAGCAATATTCTATACAAGGCATATTCTTATATAGTAGTTTTTTATATCTGTCCTACATAACCTTCTTAGCCAAACAGTTCATCTTGCAAAGTTTTGTGAACCTATAATATGTATATCTATTAAATCAGAAATATATTTTAGAATATGTACCTCCGGGTATGCTAAAAAGTATCGGTCCACTTGTAGTCTTAGATTCACAAGCAACAATACAACATGTTGTTTTTCAAAACGTCAACTGGCAAAAGCTGTATTCTCAAGATCAAATAGCCACTGCCAGTTTAAAACATATTATGGCAGTACCTGCCCTGCGTCTACAGGCAGAGATAGAGCGACTTACATACATTCCACTCTGATATGTTGCGGTCTTTCGACTATTCTCAAAGAGTTCCTTGTTCAAACTAAATTGAAAGTTAAAATAACAGTTTACAAGCGGAAGTTATAAAATCGATGATTTAACGAAGTTTATAGATTATTGCTGTGTGTATAATAGGGGTAGCATCTTGCGTCTTTATCCGACGTCTAGTTTCTATTCTTGACGGTTGTGACATTGATATTCTATTCGCTTAATGATCTGTAAATTCCTTCCATCCATGATCTTCTGGTTTTTCTCCATTTGCTTCTGCCAGTAGGTACACATTTCATTGCTTCTTTAGGCAGTCTATCGTTGTTCATCCGTTGACCGTGCCATATTAACTTTTTTCTAGCTAGGTCTTCCATTCAGAGCTGGGCAGTAATTAATTATTTTGTAATTAAAGTCCTTTTTGTTGATTAATCTTGGAATTGAATTACTTTTCAAAATAAGGTAATTGCAATTGTTTATTTTTATTTCCATTTTTTTGCTAAAAGCTTGACAATTACTTTCTGAAAGTAATTAATTACTACATTCAATTACCCAATTACTTTAGGAAAAGTAAATTGCACTAAAGTATTTCAGTTACTTTACAAGTATTTGAATAACTGGTGGTTACTAAAATTGTTCACGGTTATTAAATTATTTTCTGGTAATTTCATTACTACATTACTAACCTCGATTAAGAATTACATTTCGCAAAAATAAGATAAGCCCTTATAAAGTTACATGTTAAGCAAGTGACAATAGGGCATTCGTGGAGCAATATAAGTATAATTTATAATTTTCTATGACTAGTTGGATAACAGCAAATTTCGTGCAACATTTGCAATTTTAACGACATCTGCACGAACAAAGAGGACCATATTTGGTGCAGATGCGAATGTTTTTAGGTAAGAGGTGCATGTGTTTTGTCTTATGTAAGCTATACAGAGTGTAGCAATGTAGCTTGCTAATAACTATTTTGTGAGAAGCGAAAGATATGTCTGCTGTAAGTAAAGATTACAGAGTAAAAATAATTATTTTTTTTCTATAACAATTAAAAACTGTTACAGCACGACAGCGACTTTACGACAAAACCGTCAGTGGAGCTACAAAATCGGAAAAATAACGCAGATCCGCTGCCCCAACCGCGTTACGATGAGCTGTAACAAAAGGTTTTCCGGCTAAACTGCAGTGGAGAAGGAGGATTTTTTACTACCCTGGATTAAGGCGTTGATCTGGTACGCGAGGTAAAAGATGTTCAATAAATGGTGCCCCACCCCTTTTGAACTGAATCGAAAAACTCAATAACACATGTGAAACCACTCTGAAAGGGGAAGTAAGTGTTTCACCATGCTACTTCTAGCTTGGCAAAGATTGGTCGACGATCCACTTACAACACTGACTTACCTTGTAAAAACAACTCATTAGTGCAGCTACTAAACTCCAGAAAACAACAGAAAAGTACACACAAAACGCATGCAAATATCGTAAACAACAAATGAAAGACATACTTACTTAACAATAAACTCTGCTAAAATAATAAAATATGTAAATGACAATGAACAAGGGTTTAGAATTAAAAAAAAACGACACTGACATGGGTTAGTGAGGGTTAGGTTGAATTGCGTCACGCTTTAAATTAATTAAAAGCGGTAAACCTGACTGCAAATGAACGGCATGACTCACCAACGTTATTGCACATTAAATAATCCAAAATACTGATTCCATAACAAGGATACTTGACCGTAAGTACATAATGTGGTTCAAAAACGAAACTCCCACAACGTTAAGTTAACCAGTAACAAGAAAATATGGCGGCAATCCATTAAATTTAGCAAATTTGCAACTAACGGTTCTAACAATAAATGCTGCGATGGCGGCAACATTGCGCAAAATTGTTCACTACTTTTGGCGGGACGCTAAGTTCACTGTACGCTATGCAAAATAAAACTAATACAATAAAAATGGTACCTGAAGGAGATTAGTTGACTGCGTTCGACGTGCGGTAGAGCTGTAGGTGGTCTTTTTCCCAAACAAATTGCCCCAAAATGCCTGAAGAAACTGCACAAAGCAAAGGGAAGCTGCGGGCTGAAGCGGCCTGAGTCTAACATCCCCGATGAGCGTAAGTTGAAGTCCGTGGCAGTAAGGCAGATCTCGAAACGATACGGAAACTTCGATATGCACGAGTACGCTTATTACTGGAATTCCCACAACAATAATCCGTCAAACGACGTATTTAAAGCTGCCACTTTACGATAATATACATTGTATACATTGTATACATTTTAAAAGGTTGTGCTGAATACTTAGTTGATCCGCTATATGAAATAATTAACTTATCACTGGAATCTGGTATTTATCCCAATGAATGGTCAACGTCAAAGATATGCCCCATTTTCAAGTCTGGAGAACAAACACATGTAGAAAATTACCGTCCTATTTGTATAATGTCTGTTTTTGCGAAAGTGTATGAATCAGTATTGTATAATAATATTTATAATCAAGTAAAAGAATTAATCGACATAAACCAACATGGTTTTTTGAAATGCAGATCCACAGCAACCAATCTTTGCTATTTCACCCAAACTGCATCGGAAACGCTGCAAAGACGAAATCAGTTAGATGTAGTGTACACGGATTTATGCAAAGCATTTGATAAAGTGGATTATTGCTGTCTGCTTATCATTTTATCGCAAATGGGCTTTACCATTAAACTTTTAAATCTTATTAAATCGTATATGTGTGAAAGGAAACAGTTTGTTAAGTGTATGGGGTACAAATCAATTTTTTTTCTAGCTACATCCGGGGTACCACAAGGGTCAAACTTGGGTCCTTTATTATTTATACTATTCATAAACGATATGACCAAAAGTGTTAAATATTCTCACTGTTTATTATATGCCGATGATTTTAAAATTTTTAAAGAGGTTAGTACAGTTGAACATTGTCAAGAGTTACAATCAGATTTGGATACAGTGTATCAGTGGACCCAAAAGAACAACCTACAATTTAATATTAACAAGTGTTTTGTTGTAACATATTCGAGGAAAATCAATAGCATTAACTGGTACTATGATATCAATTCTGTAACATTAGTTCGTCAAACTGATATAAAAGATTTAGGTATTACATTTGACAATAAATTAAATTTCAATAAACACATAGAATTATTAATCAATCAATCCTATAAGACACTGGGTTTCTTATTACGCACATGTAAACAATTCACAAACGTAGATACTCTCATAGCATTGTTTAACTGTCTAATAAGGTCTAAACTAGAATATTTAGCAATAATATGGAACCCCCTATACACCTACCAAATTGTTGCTCTTGAAAGAATTCAGTATAAATTTTTGCGGTACTGCTACTACAAAAAGACAAATTCTAAATGGGAAGGCAATTATAAAGATATAATAGATCTGTTTCAAATTCAAACACTTGAAAAAAGAAGAAAAAATTCAGATATAATTTTCTTATATAAAATCATTCATGGTATTTTGGATGCTCCACATTTATTGAGCTCAGTAAACCTTCATGTTCCACATTTAGGCACTAGACACGCTGTTTCTTTTTCATACAGCTGTCCTAGAATTAACTATCAAATGAATTCTCCACTCATACGCATATGTAAATATTATAATAACATTGCAGCGGTATTAGATATATTTGAAGTGAATATGCAGAGATTGAAAAAAACATTGAAAACAATTGATTTTTGAGATGACACGTATTTCGTTTTGTTTAATTTTTATAGTATTTAGTTATTTTTTCTAATTTAAATTAATTTAATTATATTATATGTATATAAGTATACTCTTCCTATAATTAGGTTTAACCTGTTGGAAGGTGCTGATAATAAATAAACCAGAATTTCCAGGCTTACAGCGATTAAATGCGGTACTCAAAGACACTCAGCCACAACCCTCAGAAAGACAGTTCCAACACGTGCAATTCCAAACACAAAAGGCCCGGAAAAGTCACTGTTATTCTAAACATTCACTTTACGATCTCTGATCGACGGAAAAGCACACCGGTAGGTTCAACAGTTCTTCAGAAGGCACCAAAAATTTACGAAAGCACACAGATAACTCTGAAAGAGAAAGCGGGAATATAATTTCTTCAAAAAGCACCCCCCCCCTGAAGCCGCAGGGGGCGAACTCGACACACGTGTGTTGTAACTCAGAGCCGGAGCGGTAATAAATTGAGAATGCGCGGATGTTACTGCGCCCAACAATGCACCTTCCTCTGTTACAATGAGACGCTACATCCTCCGTCGTCTAATTTGAAAGTATTGCAGCACCAAATGCAGCATATGACCAAATATAAAAGCACTGAGCGTTTCATTGAGGCTTTTTGCCGCCGTGGAAGCAATAAAGAAGGCGATAAGCGGGCTATATCATTGCAATCGGTGCAGAAAACATATCTAGCTTTAGAACACGGATAAGTTCAATTGAATCGATGCCCCTAAATAGCCTGCGAACCCTGGTATTTAAAATGGGCAGAAATAAAGAATGTATGGGGTAAAGGTTTGAGTCTTCACCACTGAACTATAAATTTGGCTTAAATGCGAAGATTGTCCCCAACTTGGTTCATTAGACGATATTTTCATAATAACTATTTATTAATTTCAATTTGCTTTTTTAAGCCATGTCCTAACACATAGCATTCTAAATACTACTATATTACTATATTACTACTCTTTCTATTGAAAGTAATGGAAAAAGGAATTCATGTGCAATTACGGTTACCTAGTAATTAATAATTAAATTACTATTTCATTTGAGTAATTGAAAACTCTGGCAATTTAATTACTTCAATGGGTGGTAATTGGTAATTAGTAATTAATTACTTTTTTAAAATAGTTTTTCCAGCTCTGCTTTCATTATTGTTCTTTTAAATTCATGCGTTCTTTGATTTCTTCATTTCTGATCCTTTTTGTTCGTACAATTTTTTTCACTCGTGTAATTTCTTGCAGTCTCTTTCACCTTTATTCTATTTCTTTTAGTGATTCTCCACGTTTCACATCCATACATTAATGTAGTTTAAATCAAGGCTTGATAGATATTAAATTTCCTGGTATTTTTACGCCACGGCTTTGACGTTGAAGTAGATGACACCCCGTTTACGAACGTGGTCCTGTAAACAACGAAATTACAGAGATTTTTTTATTTTCGAAATTGTGAAAATCGCCACTAAGGGTGTTTTTTACCACCGCCACCCCTTTATTATAATGTTATAATTACACAGAGCGATCAAAAATAAACTTCATTGCGGAAGCCCATGGGAATGATGACCACTGTCTACATTGCACTTTATTAAGCTACATTTGAATTACAATTAACTGTAACACACATATATATTCTATTTAGCCACCCCGTATATGTATATAGTGTGTCACAGGATTGATGTTACGAGAGGTGCAATGGACTAACAAATTTTGAATTTTATTTTAAGATTTTGGGATTAGATCCTGCTTCGTCTAAAGAGAATTTTAAGAATATTTCAGTTTTTGAAAGAACAAGTAGACCTTGACAGTGAACAGAGAACTATTTTCTTTTCAGGTAAACTACCCTTTTTGTCCTTGATACGGCAAAATTTTGCCAAGAAAAGTTGTTCAGAATGATAAATTTCAGGAAATTTACCTACTTAAAATTGTGTTTTATTAAAAATATAAATAAAAAGGGTACTTTACCTGAAAAGAAAATACAATATATTTTGTTTAGTCTAAAAATAACGGTTTAATCTAAGGAGGTAGATCTTCCTAAAATTTTGCATAGGGCCATAACTTATCATTCTAACCAATTTTTCTTAGTAAAATTTTTCCGTACCATGAACAAAAAGGGTAGTTTACTTGAAAAAAATATAGTTTTCGCTTACTGTCAAGATCTACTTGTTTTTTCAAAAACTGAAAATATTCTTAAAATTCTCTTCA
This sequence comes from Agriotes lineatus, assembly GCA_940337035.1. Classification (NCBI taxonomy): domain Eukaryota; kingdom Metazoa; phylum Arthropoda; class Insecta; order Coleoptera; family Elateridae; genus Agriotes; species Agriotes lineatus. Next base: position 12,123,487 of record OW679202.1, read on the forward strand.
GATCAAGCAGGACCTAATTTCACAATCTTAAAATACAATTCAAAAATTTTTAGTCCATCTCACCTCTTGTAACATCAATCCTGGGACACACTGTATATACAGTTTAGTTGCCCACATTTTGATTATAGTGTTATATCAGTGTTATCAACAGCTGCAAACTATTTTCAATAGGTCTGTTAGTATTAATTAATTCATTCATAACAGCTGACGTTCACTAATAACATCAAATTCGACACTCTTTTGGAGACGAAACTAAACATTCAATAAAAATTACAAATCCAGCAATTCTTTAAATCGCTAAATACTTCCAAACTGTTGAACTTTGAAATATTTTCTGTCGACCTGGTCTAATTATAATAAATATGTTTTTTTCGGTGAAACGCTGCTGCAAACTCGACGTTTAAAACTCAATTCGTTTCTGCTCTTTTGCTCTGCATTTTCAGTGTATATTTGAATATTAGCTCATTTCGAAAAAATACGGTACTGGCTGTCTTACCATTTAGAATAATGGGCATTCAGATGGGAAATTAACTCATTTTAGCTGTGGGGATTTACATTAAAGCTATATACTCTTGCTCAAGCCGAGGAGTAAAACTACTTAAGAAAATTTCTGGCTGGCTTATATCAGCGTTAAAACTTGAACGCATTTACGGTAATAAAGGAATTTTATATAATTAATTTAAACCGCTCAAGTATTTCTCTAATCGTAGCGGATTTGGTGGGGTCGGAATTTCTTTTAAAGGTCGCTTTGTAACAAATATTTTCTCGCCGCAAGAAAATAAGTCCGTGAGGAATGTAAAAATATTATTTTAGGCCCTAGGGTAAACGTCAACAAATATTTACAGATAGAAAGAAACGCTTTCGCCTCGAGAAGTCGAGAAGCAATATAACAAATTTTATATACGGCGGCCTCATTATTGCAGGCACCATCGAATTTTTATCGCAAGAATTAGATCTTAGTGGCATAGACTACATTTGAAATACAACTATTAACAGAACTTCTCCATTTCATCAGAGTAGCGCCGCAACCATTCCTTTATTTTCAGAAAAATAAGAGGCACGCCAACATTTCTGGATTAAATATATTTAGGATTTGGTTTGTAAAATCTGCTAGTCCTGTTATGAAGGAAAAAGCTCGAAATCCTTTGATAAGCTAGGGGTAGCGTTATGAAAGTTCTACAGTATTTCCTCCGCATGCTATACAATATTTAACAATATTACGAAAATTAGGTGAGGTGAATGTGATTTACAGTTTATTACGTGTGTGAAATACTTTTTAGAAATTATACGGGCCGTATATAAAAATTCAAATATTTCCATTATCGAAACTTAAAACTTTTAAAAGCGCGAGATATTTAGTTGCTTTCGTTTGATATAAATGTGAATGGATTTGTATATCGACTCCCTAAACAAATACACACTTAGATTTCCCCTAACCAGAAAAATAAAGAATTTTGTTTCCATTTTCCCAATTCTAAGACCGCATTCTATGTTTTAATAAAAATGTCTCAATATCTCCTCAGTTTCTTTAAAGCGATTTGTCTACCCGGCCTGCTATACGAATATCCCCTCTGTTACAGCATTTTAAACAATGGATTTAAGCAACCAGATATTCCTGGAGTTTTTTCTTCGACTCTTTTAAATTGCTTTTGATAACGTAAATGATTTAATAAGATCTGGTTGACAAATAGGTTTGTAATAAAATAAATACGTCTCTAAAATCATTGAGAATTCTGAAAGGCCGTTGGATTATACGTTGGGAAATATACAGAGTCTCCCAGGATTGATGTTACAAGAGGTGAGATGGATTAAAAATTTTTGAATTTTATTTTAAGGTGCTGGGATTCGGTCCTGCTTGGTTTGACAAGAATTTTAAGAATATTTTCAGGTTTTGAAAAACAAGTAGGCCTTGACAGGGAAGCTACAACTATTTTATTTTCAGGTAAACTACACTTTTATTTATGATACTGCAAAATTTTATTAAGAAAAGTTGTTTAGAATGATAAATTATGCCCCTATGCAAAATTTCAGAAAGATATGTCGACTTAGAAAAAACTGTTATTTTTTACATAATTATATTTTATTTTCAGGTAAACTAACCTTTTTGTTCATGATACGGAAAAATTCTATTAATAAAAGTTGTTCAGAATGAGATTGTGACACTGTACAAAATTTTAGAAAGATCTGTCAACTTAGGTGAAACCGTCATTTTTAATAAATGCAATTTGTTTAATATAAAAAACAACGGTTTAATCTAAGTCGACAGATCTTTTTGAAATTTGGTACAGGGTCATAATTTTTTATTCTGAACAACTTTTATTTATAAAATGTTGCCGTATCATGAACAAAAAGGGTAGTTTACCTGAAAAGAAAATAGTCTTCGCTTCCCTGTCACGGCCTACTTGTTTTTCAAAAACTGAAAATATTTATAAAATTCTTTTCAAACCAAGCAGAACCGAATCCCAGAACCTTAATATAGAATTCAAAAATTTTTAGTCCATCTCACCTCTTGTAACATCAATCCTGGGACACACTGTATATGCAGAGGGTGTGATAAATACTGAGTTTTTATTTTTTTAATTGACTAATGTAAATGTCTCATTTTCTTCTTTCTTACCTCTTTCCCAACATTTCTCAGACGTAGATCAACTCATACGTTTGCAGCTGTTTTTTACTTACTTCGTCTAAAAGAGGAGCTAACTGTTGTAGTCGTGAGAAAATCACCCTCTGAGATTTCTTCAGATATTTACTGTTTATAGAGTCCCAAAATTACGAAAAACATGCTGCGCTTTTGTGCAGGAATATATGAAAGCCATCATTTGCACAAAGCTTAGGTATATATGCCCTCGATAAAAACGGAATCCAACAGATACAAGTTGAATATCGTAAAAGAGACAGAAAAAGAAACGATCAATGCTGACCGTAGCCAGCGCAGAGGAAAGGTGTACCGATCGTCGCGCACCGCATTTATCGTAAGGGAGAGACATGTGCAACAATGGCCGCAGAGCGCAACTAGCTCGGAGAGAAAAGCATAGCTATCGTCGCGCACCTCAGCATACCAGCGTTGCCAGCAATGTATAGCGATGATACACGCCGTACTTGCGTAAAGGTGTAAAGCCCTTTATAGATTTTGTGCTTCTCATTTAGCATCCACGAAACATATACTGCATTATTAAATCTTGGTTTGGGTGCTTCAGTAAGTTTCTTCTTATCTATAAAAATATGTGAAGCGAAAAATGTAGCATATTCGTTGCTTTCACTCTGGGATTAATATATCTCAATTTTCCCATCTACTGTTACTATAGTACCAAGTTATTTAAAGCTGCTAGGGTGTTCTATGTTTTCACCACCCAGTTTTAAGTCAATTCACAAAAGCAAAAATAAGAACACATTAAATTAACCTCTGGAACATACATGGGAAGGATAATAGAAGAGAAATAACAGTACCATAGGGTCACAAGATAATGGAGACCTAGAAGACGTTCGGCGGAACTTTAAAACAGTAGAACTAAGAGCAGCAGTTAAGGCTTGCGAAATAGCAAACTGCTTAGTGAAACAGTGAGATAATGGCAGAGGTCATGAACACAAAAAAATAATGAAAAATTAGATCCCTAACAAGTGCGACATAACATATTCAAGATAACAGAGGACAAGAGCAAAGAGAGTAGTGATAAAAGCGACGAGCACCACTTGGGTAGATTTCGGAAGACAACTGGAGACCAACAGAACAGAAAACCGAAATCTGTCCTACAAGGTGCTAAAACACCGCAGAAGCAACAAGTAAAAGACCCTCAAATAGAAAATAAAATGGAGGACATACTAATTAAACGGAAAGATATACAGTGTTTTCCGATTGCTTTTCACCATGTATCAGTTATGTTTCACTTTATCTCAAATGCTTTTCCCTCTTGTCAACACTTGTCAATATTGACAAATGGGAATTACATTTGACAAATAGTGAAACACAATTGATACATGGTGAAAAGCAATCGGAAAACCCTGTAATAGGTACATGACAAGAGTATCTTCGAAAACGCCTAACATCAAGAGAGGGAACATCAGGAAGATCAAAATATGAAACAGAAACCCGAGAGCGGGATTCAGGAGTTCAAAACTAGACTAGGGCCCTGGATACGATGAAATATCACTAAAAGTAGTAAAATATATTGGAGAAACCGGATTAAAATTGCTATATAAGGTTTTTACGATTGTGTGGACATATAAAAGAGTTCCAAGAGATAGGCGAGTAACAGTGATAGTTCTGCTGTTCAAAAAGGGAAAGAGTGTTCGAAAACTATAGGGAAATATCACTAGTCAGTGTCACGGTTAAATTATATAAGAGAGTACTGGAACACAGGTTAATTGTAATGATAAGGCAATAGCTGTAAGGCCCTGAACACACGGGATTCCGTTTCCCAGATTCGGTATGCGGGATACAGAATCTGAGTCTGGACTCATATCCTCTATATGCTCCAATATGGTAAATCGGTATCCGAGATACAGAATTTGTCGCCGGCGACCGAAATGGAGAGATAAGGAAAATCGGCCGCCGGCGACACATTCGGTATCTCGGATACCGATTTACCATTGGAGCATATAGAGGATATGAGTTCACGTGTACCACGGCCTGGACTCGCCTACTTTTGCCAGCCAGAACATATGATATCATGTCATAGGCGTAGCAGATTTTCTGCAACTTCTATTTAAATCGAATAAGCAAGGCGTTCCTTACTATACAACGATCATAGAGCGTACATTATTTGACAATGAAAAGTTTATTAGCTTTGTAGAACCCAATCCCTGACTTTAAATACAGCACTTCTAGACTAATTCGACAGAAACAAAGAACAGCAATGCTAGGTCCATAACAGCACGGCACTGCAAGTGACTGAAGGCCCGCGTCTGAGATTCAGTCGCCGTGTCTGAACAGACTCAGATTCTGTATCCCGCATTCCGAATCTGGGATACGGAATCCCGTGTGTTCAGGGCCTTTAAGACCCACAAAGCGGATTCAGACTGAACAATGGCATGAATGACCACATCTTTGCTCTGCAACAAATAACTAAAAAAAATTTAGAGCACAAGGAGGCCGGCCTGTATTCTATAGAGCTGACAAAGGCGTTCTACAGGGTTCGGAAAGAAGATATATGGAAATGCCTACGAAACATGTAGCATCAAACGAGCTAATTAGGAGTATATACAGTAATAACCGTAATTATGTAAGAACTATGACGAGACAGTCAAAATAATTCACCACACGAAAAGGGTAAGGGAAGAAGGGACTTTCGCCCTATACTATTCATAATTCTAATGGCTGAAATGCTAACAGAATGCAAGACTGCAAACTCAAAAAAGAACCTTTCAGGACACCTCACCGCCAACATTTTATCTCGAACAGAACTTTTCAACAATGGAACGATCTTAGTGATGATACAGTGACTGCATCGTCATACTTGAATCCGGAGTGAAGTGCCTCTCGGAGTTTTGTTGTTTACTGTACATTGATGTACGTACACACTAGATGAATTTTAACTTCATATGTCTTTTGGAAAATTGTTATAATTTAGGAAACTTTGTTTAATTTAGTTATATTTCGTAATAGGTTTATTGCATGGTAATTTAAAGCGTGTTTCAAATTTTCATTTTAGTATTTGTGATTGTTTATATACTATTACTTTGGAATCCATACTATTTTTTAAAAATTTTTCGTATATTTAACTGCATAACTGTAGTATCACTTATTTTTTTACTGTGCTTATAGGTTTATCCTCAGCATATAAAGTTTTACATTAATAATAATAAAAAAGCTACACATGGAATTTAAACATTTTCAGAATAAAAGAACAGGGGAATGTCTCTGCCGACGACATAGTAATATGGGCAAATGGCCAAATACCGAATCAAATCTAGAGAAAAATTTGAACGTATGGATAGAGAAGCTAAAAGAAAATAAAATGGAGATAAAAGTGGAACAACGAAAGTAATGGTCACAATTCGTTGATGAAAACTCCTAACCACACAATTATTTAACAACCGCTAAGTACGTATTTCGACAGCTAAGCTGTCATCTTCACTAGCCTGGAAGAGCTCGACAAATTTGGCCGAAGATATACTCTTCGTCAAATCACCAGTAAAAATCATCAACAACTTGTGTCTAATTCGAACCACAGGCTCCAGCAATGTCTTAGTAAAAGTAATGGTGAAAAGGGAAATAAAAAAGTAGTAACCATGAAGTTGGGCAATAAACGAATAGAACAGGCACAAATATAGGGAAACACGATGAGAACATAAATAACCGAATCAACAGTTTAGCTACGTTGTAGTACGCTTTAAGGAACGCGTTTATGAACAACAAAGATATCTTGAAGGAGACGAACTAACTATCCGTCTACAAATCAGTTTATATAACAACGTTTACATATGGTAGTGAATAACGTATTGGGACAACCTATTAGTGAAACTGTTGTTAAAAATTAGGATCAGGATCAGCTAAGATGGCTCGGGCACATCAGTAGAATGAGTGACGATAGGCGAACGAAAAACATGTGGGAAGCTAAAGCGCAGGGAAAACGACCTAGAAGATGACCACCAACATGAAACTCACAGATAACAAAGCACATCGAGGGTAGAAGACAAGGAAGCAACAATAAAAAAAATTGGCAACCGATAGGCAAACTGTCGCAGCTTCTACAGAGGAGGAAGGGAAGGAGTTTAGCAAGTATAACCTAGTCACTAATTAGTATACGAGGACTCGACTAAGTTTGCGATCACCATTGCTTTACTATACAGGGTGGTATGGAAATTAGTGCAAATATTTTAACCAGTGATAGAGCTCACCAAAATGAACAACTTTTCTATTTATCGTTTTTAATTTAATCGCATATCTTTTTCAATAATTTATCTCCCCTAAATTTGACGAGCCGCTTGGTCAGCAAATCTAAGTTAAAGGTGAACGACATAAGGTATATTAAAACTGCAAAGTTCTTGCACAAAAAACATGCGGTCAATAACTTACCTAGCTCAATTGATAAGGAACGTTGGTAACCAGATGTGAATTATAGGTTTTATCAGTGTGCGTGTAAATTAAAATATTATTCCATAGGCGGGTATGCATTTTTAGAGTAAAACTGTTTTGAATTTTAATTCAGTTGTGGGGGCGTTTTCGAAAAAATGATAAATGGAGAAGTTGTTCAGTTTAGTGAGTTCTGTTACGGGTTAAAATATTTGCACTCATTTCCATAACACCCTGTATGTTAGGCAAATTTTTGGATTTCTGTTTTTACGGCCCTCTTCCAAATATTTAAATAGTCTTGCATATTTTCTTGATTATACGCCATTAAATAGATATCATCAACAAAAACTAACTCTGTTACATAAAATGGTTGCATTTTATAATGTCCCTAGTGTTTCTTTGCATATTTTTGCGGTATTGCTTTATTATGTCACCCATTACTACTATTAATAAAGATTAGCTTTATGTGTCCTTCTGTCTCACTCTCATTTTGACGATTTGAAGTTGATAGCTCTCATGTTATTTTTATATGTTTTGGGACTCTACACCTCGTTTTAGTTCTTCGTGCACCAGTCAAATGCGTTGACAAGACTATTTTATTGCGCTGGATAACTTTTTCACTTATTTGACGTATTGTGACTATTACATCTTGGGTACATCTATTAGTTTGAAAACCATGCTGTGAATCCTCGAGTTGCCTCTACCTTAACCTCTCTTCCCAGTTTGACTTTATCCTTTGCCATTGTTTTTTGTTGCTAATATTTTTCATAATCTTCCATCGTCCTTGTACATAAAGAAATATCGTTCTTTTCTACCTCACTTCTCTTCTAGTTTTGCTTCGTTTTTCATTATTTCTCTTTGACAGGCCTGTCATTCATTTCGAAGGTATATATTGTTTGTCCTATCTTGGTGGATATTATCTGGCTAACTTCTGATTCAACTTGCAGCGAATCTTCAAAGAAATTCTTCCTCTACTTATTCTTTTGTTGACTATCTATTGTTCTTCCATTAATTAGTTTATTGCAACGTCTTTTCTCCTCATTCAGCCTTTACAGTGCATTTTCTAGTTTGTAATTTTTTCGATTAACCGTTTTTCTCGATATGCCAATTGTCTTCTCTCTTAACAGAGTCTTTCCTCAATTTTCTGATTTCCTCGGTTTTATTTTTAAATCGTTCATCGTTATTTGCATCATATTTTTTATATCGACAGTCTCCTACATTTTTATCTTTTCACAACTGTTCTGCTGTTGGCGACTTAAATACCTTATTACTACTTTGCTTGAACGCTTGCAATTCGGTTTATTCACTGCTTGTTAAATCTTTATTTTTTGTTGTACGTAGTCAACAGTTTTTACTTACTTTAGTTTGGTAGATATGTATGTTTAAATTCAGCTACTCCGCAGTCATCCAGTATTTTTCCTCCGACAGATTATAATTTTCTTGAATAGCAATTAGGATAACTTTGCTCTCTCACCCTAATTAATTATTATTACATTGTTATACGAACTTTTTGGTATGATAGGGCACGTGAGAAAGTTGTTAATCGACACCCGTGAATTCCATTCAGTCGAACTCATGATAAAGAAAAAAACTGATATTAGATCACAAAAACGCGGTGTATTAGCAATTATGAGCTTTTTTCTGAAATAAATATTCACTTTAACTTACTGCTGCACTCATAAGCAAATAAATAAAGCAACAGAGCAAATAAACAAAATAATATTATATTTAAATATGTAACGATACAGTATTACATGAACAACCACAGTTGAACGCGACTGTCGATGAACTTGGAGCCGTTCAAAGGTCGCAAACGTTTTTATATGGTACAGCCCACTGTGTAATTTTTTCGGAAGGTCAGCTGCCAGATTTTCAATGAAGCAGCCCTGCATGTGAAAAGCACCATGACGTCGCTGAGCCACTATACGAGCCGTTGATACAACGTTAATAGCGTGATGTTGAATTTGAAACACATTTGAGTTTTATTACAAAGTCGGACCTTCTTACATTTATTATTGAAAAGGTCCAAACCACTGCACTGAAATGAAATATTTTTTGGAATTTAAAGGAAGAAAACGAATAGCCTAATATTTTTATTACATCAAATAACAACATTCTCCTGCTGAATCTATCATTTATTTTGTCACTTTTAAATCAAGTTTCGGTAACTATTTCTTTTAGAAACTATTTAGTTACTTAAATCAGAAAAATTTAATCAGTAAATAATGTTGACGCAAACGTCTCAAGCTTCACCGAAATGTCCATTGGAGATTTCTTGTGATAGTATAACGCAAATGAAATCTAATAGTTAAAAGAACTTGGAATATAAGTTGGGCGATATTTCAGGCCTCGACAAATACAAGCGCATCGATAAATTCACTTTAATGTTTTGAAGCGACCTAAGTAGTTTGACTTTCGGATTACACCAACTTGAATAATATCGGAAAAATCTCTTGCTTGACTTTCCAGTTTTGCCATTGTTCCGACAATAAAAGAAATGGTGAAATGGATTTGGTCTCGCCTCTGTTAGCACATTGTTTAAAGTAGGAAAATAACTGTATGTGAACAATTACAGCATCTATACGCATATCCATAAAACCAGTGCAATTAAAATTATTGGCCATAATATGCTGAATGAGTTTTCACATGTCTTGTTAGGCACCGTGCCTAATTAAAGTGTGCTGAGACAGCATTTCATTTAATAATGCATCCGACTTAAATAAGCACAAAAATTATGGCTGCAGCAGTTGCGACCCGCGAAGTTTATAAAAAAATGTACTCGCAGCTTCCGTAACTAATTAGCTATCGTTTTATGACATATAACTAGAAGCCCACGTGGCGCAATCCTCCAGCCATTTGTCAGTAAATTTACTCGGAATTTCCTTCCGAAACTGAAGTTGACCGCGTCACTAAAACTTGCTGGCGGAAAGAAGCTCGATCCGCATCCATATAAAAACAAACCGCAACCATGAAAACATAACCATTAATTGTCCCGACACTGAAGACTGAAAAACGTCAACCAACACTTTTGTGCTTCGCGCATCACAAGTATTCTAGATGACTTGTTCAAATTTTTTTGGAAAGTAGCTGCGAGAAACTGTTTTCAAAAATGTGTCTGTATTAGCGCATTTCGCGTTATATACGAGCTGTGACTTTTGCACAATCTGCGAAATTAATACACACATAAAAGTTACTTTTCTCAAGCACATCTATGCAATGCGACTGCACAACCTTTAAATAAAGCAATAGTGATATAAGACGTATGGAGATAATTTGAACAAATCTTTTGAAATACTATTAGCTATGTTGTGGTGTTTAATTTAGCACACAAATAATTTGCGTTTGTAAATATTGCAGTCTCTCGTGCATTAGTATTTTCATGATTATAATTCGAGGAATAAATCAACAGCTTAAATACATTACGTTCTAAATATTTCTATCGAACCGAAAGATATTTTGAAGGGCCGGGGGTAGTTTTTACAAGCTAGGTGCTAAGCAGGCCATTGGGGGTTGGAAACGTGCATGCCTGGATGTGAAATTTTATATCACAGAGGGTGGCATTATAATGCGAGAGCTCTGGTGTGCTTTTTGAATTTACTTATGGTAATTAAGTTGATTAATTGCAGGGATGGATTAATAAGGTCCGTAATAGATATTACTGCTAGAATAGCTGTGCAATGAACGTTGTATATAGTTTGATGGTGCAACTGATTTGGACACTGTTTCATTGTTTTTATTGCTGCACTGGTTGTATATAGAGCTTCGTTGTTCATTACTGGGAATAGGGGATGTCCGGTGAGGTTAGGGGTCTAGGACGTTTCTACGCCTACCTAACTCAGCAGTTATCCAGGAAGAGCACCTAGTTGTCTTCTGCGGAAGCGGCAACCGTAGACGTAAATCACACTGAAATGAGTTGTACTAGATGTGATAAGCATCTGTATGTCAGATTTTGCAAGCAGATCATCGCTGGTGCACCCCAAGAACAGCCTTGGCCGGGATATTCTACTAGATGCTACAGGGAAGCGCCGCGCTAGCCCATATCCCATAGAATTTTGCTGTTTTATGCTTGCGAGCGAGTGTGTGTGACCACATGAAACGGAGCACTAATCGCCTTGTCTTTCCGGTGTCGTATTTATAATCCACAATCCTCAGACCGAAGAGACGATATGGTCTCTTTTGGTAAATCACCAACCTAAAATTTATAAATGACCGATTTAAATCCAGGAAAAATAAATTAACCTCGAACATAATTCAATGTGCTTACAGTTAACAATTAAAAAAAAAACGTCAGTTGAGAATATAGTATTGTTCAATATACTCCCTATAAAAGCAACTATGGCTTCCATAAAAATTACGGATTTTTGTTTCCACATCCAGACTGCAACAAATTAGGGCTTAAATTGGAATCATTTAATAAACATAATATTACTAGGAAATCTAAATAAAATAGAATCAAATGTATGTTATTGTAACATCTTGACCAAAAGTTTAATAAGCTGAATATTATTGAAAGCTTCAGAAATAATGACAAAGCAGTTTCAAAATATCTAGTAGGTTATTTTATTGAAAGAATACTAGAATATAAAATAATACAGGAGTTTGTTTAAATACTATTCCATTTAAAAATAATATTAAATTAAAATTTTTTAGGTATTGACCCTGCTTTTTTATAATTTTATTATCTTTAAGCTATTTTCATTACTAGACTTTATTAAGGCCAAATAATTAATTTATTATTATTATTAATAATGTACATTGAACACAAAAATATTCGATGTGTTGTTTAGAAAATCTCTACGCACAATAACTTGCATCAGAAATCATTTAGCGATTATTACCAATGATATGATAATGCCAGCGCCGTTCCTCTATTAATAGTATTAGTCCAATAGCTGAAAGAAGTTTAAATGTGTAACCTTAAATAAAGTAAAACAGTATTCACAGTGATGTGAGCAAAAAATCAATAACGACGCAATCCCTTACAAGTAATTAATAGGAAATATCATTTAGTCAACAATGGTTCCAACTCGTACAGTTCGTGTCATAGCCAACTATGAGCCCCATAAGAATAACTGAAGTTGACCGCTGTAACTCAACTACGAAAATAGTTTTCAAAAATCTGAATACACCACTAGATTCGTATTTAGAAACTGGCTTAAGAAAGTGCAAATTAAATTCGACTTTCTCTTAAAATCGATGAGTTATTTAAACCAATCAAAAAGTCAAAAATTCACTTTTTTTGCTACAGCACCTGAACTACGTTAAATATCCAAAGTTTATTTATGGGGTTGGTGCAACTTTACCTAAAGAGTATTTCATCCCATTTAACCAAATCTCTATCTCTCGTAATAAGGGGGATCCCCATGTTGAGAATGAGTCTGTGGACACACTGGATAGGTTAATAAAGCAGTTACCAGAAAACGCCGTTGCTTTAGTTTCATCAATTTATAATATTTTTGGTGTCTAAACAAAGCTGATTTGCACTCACACTGTTTCGACTATTAACAGGTTAATAAACCATCTATATCATAACGCATCTGCTGGGCATTAAGTATGAGGTGCTCCAATTAAAAGCTGCGTTAGAAATGCATGCTGATTAAAAAAAACTAGATCAATAGTTTCAACTGTGAGTTTTGATCATCTATTAGGAGAAGATATTTCTTGCTTTGATAAAGGTGAATTTGCAGTAAGGAGTATTTTTATCATCGTTCATTATCATATTTTAATTTTTTTGTTTTATTTAACTATAATGAATTAAAATAATATTGTTACACTATTGTAGTAATTTTGAACAAAAGCATCAACAACCAACAACGATAAAAACAGCCTTCTAAATAAAGTAGAAACGAATTTCTGTTAACTTCTGTTAATCAGCTAACACAGTCTGAAGAGAACTACGCCGGTTTTTACAGTTGCCAACTGTTAAAAAAAGACTATTTTTAAAGCACATACTGTTGTCAGGAAGATTCAAATAAAATATTTTAGTAATATCCACTACTCATCGCGAGGGAAAATATAATGAATTTAATTAGAGACTTTCCAAGCGTGTGATATCTTTATGGATGCTGACACACTGATATGAAGCTCTATTTTATTTCATATAACAAATAGACTGTTAAACAAAAAGCATCACAGTTATCACAAAAAAAAATGCCACAGAAACCAATTCTATGCCCACTCCGCTATAGAACCAGTTATTTTTGTGTAGCGCCGGAAGTTCGGAATTTGTTTCGTAACTACAAACAACGTTTCTGTGATGCACGACATTGGTTATAATCAACAGGTGTTGCTTATTATGTTAGCGTCGTGGTACAAAAAATTAATAGAAATCAAACCTTATCTGGGGCTCGTTCGCGACACATATTAGCACACAAAACTCATTTTTAAATAAATACGAGATTATCGTTGCCCTTAACTAGAATTTGAAAGTATTAGAAACGGCAAAACTTAAATTTTTTAAAAAGAGTTAAGTATTCGAAAGAATAACATTTAAATAAGCAGTATTTGTATGTAGCAAGCAGGTTTTGACTTACTTTTGTAATTATTATTAACTGCTGAAAAACTAAAAATAATAACATTTCGAATAGAGACCAAAAAACTAAAGGAGGGTACCGATAAGTAACTATTTCATGAAACAATATATAGGTAAAGGGTAAACGTTAATTTTTCTGCTTAATCTATTGGAAATTATTATGTAACTGCGATAACAGATTTATGGGACGGTAGTTGTCCAATTTGTGTTGGTCTCCCTTTTTATGCAGTAAAACTACTTCAGCTTCACACCACTCTTCCGGAATTTTCCATTTTTTAAACAGCAATTGTATATGCCTTTTAGTTTTTCCAGAACTACCGTGAGATCATATAAAAGCGGGATAGAGAATGCCATAAAATTTCTGTTTTAGAGACAGCCATTTCAATTTATTAAATCAACCTCAAACAAGATATAAGCTTTATTAAACTCCAAAATTACAGTAAATGTTCAAACAGAGTGTTTCTATCTTAAATAAGTGCATCATACTTTGATAGACCGTCATTTGAATCAAGTAAATGTGAATTGACGTTGCAACTTGTCAATTAATGAAATAAACATCAAGTGTCAAGTGTTAGTGTTCTTCAGTTATTAACATAATGCTTACAATTCAGCAAAATTCGTTCTTATTAGAAGCATATTTTCGTAATGGACATAAAAATGATAACGGCGTATGTGAACATTCTGAGTAAGAATGCTACAATGAATTTATAGAGCGCTTTCCGGCTGAAATCGAAATGCATTCTTATAAAGCGCTATATGAAATCATTCATCCACTCTTCAGAAACAGGTAGTGTAGCAAGAAAACCAGGGTCTGGAATCCAATCCGAAAAACGCAAGAGGTTACTGATAATGATAAAAATATTGATAATGCACGAAACATTATATTGAGGCTAATCCTTCTACTTCAATAAAAAGATTAAGCCGAAAATTTAATTTATCTTATGGAACTTGCCATACAATGTTAAAAAAAGATTTAAAGCTTTTTATTTACAAAATTCTTATGTCACCAAATTTTATTGCACGTCAAATCTTTTCTGAATGGTTTAGGAACACTTTAAACAATGATGATACCATGGACATTGTTCTATTTGCATGGATAGGTGAATTCACAGAATATGAGGCTTTGGTCTGGAGAAAATCACCATAGGTTTTTAGAAGCTCTTCTTCATCCTCTTAAAGTCGGACTGTGGGTAGCGATTTCAAAGCGGTGAAATATAAACACATTGTTTTAGTTACTGCTTATTTTTATATTAACAATATGCTTCAACCCTTCATAAATCAACTTAATAATGATGAAATCAGAAGAGGCTACTTTCAGCAGGATAATGCCACAGCGCACACTGCAAATATAACATTAAATTTCTTAGGTGAATTTTACGACGACCGTTTAATTAGTGAAAAATTATTTCTTTCTCGGTCTCCGGGGCAGAACCAGATTTCTTTTTATTTCCGTATTTGAAAAACAAACGTTAACATTAATAATCCACAAAATTTAATAGAACTTAGAAACGCAATCGCCCATGAAATCGATCAAATTGCACCTACAATTTTAAATAATGTATTTGAAAATTTAAAGAAAATAATGCAGTTATGTTTCGAAAATGGAAGCGACCACTTTGAACATTTACTGTAATTTTTGACGTTTAATACAGCATATGCCATAATTTAATAAATTGACAAATGGCTGTTAACCAAAGTTCGAATCTAAAACTGAAATTCCATGGCACTCTCTGTCCCGCTTTTAAATGATCTTACGGTCTCCCTGCTTCTTCCCTGTTTAATCATTTCACCTATTATGTTATCTTTTCCAAGGGCTTTATTATTTTCCATAGTTTTTAATGTGTTTTCTTCCTTATTTATTTCTGATATGTATTCGGACCCTATGTTGGCTACTTTCGATTGTTGGTAGTTTTCTGATGGTGGTACTTTCTTTGAACTTATACAAGTTCGCCATCTTGAGAAAAATTTGACTCAAATTGTTTTTCTCTGCTTCTGTACCAAGAGAATGAAGTTCCAGATCTCAACAAGTTCTTTTCTTGAAGTCTAGAGCCCAGTAATTCAGCAGACTCTTTAGAAAGCCCTAAATCACGAACGAGGTCGTTTAATTCTTCTTGTGAAAACTGTTGGGGTCCACAGTCTTCGACTTGAAACTCATCATCCAACTGCTCTGACTCGCAAATCGCAGATCAACCCCCCTTCAGTTTATACGCCACGGCAGCTCTGAAAAACTTTTTACTCACCGCGATGGCCCTAGCTAACTCAAATTTCGGCGGCCTTGGATTGTAGGTTCAAATCGTCAGCTGTGTACCCTGGAATGTCTTCAAAAAAAAAAAAAAGGAAATGGGCGCCAGAAATCAAAAGATTTCAAATAATAAGAGGAAATAAACTGCAAGTGACTAACGTTTAATTAATAGATAATAAAAAGTCTTGAAGTGTCAGTAGTAAATAATCAGGATAATTAAAATGCAAATAGTGTGATAACAAAGTTGTGTACGTTAACTGAAGGTTGCGACACGAATAAAATAAAAAAAACCCCTTTCGGGTTATTTTAATAACTTTACCAACAAATCATTCGTGAGATAAGCTTATCACATTCATTTAATTAATCCTTCTCTTTAGGCTATTGAAAATAAAAAAGCGTGACTGTACCTTTTACAGAGGGTCAATACATATCAAAATTGCAGTTTTAAATACTGAGCATAATTAACTATAAGCATAAAAATTCAAATGTAAAAGCAAGAGCATGTATGGAATTGAACATTACATGTTAATAAT